>JALMGJ010000011.1:26357500-26717500 GCA_023362775.1 Charina bottae | reverse complement strand
TTTCTAATTCTTCCCTTGTTTTAAGTTTCTGAGTATTTCCTTCAAAATTTAACAAATTTTTATATCTTATATATTCTTTTTTATTTTGACTCCCTAATCTGGTACATGCCTCTTGGGTTGACACCCATAGTGGAAGATTTGGTAATAGTGTTTTTTTGTATTTGTTCCAAATATTTAGCAAGGATTTTCTTATTATGTGGTTATTAAATGCCTTATGTATTTTGCTTTTATTATACCACATGTAACCGTGCCAACCATATCTATTGTCGTGTCCTTCTAAATTCAGTAATTTTTCATTTTCTAGTTTTATCCAATCTTTAATCCATATTAGGCCGCATGTTTCATAATATAATTTAAGGTCTGGCATTGCTAATCCCCCTCTATCTTTTGTGTCTTGTAAATATTTTAATTTTATTCTAGGTTTTTTCTTTTGCCATATAAATTTGGATATTTCTTTTTGCCATTTTATAAAAATTTGGTTTTTAATCATAATCGGGATTGTTTGGAACAAATACAAAAATCTTGGTAGTATATTCATTTTTATTGTAGCAATTCTCCCCAGTAATGATAACTGTAAATTTGCCCATTTTTCAAGATCTTTTTTAATTTCTTTCCATAAATTTTCATAGTTATTTTTATACAAATCTAAGTTGTTATCTGTTAATTGTATTCCTAAATATTTTAATTTTCTGACATTTTGAAATCCTGTTATTTGTTCTAATTGACTTTTTTCTTCTTTTGTCATATTTAAATTTATCATTTTGGTTTTCTGTATATTAATTTTAAATCCTGATAAATCGCCATATTCTTGTAATTTTAAAATTATTTTTTCTATTGTATTTCTTGGGTTTTGTATTGTTATTACTAGATCATCTGCGAAGGCCTTTAGTTTATGATTATCCTGTTTTACCTTGATCCCTTCTATATTTTGATCTTTCCTGATTTCTTCCAGTAATTCTTCTAGAACCAATATGAATAATAATGGTGAAATGGGACAGCCTTGTCTTGTGCCTTTTGTTATTGTACTTTCTGGGGTTTCTTCTTCGTTTACCATTATTCTTGCTTTTTGAGTCTTATATATTGCTCTTATTGCTTTTATAAATTTTTCCTCAAAGTTTCTATTTTCTAGTACTTTAAACATAAATTCCCAATTAACGTTATCAAAAGCTTTCTCCGCATCTAGAAATAATAACATTATTGGTTTTTCGTTATGAACGTTTGCGAATTCAATTAGATTGATCACATGTCTTATATTTTCTTTTACTTGTCTGTTTGGTAAGAAACCATTTTGATCTTGATTAATAATTTTCTGTAAAAAATTTTTTAACCTTTCAGCAAGAATGATGGCAAATATTTTGTAATCATTGTTTAGTAAGGAAATTGGCCTATAATTCTTACATTCTGTTAAGTCTTGGTTTTCTTTTGGTATTAGTACAATATTTGCTTCTCTCCATGATATTGGTATATCTGCCCCTTGTAGTATTGAATTGAATAGAATTTTTAATGGATTAATTAGATGTTCTTGAAATTTTTTGTAATATTCGGCTATAAAACCATCATTTCCTGGTGTTTTCCCTGTTTTTAATCTTTTGATTGCATCTTTGATTTCTTGTGTTGTAATGTTATTATTTGTAAAATCTTTATCTTCTTCTGTTAATTTTTCTAGTTTACATTTTTCAATATATTCATCTATTTTATTTTTTGATATTTGCTGTTTTTGATATAGTCTGGTATAGTAATCAAAGAAAGCCTTTTTGATATCTTCATTATATATCAAATCTTTATTCTTATCTCTAATTTTTGAAATGATTTTTTTTTCTTTTTCTTTCCTTAATTTGTATGCCAGCCATTTTCCTGGTTTATTTGCCTGTTCGAAATGTCTTTGTTTGATAAATTTTAGTTTTCTATTCAATTCTTCTGTTAGTTCTATTTTAATTTGAAGTTGCAATAATTTTATTTGGTTTCTTAATTCCTCTTTTTCTTTTTTCTTTCTATTGTTCTTTTGCAGTTCTAATTCTTTCTCTTTTATCTGTTCCATTAATGTTTCTGTTTTTTTTTCTTGTTCTTTTTTTGATAATTGTTAAGTGATATCAGTTGTCTTCTCATATATGTTTTACTTGTATCCCAGACTGTTTCTATTTTAACTCCCTTGTCAATGTTCCAAGTAAAAAATTCTTGTAATTTTTTTCCTAATTCTTCTATATTTTTTTTGTCTTTAAGGATATTTTCATTCATTCTCCATCTAAATATTTTAGTATTGATGTTTAGGGTCATTTGAACTGGGTTGTGATCTGAGAGTGTTTTTGGTAGAATTGACATGTCTTTTATTTTATTTTCAAAGCTTTTAGATATCCAGATCATGTCTATTCTAGAAAATGAATTAAATCTATTCGAATAAAATGTATAATCTCTCTTATTTCCTTTATTGTGCCTCCAAGCATCTTCTAACATTAAATTTTTAGCCATATTAAAAAATTCTTTTGGTAGTTTTCCTTGGTTTTTACTAATCTGGTTATCTGATTTTCTATCTATTTTAGGTTCCACAACCCCGTTCAAATCCCCCATTAACACCCAATTTTTATTCGCATATTCAGAGAGGACATCTGATAATTTTTTATAAAAAATTTTTTGATTGTTGTTCGGGGCATAGACCCCCACTGTCCAAATTTTCATATTTTGGCTTTCAATTTCCACTATTAAGAATCTTCCCTCTTCATCTTTTAATATTATTTTAGGTTTAAGTGAAGGTTTTACATAGATTACTATACCATTTTTTTTCTTTTCATTAGCTGTTGAGAATGCTACCCCTAGTTTTTTATTGTCCAAATATTTCGTATCTTTTTTATTTATGTGGGTTTCTTGAAGACAAATGATATCTAGTTCTAATTTTTTTAAAATTTGAAATGTTCTATTTCTTTTCACTGGTGAGTTAAATCCATTGATATTCCATGTTAAACTTTTAAGTTTACTCATCTTACTTACTTCCCAATTCTTTCTCTAATCTCTTATGAAATTCCTTTGCTTTGTATATAGGATTAATCTATGTCTTTGACCCTTATACATTAAGTTAACTCCTTCAAAATTCTCCCATCTAAAATTTATTTCGTATTTCTTTAATGTTTCTGTCAGAAATTTATATTCTTTTCTTTTTCTTAATATTTCTCCAGGTATTTCTTTAAAGATAGTGATAGCATTACCTTCAATTTCAATTTTTTTGTTAAATGCTGATTGAATAACCATATCTCTATATTTTTTTTTAGTAAATTCTATCAATATGTCTCTAGGTTTTTTGTTAATCTTTGCATATTTGGAGTTAACTCTATATATTTTTTCAATTTAATCATCTATTTTCTCCTCCTCCAATTCTATCAAGTCAGCAATCATTTGAATAAGCAGTCCTTTAATATTTTCTTCTTTGTCTTCTTCCACCCCTCTTATTCTTATGTAACGTTCTTTTTCTTTCAATTCCAGTAGTGCTAGACGTTCTTCCTCTTCTTCTCTTTTTTCTTCACATTTGTCCATTTGTTTTTTAATTTGTTGTATTTCAATATTAAAAATTTTTTCTATAATATCCATTTTTTGATCTATCCTTTTTTCCAAATCTCCAAATCTTTCTTCTAACACTTTTTTCACTGTGTTATTGTTTCTGTGGTTTTTATTGTAAAGTCTTCAAATAAGGCTTTCAACCCTTCACCATCAGATCCTCTTCTTAGTTGTCGTTTTGTGGCCATGTTTTTCCAACACCTTTCTATTTGTTATATATATATATGTCTATATTCTAATTACTTAATATATCACAATATCTTATATCCTTATCCTTATATATATTTCCACTATTGTTTTATCTTATTTTATATTGTATTATACACAGACATACAGACAATATAATGCAATACTATACTTATAGGTTTCCTTTATATATTCAATATATTCAATTGTCTAAAGATGATTAATGATTAAGGATGTCTAAAGAGAACAGGAGCAACTAGACGCGGTAAAGAAGAGCTCCGCGAAAAAAAGTTTTTCTGCAGCCGTTTGGAAAGCGTGATTTCGTCGGAAGGAGAAGGGACGAAATCGGCCAGAGAAGTGGAGAAAAATCTCTCTGGAAAAGAACCTCAGCCACCACGAAGGGACGTGAGCTGGACAAGTTTTCCTCATTTGTTCGTTTGCTGTCCTGTCATTGTCAATGTCGGAGGGAAATGGAGGCTCGCAACGCTGAGTGGTAAGAGGGACAAAAACAATTCCAACGGTCTCAGTCAGACAAACGGTCTGACGAAGGTTGTTTTTTTTTTGCCACAGCTTTATAAAGGAGGATTAAAGTGAAAAGAAGCTTAAATTTCTTAAGAGAAAATAAGCGAAAGAAACTGAAAGGAAGAAGTACTTCGGGAAAAAAAAAACTGAAACTCAACTGAAAGTGGCCATTTTAAAGACATTTTATATATTTTTCTCAAGGAATTTATGTTAAAAGATACAAGGTTATGCTTACAAAAACTTGACATCTTAATAAAACAAACAAATTAAAATGGTTGCAATTTTCTTCTATACTTTCCCTTTTACAAAACTCAATTTTTAATTAAACTGGACTACACAGACAGTAAAATAGACAGGATTACGCTGATCATGCATTCCTACTAACACTTTCTAACCAAAATTTTCTTTAAAAGATGACAAATATGCTACAGAAGAATTTTTACAGTTGTAATGGACCCACCATTGAGAATAAAGCACTAGTGGACCTTGCAGATTGACATTACCTCCCATGGCTGCTGATTCAGAAATGTCCGTCTCCCCCTGTCCGCCATTCTTCTGTGCTTGAGTCTGGATGAATACAGGGCATGCAAAGCATGAGCCACAGCAAAGACAGAATTATAGATGCTGTAGCTGTGCCCAGTAATGTTTTTTTCTAAACTGTTTTCAGGAAGGTTCTCTACCCTCTCCTGTCCAGTGCAGAGATTGCTATTGGTATGGTTCAGAACCCAGTTGGGGAAGGTGCAGCTAAAAGCATAAGACCAAAAATCCCTTATTAAAAAATCTTCTTTTGCATTGGAAGGCTTTATATCCTGAATGAATTGTTGAAATCTTGGCAGCCCACTGGAATGAACAGCCAAGGATAAAGCACCATGGTAGATTACTTCAACATTTTTCCGACCCTCATTGTTGCCATATTTCTTAAGCTCTAGCTGAGTGGTCAAAACCCACACTTTACCATATATCTTGTTTGTTGTCTCACTGGCTTGTTCCACAGAAAGCAACCAGTCAAAAATCACTACAGTGCGAAGATCACCAAAGAGGAGAAATATATTGGCTGTGCTGGTCATGATTTTATTCCATACATTAAATGACCTTTTCCTTATACCCCCATATTCGTTGTCCATGCCTACCTGGTGGACTGTGTCTACAAAAGCAAAACAAATGCCATGAGTGGCAAATTCTGGAATCATAACTTGAAATATCCATTCTGAATTAATTCCAGGTGCAGTGAAAAATCCAATCCATGTCCACTTGAAATAGAGGAGTAATTCAAGAATCTTCCTGTACTGATGGGCTTCATTTGGGATCATTTGGTAGAAGTAAGGGGCTTGGGTGTGATCCATCGTCACTGGAGCAGAGCCATAGGAGAGCTAAACAGATTGGTCATTGCAGAAACAACAAATAAAGATTAATGTGTACATATGCTAATTAGTAGTAGTAATATACAAGTAGTAGTAATAGTATTTTACTATGGAGTTGCTGGGATCAAATTTCAGTAAATTGATTTATTTTGGAACAAATACGTTCTGGAACAAACTGTGGCAGTTAATCCCAGGAAGATTGAAAGCTTTGATAACAGTGCATAAGGTATTTATTTATTTTATTAATTAATCAAATTTATCTGGCCACCCATCTCAAGCAAGGTGACTCTTGCTGGTGTACAATAATCATTTTTATATTTATTTTTATCATTTTTATATTTATTTTTATCATTTTTATATTTATTTTTATCATTTTTATATTTATTTTTATCATTTTTATATTTATTTTTATCATTTTTATATTTGATGAGGTGAGGCGACTTTTAAACTGTCAGCCAAGCTAGCAGCAGTGAAAGACATTTTAATGATAGAATGTTCATGTCTGACACTTCCCAGATTAGCTGATTTTCCACACCAATAAGCTCTATATGATTATAAAAAATACCATACCTACACAACACAAAACATTTCAGGAGGAAAAAACAGAATCTTTATAATCTCACATGCATCTTACCTGAGGAATCTTGTAGATGCCAAAAATACTTGGGATCTGATGGGAAGATTCAATACCAAGTCCTTCAATGACTGCAAGAAGATTGTCTTTTGTATCACAATTATAATTGGGGAGAAATGGCTTCTTAGGAGAAATAAGTTGCAGTGCAGAACGAAAGGCCCACCTGGCATTCATATGATTATCATAGATATGGAATCCAAGAGTGACATTGGGTAAGATGTGGGGATCCTCATTGATTTCCTTTATCGCAAAGACCAAGGCCAGTATATGCTGGTAGTTCTGAGTCATAACCCTACAGTGGGATTTCCATTATGTGTCAAATGAAATTAATGAAATTATATATACACCGTAGTTTCAGAAGTATGGTTGCTTCAAATTCAGGGAACAGAACTTTTTCAGCATGAGGAGCCAAAGGAAGCTAAAAGATGTCATTCATTAGGGTAAATATTTGGAACAGGGTATTTTTTAAAAATAAAGGAAGACTTGCATATTAAGGTGATGGTTTATAATTTTCTATTATACAAGCTTCTTTCCTTTTACCCCTAGTTTGATTTTAGAATTCATAAATGCATTTGTTGATATATCTCTACCTAGACCACTAGCTGATCTTGGCCAGTCACCCAAAAGACTACTATCAGGGAATCGAAAGGCTACAGATTAGAGGAAGGGAGGGGTGGACCAATTCTATACAGTTGCCAAGAAAATTACATTAAATATATGTGAAATCTCTGGGAGTTGAGCTTGATTTAAGCTAAAATTTACATTGATTTTTACCATTTGTTTGTATGTATGTATGTATATATATATATATATATATATATATATATATATACACACACACACACACACACACACACACACATACATACATACACACACACACACACACACACACACAAACACACACAAATTTTCTGATGGCTTTAAGATTGTTATATATTACTAGTCCCTATAGAGGGACAAATTCAAAAGTAATTGTAAATATATAAACAGAAGACTGTGTGGCATGATGAATTGAATAATTATGTTTGTTTTTTGGAAGATATATGGTGATTTCTCATGAAAAAGAGTAAAATTCTTATTTTTAAGCAAGAGCTGAATCAAGAGAATCTTGGTCTAAATGAATGAAAATGCATTCCCTAGTTGAAAGTTAAATGTTGCCTTATTGCTCTTTTATGTACTTACTTACCTAACTTTATGTTCACTGAGTTAAGTCTATAACAATTTGGTCTGATTAAAAAAAATCCTAAACAATGGCGATATAATTAATATTTCCTTAGAGAAGTAGAGTAAGCAAAATAGATTTGCTTCTGTACTTGATTTCTAGCAATAGACTCTACTCCATTCCTAGCTGCAATCAATCAATCAAACCCACCAAGTTGGTCTGCTACATATAACTTGCTCAGAGTTATAGTGAAGACAAACCAAATTCCTTACTTGTACACTTCATAGTATGTTGGAAGTGGTGGTTCATGAAAACGTTTTGGCCTGGAGCCAAAGAAGGTGTGACCAACAAGGCCACCAAAGAGAAGGTCTCCTGGCTGAAGGTACTTGTGAAAAATGTGATGGTGATCCACAATTTGACATTTAACAAAATTTAATCTAATTTAAAGGAAGAGACAAATTAAAAGATACTTAGTCTAAATGATTGAAAATACATTGCCTAATTTAAAGTAACCTGTACATGCATTTGCCCTTTTATGCAAAGTGGTAGCTGACCCTTAAGTAGCAAAGCACATAAGATTTTTATTTCCTTAAAACAAAAAATTTAAAGCAATAAAATTTATTCATTCCTTCCTGCAGTAAATTACCCCCATAAAATTGTTCTGCAATATACAGTATAATCTGCTCAGAAATATACTAAAGGCAAAACAAATTCCTTACCGATATGCTTCAAGGTATGTTGGAGGCGGTGATTCAACAAAATTTTTTGGACCGGAGCAAAAGAAGGTGTGACAAACAAGGCCACCAAAGAGTAGATCTCCTGGCTGAAGGTACTTGTGAAAAATGTGATGGTGATCCACAATTTGACATTTAACATTTTTCTGGCGTGCCATGTGAGGCAGTAGTAGAAAAAGTAACACTGCTACTATCAACATCCTAATTAGAAACTAAGACACAAATACATCTATATCCCAGACATTAGAACTTCTATGATAACAATAGCTAGATTTGAATGAAAGTTGAAATCTGATGAATCAGCTACAAAGAGTTTGTCCTTGAATCAATCTGGCTGAAATCTATCTGTCACTAATTTATAGACATAACTGTACGTAACACAATACATACACACAGAGAGATGCAAACAAGTATAACCACACACATATACACTTTCATTGTTGTAAACAAGTTTGATATCAGACGGCACAGGGATTGGAAAGCAGCAGAAATAAGTATAGCCCTTTGGTAATTATCTAAAACTAGTGAATCCTCCCTAGAATTGCTGAAAATTGGTTTTGTTATCTTTCTTTTGAAGCCTTATTAACACTGATGCTATTTGGCAAATATTTCTTTTTTTGCAGCACACATTATTTCCATCTACATGCACCAATCCAAATAATTGTTTTTTGTCTTTCTGGAAACAAATAGAAGGGATGAAGGGACATAGAAATTAGGTAAAAAGCCAGAGAAATAGTACTTAAATATCTAGATTGCATGGATCACTGCATATATAAAATGTACAGATAGTCCTCATGAAGTGACTGTCTTGTTCAATGATTGCAGTTACGACGATTATGAAAATGTAACTTTATGACCAATCCTCACATTTATGACTTTCACAGGTCTGTAAAGCAAAGGACAGCTTAAGTAAGATCATAAGCACAGTCGCAGTTTCACTTAGCTGCCACTTTGCTTAATGACCAAGTTGCTGCCCAATTGTGGTCGCAAAATGAGGACTACCTGTATAGGCACAGGCACGACCGCAACTAGGGTCTGTCACCCGAGGCAAACATGGATTCTGTACCCCTCCCCCATGGGTTGGTGAGGGAGGTGTTGTCATTTTGGCGCCCCCCCAGCACAGCACCCAGGACACATGCCCTGCTTACACCCCCATTTGCAGCCCTGGGCACAGGCTACTTTGGGATGGATCTAATCATTATCATCTTCAATATCCTCATCATTGCCGTCATCATTTAAAGGCAAATGTGTACCTTCGTTTTATAATCTAACATGCCCTTGTTGAAATCTTCAATCTAAAAAATGGTTGGAAAAGACAAAAACCATTCCGTTGCAAAATACATGGGTTTTGGGGAGAGGAAAACTTTATTCTGAAATCTGAGGTAAAGAAGGTGTTAATGGTGCTTTTATTAAAATTGAATCGGTCTTGGGGGGAGGGGAAGATGCACATATTTAACATTATAGTTTGGCTCAAAAGGCAGATGTATAAGTAGCAGATCTGCTAAACTTGGACTAATCAATTTCATGAGTGGGTTGGGGGATTTCTTGTTTGAGTTTGGCCTTTTAAAAAATATTCTCTTGAATATGCTTAGGTATTATTTGGGACCAAAATATCTTGATGGCTGACTTTTTTGCCCATTTGAGCTTTGTATTTTGCAACTCTTTTTTGTGGATCCCCTTCCTTGCTGCTCATTCTTTGCTTGATACTGGAATCTCAGGTTTATGATTAATTAGCACTCTTAATATACCTGCTGTAACTGAAAACTGCCATCAAGTATAAAGTATGAAAAATAAATTGATGTACTTCAGTTTAAATGTTTATAGTGAAATGTGAAAAATTTGCTTACTAGGAGGTAAAATGAATTGAGTTAAATTTACTGTTATTTTCTTTATAATTTTGGGTCCTTGTTATATTCCCTGGCGAAATGCTATAAAGCTGGAAGAAAGAAGTTAGAAGCCTAGATTGACTGAGTAATTGATTATGTGCCATCAAGTCACTGTTGATTCTGAGCGACCACATAGATAGATTTTCTCCATGACAATCTGCCCCTCACCTGAATGTTGCTGGGAAGATAGGGCTCTCCCTACAACAGACACCAGAACATCAACACTGGACCCTTGGAATCAAAACCTTTAGGTTACAATTGGAACTAATAAACTCTTTTAGGCAATTTCTCCTGTGCACAAGGATTTATTGTTTCAGTCAGATCTCAGGAAGCTGGTTTGACAGCTCCTGACTATCTGACTAATGATCCAAAGAGAAGAAGATGGTTAAGACTTGCCTTAACAGTGAGAAATTACATTTTGTATAAACACTGTCAACAGCAGGAATATCTGATGGGGTATATGCTGGCTTAAAGGGGAAAAACCGAAGCTTGAGAATAAACAGACAAGAATGCAGCTTGTTAGGGCCAACAGTGTTTACTGTTTAGCATAGGGCAATAATGCAGATACAATACATTATCGCAAACAATGAAAAAGATGAATATACAGGATACATCATTGTAAAAGGAAAACAAAACTAGAACTTATAAGCAGAGTTCCGTGTATTGATCCCAGGGCCAGAGTTCCTGCCATGGCCTATACCCAAAGCCAGGCATAGCTCACTCTGCCCAGTCCACGGGAAGTGAACACGTGAAGAACTACATAGCTAAGAGACACTAGAAATCAAGAAGACATAGAACACCATTTTGCATGGTTGTATATTCAGTTCTTCTAGCATTCTGATTGGCTGGAAGTTAGCTGTGACACACACTAGGCCTCAAAGCACACAGCATGAGTTCCCCCTCCTCCTTGCTCAGGGGGGGCCTTGGCAAGTCTTCCCACGGAAGGACATCAGGAGGATATCTTCTCATGGGAAGATTTCCATTGCTAGCCATAATATGGTACCTTCTCGCTCCTTATCTCATGAGGACGTAAACAACGCCAAGGCTTCTCTGTTGTCCAGCCACCTGGCATTCACGTCACCATGAGAATGCTTGGCTTTGCTTTGTAAAAGATGCAATTTGCCAAAACACTTTTGCATTGAAAGGAAATCCAATTTACCAATATCATATAGTATAAGAAATCTGACACCCCTCCACATTGGATTTCGACACAATGCAAACAATGATGGAAGTTGTTCAAAGCTTTAAAATACATTTGTACAGAAACAGAAACAACAAAGGTTAATACATGTAATAATCACACTATTCAAGTTACATTTTTTACAACCAATAGTCATCAACACTAGAAAATGGTTTAAAAACACTTGTTACACATATGTATAATGCATAATATACATTTCATGTAATGTTTTATTCAGATACATACAAATACATAATAATACAACTTATGTAGGAACAGAACCACAGGCAAAGAGAAACAGACAAACATTGCCCGCAAATGTTCTGTCCCTTCCTTTGCAAAAATCGCAGCCAGCATAGATAAGGAATTCCAATCCTGCCGCAGGATTTTTTTTTTATTTTTTTTTCCCGCAGGACCTTTTTTTTTTCACCCATTTGCAAGCTCACATGGAGGGCCAAATCATTTTGCAAGCTTGGTACCCTACCTGGGCAAAACTAACTCAGGGCATGTCCACTGCATTACTGTAGAGTGATAAACTGTACAACAAATTAAGGATAAGCTTCCCTTTACACAAATGACACTCTGTAACACTCTGTCATTTGACACTCTCAAGAACTATCTCTGTTCTGGGCTTTTGTAACTTCAACACCAAGATAAATGTTTGAATTTGTGCTGAACTTCCTCAGCTGGCAATTCTATTTCAGCTGACTGACAAATTCTTATACAAGGTGGAAAACTTCAGTTTCTAAGCAGAAAAACAACTCACATAAGTACGAAGTCCTACACACTTCTACACTTTCTTATGTACACATAGAAAACAGCACGTGACTGTTCTCACATCCCAGTTAGCATCTGCACCATGCTATCAATGACTGACCTGCTTTAAGATCCATAAAGCACCCTGTTAAGTCAATGAATTGTTTGGGAACTTGTCACACATGTAGAGCCACAACGCTTGCCTTACACACATTGTTTCAGGGAGATCTACATTCAAATATGCTGTGCCAACATCACAATATGTAAATGGACACCTGTTTCCACGCTACGCAACCAGAAAATGCACCACACGTCAATATTCTGGCCTAGCTGTGGGTGCATACACTAGATCCACAGTTCACAAACTTCTTTTGTGCAACAAATCCCTGGGCAACACTGGCTTCACACTGCAGAGTATTATCAGAAAGAAATGTCTTTCTGAACACTCATCTGGAACCTACAGCTTACTAAAGCAAAGGATAGGTTGGTTACTTTTAACACTTCACCAAAACTCAAACTAACTATCCACAGCTGTGTTCCAACGCTCTCCCTGCCTCTCAAAGGCAGGAGCAACACATCTAGCAAAGACTGGGTTTTCTCAGGTAACATGACACACTGTCACCTGCTAAATCACAAATCTGTCAGGCTTCACACCCTGGAATAAGAAGACCCATGAGGAATGACCACTGTGCTTCCTCATCACCATCTCTTTTCCTAATACCTGACTCCCCCTCAAGGCCCTGCAACTGCTCAGGTGAAATTTCCACTTCCTTCACCTGAGGGGCCCTTTTCACACTCGGAGACCGGGGAACAGAAGAAACCTGAACTGGTTTTTGCCCATCTACTGAACTATGGACAGTGGGTTTACTCTAGCAATGCAGCAACACTTCTGCAACCTTAGCATATAACTTTCCCAACCAGTAGGCTGCTTAAACATAAAGCACTTCTGGAGATTTGGATTCGACCATGGCTTAATGAAACACCGATAAGCCTTGGATTTTAATCAACAACCAACAACCTGAAGCACTCTGCTTCCTTGGTTCTTCCTTCTCTGTGACCTGGGGTTGTGAACACATGCAAATGTTTCACAGACATGCAGGCACTTCAGTGAAGGGCGCTTGCCATACCAAAGAAAAACAACTTCTTTTCAGTTGAATTCTACTCCCTGTTAGTTAGAAACCACACACTGCAATCAAGGCAGCCTCTCCCCAGACATGGGATGGCACCTGAGCAACTAACAGCAGGCTATTTTTTTAATGGTATTCACAACACCAACACTCAGCTAGAATTCCAACATTGGCAAGTCTTTGGGAGAATACTTTCCTACAAAGCCAATTCTGGAACACATGGCTCAGGAACACTCCACTCCACTACTCTTCACTATTGCTACATACACTTCAAAGCGAGCACAGACCTTCGCTTTAGACTTCAACAAGTAGCAACAACACAAGCAGGTATGATCATCAACCAGAAGGAACATGAAACTCGCACCCCACCATTACTTGGGAATGGGGGCTAACTAGAACTCTATGAACCAACTGAAATGGTCTAATTAACACTGTTACTTTGCCTAGCAACAGACACAGTTCTGATTTAAATTGTTTACACACAACACAATCAAGAAACTTTTGCACATTTCCTGGGTTCTAACTCAGAATGCATTTGGCTATCTGAGCCACACTCTCCCATCCCGGGATACCCCAGTACTTTGTGAAAACTTTATGGATGCAGTTATGATGTGGGGAACATTAAACACACAATGTCCTGTCCACACAATCTCCACAGCATCTCACACACTTAATGTTATAGGTTTGTCTCTAACACACTCAGCCTCATGCAGTTTCATATTTTGCAATGAAACATACAGCACCTAGTACAGTCAGACTTGACCAGGGCTGGAACGCTGAGGAGAGAAAAACAACAAGTGTACACATATACATTCTTACACAGAAATATCAGCTAAAATTACTTGCTGACCTCAAGGCTGAAATTTGTAACAATAAGTGTCCATGTTTACAAACTTTACAGCGACCAATTCAAAAACAGAGTCTCTGTAGAGAAATGCTTACACAACAGCAGCCGGTAGAATAGAAAACTTGGATTCGTTGTTCAGCTGACTCCTGGCATCTGGCATCCCCTCCCTTCGTAAATCAGGCCTCTTGTGCACTAACAGCAACTGCTGGACGATAGCAGGGAAGAGCCTTGTAGAAAGTTTCTGAGAAGCAGCACACCAAAACACGGCTATTGTAAATTCCATACCAGGTTTTACTGCAGCTGGAACACTCTGTTCGGCAAGGCTCCTGGAAGTGACCAGTAGCTCCAGGCTTGACAAAAATCATGCACGCTTTTTCATAGTGCCAGAAAAAATATGCCTTCTTGTTCATGCCTTCTTGCAGCAAACAAAGTCTTGAACTCACCAAGGTGGGTCATCACAGTCTCACCGGTTGCAGCCTCAAACCATAAAGCTGTCTTAGTAGACCACCAAGGGCAACAGAGCTCCACTGTGTATCAAAGGCTCCAACAGCTCTCAGCACCCATTTTCCAGTCCTGAAGTAGCTGAAATAATTCCATTCAGAGGATTTGAGTCCCAAAAACAAAAATGCACAGTCCAAACACGCTTGCACTTCTTCAGAGAGAATCCTCTGAATCCTCCAGGGATCCCTGGAAGTGGATTTGCCACTTACTGCCACAAATCTTCTTCTTGCAAAAAGAATGATTCCATCTCCACACTCCAGACAAGATAGTTTGTGCCATCTAAAGCCCCAAATGGCAGACTGACCAGACACTATTCAGCCATTGCTGACCACTCAAAGAAAACATGTTTATTCTGAAACCAGCCTCTAAAAACAAACTCCCTTTTACAGCCAGGTCCAACGCAGCAAAGAAAACGCAAATTTCTCTCTGGGCCCATAACCTGATGGGGTATATGCTGGCTTAAAGGGGAAAAACCGAAGCTTGAGAATAAACAGACAAGAATGCAGCTTGTTAGGGCCAACAGTGTTTACTGTTTAGCATAGGGCAATAATGCAGATACAATACATTATCGCAAACAATGAAAAAGATGAATATACAGGATACATCATTGTAAAAGGAAAACAAAACTAGAACTTATAAGCAGAGTTCCGTGTATTGATCCCAGGGCCAGAGTTCCTGCCATGGCCTATACCCAAAGCCAGGCATAGCTCACTCTGCCCAGTCCACGGGAAGTGAACACGTGAAGAACTACATAGCTAAGAGACACTAGAAATCAAGAAGACATAGAACACCATTTTGCATGGTTGTATATTCAGTTCTTCTAGCATTCTGATTGGCTGGAAGTTAGCTGTGACACACACTAGGCCTCAAAGCACACAGCATGAGTTCCCCCTCCTCCTTGCTCAGGGGGGGCCTTGGCAAGTCTTCCCACGGAAGGACATCAGGAGGATATCTTCTCATGGGAAGATTTCCATTGCTAGCCATAATATGGTACCTTCTCGCTCCTTATCTCATGAGGACGTAAACAACGCCAAGGCTTCTCTGTTGTCCAGCCACCTGGCATTCACGTCACCATGAGAATGCTTGGCTTTGCTTTGTAAAAGATGCAATTTGCCAAAACACTTTTGCATTGAAAGGAAATCCAATTTACCAATATCATATAGTATAAGAAATCTGACAATATCATGTGAGCTGGAGTTTTGAGTATATGCCAATAAAACCATTAAATCCCACTGAGAAATCTTGGCAATATGCTGGGACACCTCCCCTAATTTAATTTAATTTGATTTAATTTAATTAAAAGAATAGCAAGGCATGGGAGAAATCTATCTCTCACTTCTGCGGTGCCAAATCTAAATTTTGGCTATTTCAAATATTTCAATATCAGAACTCAAAATAAGTGCTCTGTTCAGTGATTGGGTCTTTACTAACTCGCTGGACCTCCGTTGTACAACTCAATTCTCCAGAGTTTATTTTTCAGAATAAATAAATACTAGGGCTATGAAAACTGTGAGGCCTGTGGCCACTGGCATACTAAAAGTGTTCTCTTTGGGCATATACTGTTGACATTCAGCAGTACAGCTGCTCCTATTCTGTGCTTATTGTAGGCTGGATTCTACGCCATGGAACTGTAGGGTTAAAAAGGACTTTGAAGGTCTTCTTGTCCAACACCATGCCCAGGGCTGGAACCCTCATACCATCCCACAAAAATGGCTTTCTAAATTTTGCTTGAAAACTTCCAGTGATGGATTCCAGGAGGTATGTTGTTCCACAGTCTAGTTGCTCTAATGGTCAGAAATCCCTCCTTGTTTTGAATTTGGATCTCCCTTTGTAAACCTTCTAACTACTGATTCTTGTCCTACCCTTGGAGAAAAAATCCACACTGTCTTCCCTATAATAGCCCTTTAAGTATTGGAACACTGATGTCATGTCTCCTCTTAGACTTCCCTTCTTTAGGCCAATCATACAGTTTCTGTTATTCTCTGACCACCACAAAGGGGGTGATAGAAATCACTCCAGATCCAGATCGCACAACATCTGCTCAGAAAGAAAAAAAAAGTCTAATGTATGACCTGTTACATGAGTCAGGATAGAAAGTACTAAAGAGCAACCTATGTCACCTTTAAAGCCCTACATGGCATGGGGCCAGGGTACCTGAGGGACCATCTCATCACAACTACATCTGCCCGCCCCACCCGGTCATGCACAGCTGGCATGCTTTGGACCCCATCAATAAAAGAATTTCATCTAGTGGGGTCCATGAGCCGTGCCTTCTCTGCGATAGCACCCACCCTGTGGAATATCTTGCCCCCTGAGGTGAGGCAGGCGCCCTCGCTCCTAGCCTTCTGGAAGTCTTTAAAGACCTGGTTCTGCTGCCTTGCTTGGGATGAAGGAGGTAATAGTTCCTCCTGGGGGTGGTTAGCCCCGTGATATCCTCCTTTTTAAGATCCTACCATCTTCTGGATTTTCTTTATTTATTATTATATTGTATTTTAAAATGTATAGGTTTTTAATTTTGATATTATTGTTGTAAACCGCCCAGAGTCTACTGCTGTAGAGATGGGCGGTGATAAATCTGAATATTAAATAAATAAATAAATGTTGCCCTGAAGGCCATGAACTCCTGGGTCTTACCAGAACTGGTCCTAACATCTTGGAAGCTGAAGTCCCCCAATGCCAAGGTATGGAGGTTCTCTACCCCCAGCCCAGAGACCAATTCCAGCTGCCCAGAGAGAAGTTTTTCTGGGCTGCAGGTAGCTGGGGTACACAAGCAGGATCCCAAACTCCCAATACAGGCAGCTGAGGATTTGCCTTCCATCTGACTCTTACCCCAGGCAGGGGCCTAATTTTATGTGGCTGAATTATGTGTGAATACAGGCAATGCATTTAATAGCTGTGAGACAACATATAGAATTCTACAAGTTATAACTGTGATTTAGTTCTTTGATACAATCAGCTCAATTCTCTTCAGTTACCATCTCCTAATTGGAGATGCTGCAGACTGAATTTGGGATTTTTCTTTTTTTAATCCATTCAATCATGTCCAACTTTTGGAGACTGCCTGGACAAGTCCCTGCAGTTTTCTTGGCAAGATTTTCAGAAGTGGTTTGCCATTGCCTTCTTCCTAGGCCTGTGAGAGAGAAACTGTCTCATGGTCACCCAGTTGACATTGTGCCTAAGGCGGGACTAGAACATATGGTTTCTCAGTTTCTAGCCCAGTCCCTAACCACTACACCAATCTGGCTCTCTCTAAACATCTAGCTATATTATGGGTTTTTTTTTTTTAGCAAATACTGATGCATCCAAGTTTTAAAGCTCAGAAAATGACAGTCTTCAGCCCATCTAAAAATAGAACAGCTACTGAGATGGAAATAGAGCAGGCATGTGCATCCCGTGCGCTGCATGCCGCATGCGGCCCTGAACAGCTAGTAATGCAGCCCCAAAAAATTGTAAACATTTAACATTATTTTGCAATTATTTTTGTGACTCGATAATGTGGTGCTCAAGCACAAACTGCATAGGTAGAAACAACGGAATGCTGTGGGGGGGCATGCAGATGCTAACACTTCTATCGCCTGCTACACATGTCAGCTTGTGGCGACTTGGCATTATATATAATATTTCAACCTACCTACACGTGTTCTGTGACGACAGGCATTTTTTAAAAAAATTCCAAGATGGCGACTGGGGCAGATGCTGGTTGCTGCAGCTCTGAAGAATGACTTCCAGCTTCTTGTGAGTCCTGACCCCCCAAAACCCAGCCCACACTTTACTAACTGAGGGTTTGGGGGAGACTTCTGAAGGTCCCTGGACTTTATCTTGCCGGAGATTGGAGCCAGGTGAAGTCTCTCAGACGGAGTGGTGCAGGTGAGTGTGGACTCCCACGGGCCTGTGCGGCAGCTCAGACATGGAGGCTGTGGTAGCGCAGAAGACCGAGCGTATTTCCGGTACAACTGGGGAGCGGTGGACCACTTGGGGTGACTGACGGATCCTCAGGGGCGGCAGACTGGTGGGGTGATGTGCCCTCGATGTGGCGAGTCAGCTTTGGTGGTGACGTTTGGCACAGTGGAGCGAGTTTGGTGGTATGGCAGAGCTCGGTGGTGCAGTGGGCCAGCCTGATAGCCCATTAGATGTTGGCACAACGGAGTGAGTTTGGCAGTAAGGTGGAGCTCAGCGGCACAGTGGGCCGGCCTGGTAGCCCATTAGATCTGGGTGGCAGAGTAACCTTAGCGGCCCTGGCGGCCTGGCAGCCTTGGCAATACGGCAGACCCTGAACCAACTTTTATTTATTCTATTTATTTATTTGTCCAACTTCTATCACCGCCCATCCCCACAAAGGGGACTCTGGGCAGACTTTGTTCGAGGACTTGCTGCCTGGTGACCTGGCAGGCCCCAAACTGACCCTGGCAATGGACAAGCAGTCCTTAGTACGATGATCTGGTATGGTGCAGCAGACCCCAGTGATAAAATCATTACGACAGAGCTCGGCGACAGAGGACATGAGCTCTGGGGACTTGATTTCTCCTTTCAGAGCTCCCTGGACTTTAGATGCCCCCTGGGAGAAGATCTGGATGTTGGGGGGGCAGTGAACCTTTAAGGTCCCAGATCCCTTCCAAGAGCCCTCTGGATACAGAGGGAGGTCCATGGGGGGCACAATCGGATGACCTGGGCAAAAGGGGAATGACAGACATAGACTGCGTGATCCCCTTGGCCAGATAGACTCACCAGCCAACTTGGTATGCTTGTCCCATTCTAACTAAGGCGTCACAGGGTTTTTGGGTATGAATGTGGTACTCCCCCTGTTGGTGAGAGACATAGGGAGGGGGCCCAATATTGTATGTGAATGTAAGAGTATCCCGCCTGAGTGAGAGACAGGTGGGGGTAGGAGTGTCAGTTGGTGAATGTTGGTACCAGTGAGAGAGGTTGAGGGGGGGACAGAATGTGAGTGTGGGTGGTGCTAGGACCCACCAGCACCAAGAGTGGGAGCTGGTATGCTGGGGGGTCCAGTCACCACCCAAGGTTGATTGGTATGGGAAGATGGATGTGTGGGACAAGGGACCCTTGTTTAATACCAGAATTGCCAGAGGTATGGGAGTGGAGGCTACTGGACCAGGACCAGGAATCTCTGGGGGCTATATGGCAGGCTATTCGATTGAGGTGGTGATGGGTAAGGGATGTTATGATGGGAACCAGAGGGCAAGCCATCTTTGGGGAAGGCGCCCCCGGTGTTTGTTACCGGGGGTGCGTTCCGGCCCTCCAAGTTCATACCCAGACCCTGGTAAGCAGATTCTCAAGGGCCCTGGTCTCCAGCTGCTGCTTCTTAATGCTAGGTCAGTGAACAAGGCCCTCCTTATAGGTGACTTGATCACAGAGGAGGGGGTAGACCTGGCGTGCATCTCCATGACCTGGCTGGGTCCAGAGGGGGAGTAGCCCTCTCGGAAATGTGCCCAGCCAGGTTTCAGGTGTGGCATCAGCCGAGACACCGGGGCAGGGGAGGAGGGGTGGAAGTTGTCATCCGAGAGTCTCTTATGGCCTTCAGAGGTGCTGCTGTGCAAGTGGCCAGTTGTGAGACCCTGTTTTTCAAGTGGGGCTCCCCAGAAAAGTTGGGAGTGTTGCTGCTGTACCAGCCTCCCTGCTGTGTGGCAAGCTCCCTGCCTGAGCTGCTGGAGGCCGTCTCAGGGCTGGCAGTGGAGTTCCCCAGACTTATGGTTCTGGGGGACTTCAATCTGCCATCCCTGGGATGGGCCCGGAAGTGGCCTGGGAGTTCATGGCTACAATGGCAGCCATGGGCCTGTCCCAGATTATTCGGGACCCGACTCAAGACAGTGGTCTTACCTTGGACTAAGTTTTCTTGTCTGAGCAGTTGCAATGTGATCTGATGGGATAGCTACATATATCCCTATTGTCATGGTCAGACCACACCCTGGTGACCTTGAGGCTCTCTTGTGCTGCCCCACTCCACAGGGAGGTGGGACCCATTCGATTGGTCCACCCCAGTGACTGATTGACCTGGGGAGGTTTCAGAAGGAGCTGGGGGTTATACCCGAGGACCTGCTACACGGTCCAGTGGAGGTCCTGGCTGCAGCCTGGAATAGGGAAGTGGCTGGAGCCCTGGACAGGATTGTGCCTGTGCGACCTCTCCTGCTCTGCTCAGCCTGTCACTCTCCATGGTTTACGTAGGAGTTGAGGGCTTTGAAGAGGGTTAAGAGATGTATAGAGCACCACTGGAGAAAGACGAAGACTTAATCTGACCGAACACAATCTAGAGCCATTGTTAAGGCCTACTTTGTGGCAGTATGAGCGGTGAAACATGAATATTTCTCCACTCTTATTGCATCCGCAGAATGCCATCTGACGGCCCTCTTTAAGATTACTAGATCTCTTTTGGGTCGAGTACAGTCGACGACCCACTTACAGGACTGGTTGGAAGAGTTTTCTGAGCATCTGCAGGATAAAATTGCTCAGATGCATTCCAAGTTGGACTCTAAGCATGAGACACAATCTGGGGAGATGCCAGAGGAATGTACTTACCCTGTTATCTGGGAATGGTTTGATCCTGTTGGGCCTGATGAAGTAGACAGGATCCTCCAGATTGTAAATGCCACAACATGTCACTTTGACCCGTGTCTCTCCTGGCTGGTTAAGTCAGCTCAGGAGGTGACATGTGGCTGGGTCCAGGTGTTGATTAATACATCCTTGAGTGAGGGGGTGTTCCTGGCTGCCTTTAAGGAGGTGCTGGTGCACCCACTCCTCAAGAAACCATCCCTGGACCCCACTATCTTGGACAATGTTAGTCCAGTCTCCCACCTTCCCTTTTTGGGAAAGGTGGTTGAGAAGGTGGTGGCGTTGCAACTCCAGAGGATCCTGGATGACACAGATTATCTGGACCCATTTCAGTCAGGTTTCAGGCTGGGATCTGGGACAGAGACCACATTGGTCGCATTTATGGATGATCTCTGGTGGGAGCGGGATGGAGGGAGTGTGTCCATCCTGGCTCTCTTAGATCTCTCAGTGGCTTTTCATACCATTGACCACGGTATACTTTTGGGGCAGCTCAGGGAGTTAGGGGTGGGTGGTGTGGTTTTACACTGGTTCACCTCCTTCCTCCGGGGCTATTCCCAGTTGGTGGTGATAGGGGAGGAGAGCTGACCCGTGACCCCTACTTTGTGGGGTGCTGCAGGGTTCAGTTCTCTCCCCTCTCCTAATTAATATCTACATGAAACCACTGGGTGAGATCATCCGCCACCACGGGATGAGGTATCATAAATATGCTATTGATGCTCAATTATATCTCTCTATCCCGGGTGAGGTAAGTGATGCTGCCCTTTCTCAGTGCCTGGGGCTGTGAGGGCCGGATGGGGAACAACAGGCTTCGACTGAACCCTGGTGAGATGGAGAGGCTGTGGATTGATGGCTCCTTTGGACCCAGGAAGTTAACATCTCTAGTTCTGGATGGGGTTGCACTACCCCACTCAGACCCAGTGCAGAATCTGGGGGTCCTTCTGTACTCACGGCTCCTGCTCAAAGAGCAGGTGGCAGCTGTGGCCAGAAGGGCCTTTCCACAACTTCATGTTGTTCGCCAGTTACGCCCTTTCCTGAATCAGGATGCCCTCCGTACAGTCACTCATGCCCTGGTCATCTCCCACATAGACTATTGCAATGCACTGTACATTGGGCTACCCTTGAAGAGTATCTGGCAGCTCCAACTGGTCCAGAATGCAGCTGCACACGCAGTTATTGGTGCCCCAAGAGCGGCACATGTGATACCTCTGCTGCGCCAGCTGCACTGGGTGCCAGTATGCTTCCGGGTCCAATTCAAAGCATTGGTTATCACCTTTAAAGCCCTATATGGCATGGGACCTGGTTACCTGAGGGAATGTCTTATCCCCATAATAACGAACCGTCCCACATGGTCATGCAGAGAGGCATGCTGTGGACCCCGTCGGTAAGGGAGTTTCACTTGGCGGGGTCCAGAAGGCGGGCCTTCTCTGCGGTGGTGCCCGCCCTTTGGAACATTCTATGCATGGAGGTGAGACAGGCTCCATCGCTCCTGGCCTTCCGGAGGATCTTTAAGATCTTACTTGGTTTTGCCGCCTCGCCTGGGATGAGAAGGGTGACAGCTCTTCCTGGGGATTGCTGGTCCCATAGAGCCCTTTTAAAAACAATTTTGTGCCACTTGGATATTATCTTTAATTTATTTGTATTTATATATGTGTATAGGGATTATACACATATATAAATAAATAAATAAATAAAGGGATTATATAGGGGGCATGGTGGCTCAGCGGGTAAGACGCCAGGTTTGTCGATCGGAAGATCGCAAGTTCAGAGGTTCGAATCCCTAGCCCTGCGTGTGGAGTGAGCTCCCGCACTAGCTCCAGCTCTTGCCAACCTTGCAATTTGAAAGCATGCAAATGCAAGTAGATTAATAGGTACCACTTCGGTGGGTAGGTAACAGCGTTCCGCGTACGTCATGCCGGCCACATGACTGCGGAAGCATGTTCGGACAACGCTGGCTCTTCGGCTAACAAACGGAGATGAGCACCGGCCCCTAGAGTCGGACACGACTGCACAAATGTGCGGGGGGAACAAAAAAAAAATAGGGATTATATTTTTATCCATTTTAATTATTGTCTTTGTAAACTGCCCAGAGTCCCCTTTGGGGGAGATGGAACGGTAATATAAATTGAATTATAAATAAATAAGTAAATTTAGCTGAAGTGAATTTCACAATATGAGAGCTTGTTAGTACTTAGAAATATATTGTTGGCATAGTAATCAGCATTACTTTGATTAAATAAGCACATTCCCTTTTGAAATGTTCTGGCCTCTAATATATGGGAGGCATCTACTAGTCGATTTTTACATGCCTCTTGAAGTCCCAACTGTTTCTTTCAACCTTTCACCTTTGCAATAGATAATTGATTGTATGCTTTTATTTATTGTTATATTACATGTTGAATTTTTATATTTAATATTTTTTCTTTCCAATTGCCTGTACCATTTTGGAATGTTTTCAAGGTACAGCAACTGTACCAACCTGTACTGAATGGAGAAATAAATAACAATTGGAAAGTAACAGAAACCAATGCTGGCAGATATACCTTTTCTTTTTCTCCAACAAAATATCACTGTGGATAGCTTGTGGAATATTACTGTTATATGTTCATGATAACTGTTCAGTATTCCAGCCATTACAGCTTCCCATTAAGGTCTCGTCTCATTTCATGTCAGAAATGCAGGAAATAAAAAAAGGGAAAATATTAATTAAAATTTAAAAATTTAAAACATTTAATAAAAATATAAAATTAATATAACTGTAGGCCAATGCTGGACCACATTGATGGCAGAGGTGTTTCCGGACAATAAGTCACTGTGTGCATGTCGGTCCCATTGAGGTATCTTCCTTCCTTAGAACAGGACTGCATTCTGTGGACTCTGAATATGTTGATTTCTCACTGAACATTTTTTCACTTATTCTCATTTAATCCCTAAGTTTCCTCAGGCCTTATACATTCTCCTGATAGATAGCACCACATTGCCCACTCATACTCTGAAAATCAGGAACAGAGAATATGATACAGGTCTCTAAGAGGCCTATCTTGCATGCTTATATATAAAAGAGATTTTACCCAATTCAAGAGAATGTGGGGAATAATGGAATATTGGCTGGATTTAAAGGAATAGCATTAGTTTAAGTATAGCATTATACTGAAAATTTATTTAGCAGCTTTTCTTTATAGCTTTCACTCAATGAAAGGAAGGAAGGTTTGCTTCTGAGGATATGAAGAAGAAAGATTTGATTTTGACAAAAAGGGAATTATACTCAAATTCTTGAACTTACTTAGCCAAGAGGTTGCCAAAGAATGTGTGGGAATGTCATATCCTTTATTGTTTTCAAATACCTGTTGCAGATGAATAATGGTAGAAAAGCTATATGACTACCTCCTGCTTGTGAACAAGGAGAAGGATCTGACTGGCCACTAAAAGGGAATGCTGGACTAAGACAGAGCCTTGGCCTAATCCAGCAGGACTATTCTTCCCTTCGTATGTTATAATAACGTCCAATGGTCTTCAGTTTCTCCTGGCTTCCCACACTTGATAACATTCCAATGAAGGAACTCCTCCTATCAGTCCTTATTACATTGGAAGTGTGAGCAACTAGGGAGCTTTCAGAGGGAGGGAAACATGAGTAGCAGAAGATGACTGCAGCATCAATAGCACCTTCAGTTACTGAATTCCAGAACTTTATTTCAGGCGTTTATCATTTTGAACCCATTGATACTCTCTAAATGTTCTTCTTCTCTCCCACTGAAGGAAAAGCAGTCGTGGGATAATGCTGGCTTATGGGGTAAGGCACAAAGTAATCAGACAGAGTGCAGCTTTTATGGCTAACATGTTTACTTGTAAAGCAATAATGTATATTCATTTACATTATTGCAAAAAGGAAAACAAAAACAAACTTATATACGTACAAGCAGAGTTTGAAGACATGAAGGAGCTCAAGCCATGGCCTACAAACACAGCCATGGCTAGCTACGCACTTCCCAGTCTCCAGAAGTAGAACATGGCTAAAAGACCGGACAGAAGTCAAGAAGCATAGACCCATAGTTCAAGCTGAGATATACACTTGTTTCAGCTTTCTGATTGGTGGAACCTTAGATTCATGGGTCACAAGGCTTTTCAGTTTAACAAAGCCTAAAGCGTTCAGGATTGCACATAGTATAAACCGCCATGAGATGGCCGTGTTGCACATTGTCTCACCCCCACCCCCCGAGAGTGTGGGCTTTGGTTCCCATGGGATAGTTATTTCGGACTGAGACAATAACATCACGTGCCATGATGCCTTGGCCGGCCAAGGCTGCCCACCTGCAGTTTATCAGTGAAGTTGTTTTGAGAACATGCTACAGAGGAATAGTAAACAAAAAGTACACAGTAGAGAAAGCGATTTGCTTTTCACAGGATACCCTGACAAAATGTTACTCTGAACTTCTTGCCTTTCTCTCACTGAATTAACAGTGTACTTAATTCTTATAAATTGATACTGCTTCTTATTTTATTGATTGGTATGCTTAGCTTTAAGTATTATTTGTGCTCTACTCCCTCCCCCATTGTCAATTGTTTATTATTTGATTGCCTTTATATCTCAAAAACTAAATTGCGTGACTCGTTATTTATTATAATTTCATTTTTGTACTTCTGGAGTATATAATCCTGTTCAATAACGTATTGAATGATTCCAATAGAAATGTATTGCAGTACTCTCCAGTCCAATATATAAAAGTATGTTAACACTGTGGTTCGAATCCTTAGGGCTTGTCTAGTTTTATTAATTTGTCATGGTCAGATCACGCCCTGGTGACCTTGAGGTTCTATGCCGCCCCTCTCTGCAGGGAGGCTGGAACTATTTAACTGGTCCACCCCTGGCAACTGATGGACCCAGCAGGGTTTCAGAGGGAGCTGGGGGTTATACCCAAGGATCTGCTGCACAGTCCAGCAGAGGCCCTGGCTGCTGCCTGGAATAGGGAGATGGCCAGGGCCTTGGAGAGGATTGTGCCTGCGTGACCTCACTTGTCCCATTGAACCTGACAATCCCCATGGTTTACGAAGGAGATAAGGGTTCTGAAGAGGATTAAGAGACATCTAGAGTGCCGCTGAAGGAAAGCAAAGACCGAACCGGACCGAACACAAGCTAGAGCCACGGTAAAGGCCTACTTTGTGGCAGTAAGAGTGACGAAATGTCAGTACTTCTCTGCTCTTATTGCATTTGCACAATGCCACCCTGTGGCCCTGTTCAAGATCACCCAATCCCTTTTGGGGAAAGGGGGTTCAGAAATCCATCTACAGGACTGTGCTGAGGAGTTTTCTGGGCATCTGCAGGATAAAATTGCTCGGATTCGCTCCAAGTTGTACTCCAAGCATTAGACTGGGTCTGTGGAGATGCCTGTGGTACGTACTTACCCAGTTATCTGGGAACATTTTGATCCTGTTGGACCTGAGGAAGTGGATAGGATCCTCCAGACTGTAAATGCCACCACTTGCCAATTAGAACCATGTCCCTCCTGGCTAGTGAAGGCAGCTTAGGAGGTGACGTATGGTTGGGTACAGACGATTGTAAATACATCCTTGCAAGAGGGGGTGTTTCCAGCTGCCTTTAAAGGAGCGCTGGTGTGCCCCCTTCTCAAGAAACCATCACTGGACCTTACTGTACTAGATAATTTTTGTCCAGTTTCCCACCTCCCCTTTTTGGGAAGGTGATTGAGAAAGTGGTGGCATCCAGAGGATTACGAATGAAACGGATTATCTAGACCCCTGCAAATCAGGTTTCAGGCCCAGATATGGGATAGAAATGGCACTGGTCGCACTTATGGATGATCTCTGGCAGGAGCGGGATGGTGGCAATGCATCCATGCTGGCTCTTCTTGACCTCTCAGTGGCTTTCGATACCATCAACCATGGTATCCTTTTGGGGCAACTCGGGGAGTTGGAGTTTGGCAGTGTGGTTTTACCCTGGTTCACCTCCTTCCTCCTGGGCCGGTCCCAATCGGTGTTGATACTGGGTGCGAGATCGGGCCCACGGCCCCTTCTTTACAGGGTGCTGCAGGGTTCAGTACTCTCGCTGCTCCTTTTTAACATTTGCATGAACCACTGGGTGAGATCATCCATCTCCATGGAATGAGGTATCATCAATATGCTAATGATACTCAATTATACATCTCCATCCCGGGGGAAGTAAGTGATGCTGTGACGGCCCTCTCTAGGTACCTGGGGTCTGTGGGGGTCTGGATGGGGAACAACAGGCTTCAACTGAACACTGGGAAGATGGAGTGGCTATGTGTTAACAGCCCCTCGATATCCAGGAATTTGCCATCTTTAGCTCTGGATGGGATTGCATTGCCCCTGACAGACCCAGTGCGGAACCTGGGGATCCTCCTCGCCCCATGACTCCTGCTCAAAGAGCAGGTGGCATTCATGGCTAGGAGAGCCTTTGCTCAACTTGGTATTGTGCACAAGTTACACCCTTTCCTGGATCAAGAGGCCCTTTGAGCAGTCATTCATACCCTGGTCATCTCTCACATAGAGTATTGTAATATGCTCCACATGGGGCTACCCCTGATGAATATCTGGAAGCTACAACTGACCCAGAATGCAGCCGCGTGGATGATTCTAGGTGCTCCAAGATCAGCACCTTTGCTGTGCGAGCTGCATTGGGTTCCAGTCTGCTTCTGGGTCCAACTCAAGGTGTTGTTTATTACCTTTAAAGCCCTACATGGCATGGGTCCAAGTTAACTAAGGGACCATCTCATCCCCATTACATTGACCTGCCCCACCCGGTCATGCAAAGAGGTCATGCTATAGACCCTGTCTGTAAGCGAATTCCATCTGGCGGGGTCCAGGAAGTGGGCCTTCTCTGCAGTGGCTCCCGCCCTCTAAAACATTCTTCCCCCAGAGATGAGGCAAGCCCCCTCTCTCCTGGACTTCCGTAAAAAAACTGAAGACCTGGTTTCGCCATCGTGTCTGGGGTGGGGAGGGGAATAATCACTCTTTGGGATGATTGGTGACCGAACTTGCTTTTTACACACTTCTGGACTGAAATAGAATTTACCACCATCTGGATTATATTGTATTTTATATTTTTAGCTTCTATTTGTGTAATTGACAGTTTGAATTGAATTTTAAATTTTGTTTTTATTGAAACTATGCAGGGTCCCTCCTTGAGAGGGAGATGTGTGTTAAAGTTATTTGTTAAAGTTATTCTATGTAGATTCAAACGAATGGAGTTTCTTCACTATGAATCTCTAGCCTGGAAAGTGGAATTTTCCAAGTTCCTCTGTTGTAAGCACTTTCCCATAACAAAAGCACGTAAACAACAGATGTGCTTGTCTCTCTAGTCAAAACATTGATAATAGCAGTTCTTTTCCCATGAGAACAGCATCTAGTAAAAAAGCCAATATGCAACACCGCCATCCCATGGCGGTTTATAGTAAGTACAACTGTTACTAAAATGTTAAGCTGAAAAGTGGCCTAGCCCATATTAGCCAATCAGAATGTTGAACCATGGGTATAATTCAACTATGAACTATGGGTACTCATCTCACTCATGTTTTTTCTATGCTTCTTTTGACGGCTATCTACATGTACTTTGTATCTGAACTGTAACTATGCCTGGTCTTTGCACAGACCATGATGTTTTCTTTCCTCACTTCTGGTGATGGAACTCTGCGTATGCTTTGTTTTTTCCTTTTTGCAATAATGCACCATACATCCATTATTGCCTTATGCTATCAATAAAGATATTGTTAGCTTTAAAACACGTTGTTTGGATTACTCTATGCCTGGAACCCCAATAGCCAGCATCACCCCACAATGTGTGGTGACAGAAATTAGATTAAATAAATAAATAAATAAATAAATAAATAAATAAATAAATTTAAATGCTAATGTGTCCTTTAAATTAATTTAAATGCAGCAATTCATTATAGTATTTCAGTAGACTGCTGGAGGTTTGAAAATCCTTGCTTTCATGAAGTAATGTTACCATGAATTTTCTAAAGTTGATTTGGTCATTAGCATCTTCAGAAGGATAGTTAGGAGCAGGCAATCCCATTTCCCCCTTTTCAGCTTCCTATCACAATAGATGTTGGTTCACTTGTTGACCCTCCAATAAAAAGAAAACAAAAGCAAAAGCAAAAATATCCATTTAGATTCCAAACTACAACAAAATAAACATGTAATTTCTTCAGTTCTTTCTTTTCCTTATCTCTTCCCTGTGGTTCAGCTCAGGCCTCAACAAAATAATGTAACATTTTGGGAGAAAAATGCACCCTAGCAGTCCAGCACTGGAGGCTAAGATGGAGAAGATCTCCACAGCTACCATATATTTTCCTTTGGTGCTCAGGTAGGTTGGAACGAAAGATAACCAAACACTGCAGAAAACCAACATACTGAATGTGATAAACTTGGCTTCATTAAAAGCATCTGGTAACTTCCTGGCAAAAAAGGCCACAGTGAAACTCACCATGGCCAAAAAGCCCAGATAGCTCAGTACAAAATAAAACATAGTCATAGAACCTTGATTACGTTCTAGAACAATTTTATTCTCCATTGAGTCCTTGTCAACATCTGGGAAGGGGGGAGAAGTTGACAGCCACACAGTGCAAATGCTCATTTGAAAAAGGGAACAGAAAAGAACAATGGAATTGGCAAGTCTTTTCCCCACCCATTTTCTCAATACGGATCCTGGTTTGGTGGCCAGGAAAGCCAGAATGACTATGATGGTTTTTGCCAGCACACAAGAAACAGCAACTGTGAAGATTATACTAAAAGCAGTTTGGCAGAGGAAACACAAAATTTTCCCGGGACGGTCAATAAAAAGGAAGGCTGATAGAAAGCAGAGCAGGAGGGAGATGAGGAGAGTGTAGGTGAGGTCCCGGTTGTTGGCTATGACAATGGGAGTGTTGTGGTGCTTCAGAAAGATTCCAAGCACGGAGGCTGTAATTAGAGCAAAGGAAACAGCAAAGAACTCTAAACCGAGTCCCAAAGGTTCTTCATAAGAAAGGAAAGTTACAGTTTTGGGAATGCAGATATCCTGGGCCTTGCTGGGATAGTTTTCAATTGCACATTTATAACAGTCATTCATATCTGAAAAAAATATTTTGTAACCTCACTTTCTTATATAAAACTTTATCAATATGCCACTATAATATGAAATTAAGATCTACATTTTTTCCTGAATTAAGAGTCACCTATGGCACTTGAATGATATGCTGAGAGACATCCTGCAAAATTAATGGATGGGGCCAGGAAATAATTCCTTAAATGGTAATTGAAATTAAGTATAATTCATATGATTACACTTCAGTCATGTATTAATCGCATTCCCTTTCTCTCACAACTTCTAATGCAGTAACAAACTTTGAAGATTCCAGAACCTGTACCCATGTAGATGCTATATATGGCCCTGAGGTCTCAGGGTATGCACTGTTTCACTAAGATACAACTACAGCTACAGTCCTTGGGAAAGGAATATAAGATTTACCAACTGTAAGATGTTCACCTGCACTTGTCAGTAATGGTATTTTTTCACTATAAGAAATTCTTATATTAATAAAGCCTCAAAGAGGAGTAGAATGGAATGGCATTACAGGAACTGAGAATGTACATAATTACTGGGCCTTTTGCCAAACCTGGCTCCTGCTAGCCTGGCTGCCAGATGCCATAAAAAAATAATGCAATCACCCTGTAGACATTTTAAAGCTTTAAACATAAAGAGTTTGTAAGTCAGCTGTGATGATAAAACTCTACTATCATAGTTCTTGAACAGTGAACCATGGACACCTCAGTCAATGAAGTATTGTTCAAAACAATCTGACCCATAAAATATTGCAATAATTAATTATAACATGCCTGCCATTTGATCCTTCATATGCCCACCATTTGATCCTTCATCCTTTCTTTTACAGTTTAAACACAATGTTTAAAATTTAAAACATCCCATTCTAAATTGCATCATACATGACTGATAAAAGGGTATATTAACATGCTTACCCTTCTTGCTTGAAATCTTCCCTTGAGGACATGGGATGCAATCATAGCAACAAAATGGCTGCCCCTCCCTCATTTTCTTCCTGGAACCTGGACTGCAACTCTCACTGCACAGAGAGACAGGAGGTGCCTAATCCAACAAGGAGGGAGGGAGGGAGAGAGAACAATGAGAATAATGCAATTTTCAATGAGCACATCATGTGTGTTTCCCAGTTTTTTGTAAATGAAATGGGAGGAAAAAGGGTGATAACATCTCTGTTCCAAGCATTTCCATCAGAATAGGTCCTAAGTAATAATATGTAATTATTTAATCTACAGCAAATTATAATTATTAACATTTCAAATTGATTGTGTGTTTTTGTGCGTATAATAATAATTGTAATCTATATCTAGAAAGCAGGAAAGGCATTTCTAATAGCTGAGGAAGAGAATGATAAGGTAGACAATTTGAAAAGTATTTATTTTGTTGTTGGTTGTATTCTTAAATATTATTAGAGCACACCCTTTGAAATTAATAGGATTTCATTTACTCATTAACAGTTTGAGTTCTACTGTCATGACTAAGTCTAGCTGCAACCCAGAATTTATAACATATGCATTTTTCTTTATTGAAATTACTGATTTCCTCAGTGCAATCAACCTGAGAAAAATCTGCTATGATTTTAAAGATATTGTAATTAATAGGGAACTAATGAGATACAATTTATTTTTCTTCTAATCTCCTGCTTCTGCTATTATAAAGAATAGAGGAACCAGGACAGATGCTTGTTGAGCCTCAGTTGTTTCATTATGTGTCTGCTGCTTCATTTTCTAATGTAGTAAAAGATACTGTCCCATCAGTAAAACAACATTCATTTAACATGGTACTGTAGAAATTCAGCTTTCTTCCCAAATGTACACTGTTGGAAGTCCTGAAAGACCAGGTTAGGGATAGGTTATCATGAAGAGAATCTATCTATGTGGTCACTAGGAGTCAAAAACTACTTGATGGCACATAATCAATCAATCAATCCAAAATGTATGCCTTTCCATACTGCAAAAAGTTTAACCTGATTAAACCAATTGTTCCAAGTTATAGCATCCTCCTTGATGATGAACACTTTGCCTGGGGTGGCCTGGGGGTCCACTCTCCCAACTTTCACACGTTGAAAGGACTGGTTGAAAGAAACAATCCAGTTCATCACATCAAATCCAGACACAGTTTCTCCATTCTTATTGAAAAAAATCTCATCCCCAGCACTGTTGTTAAAGGAGACCATTCTCAGGTAATAGTGGAGCTAGATCAAAGAAGGAAAACCATGAACTTAGAAAAAGTTGTAATTGTATATTTGAGAATAAAATTTCCAATGGCAGAAATGGAATGAAGGCATGGCTGGTTTGGTGATGGGAGAAATCTGTTGGAAACAATGTTTTCAATTTATGAACAAGAGATTGGAACACTGGATAAATCAGAAGACCATAACAAAGTTTTAGGGTTTTTTGGGGGGGAAATGAGTTTATATTTTTTCTAGAAACTTATCCAATTCATTTTTTTGAAGTTATACATTTACTGAGACATACTAAAATGTAAATGCCCGTTGTTAATAATAATAATATAGAAATTTGCATTGTTATGTAGCGTGTGTGCACATACCCCTCCCCCCAAAAAGAGCATAAAATGGAAACGTGCACATGTAATGCTTACATTAAAATCTGATGAAATATAACAATGAAGTATACCAATGTAGAAATAATTTTCTAAAGAAAGAGTACTTTACAGAATAAGGGCTATTCATACAAGGAAGAGGGTCATGTTTGATCAGTTACCTGCCAAAATTCTTGATGTTGTCCCTTCCATTCTCCTTTGACCACCATTGTTTTGTCTCTGAGTCTGAATAAGGACATATCTTGCAGAGCATGAGCTATTGCATAGATGGCATTGTAGATGCTGTAGCTATGGCCAGTCATGGTCATTTCAAACAATGAAGCAGGAAGGCTCTTCAGCTTTTCCTTCCCTGAACAAATATTCTTCACCTCATTGACTTCAGCTTTATCTGGGAGATTACAATCAAAGGCAACTTCCCAGAAGGTCTTTATAAAATCATCTTCAGGTACATGAAAAGGACTTTGACTCTCAAGAAACTGGTGAAATCCTGGTATGTAATTTGCATGAATTGTGAAAGCTAAGGAACCATGGAACAATTCTGCATTCCAGTCCTTTTGATAGATGAATGAAATTTGTTCCACCTGAACTGTCATTATCCATACTTTTCCTTGTAGTGTTTGGTTCTCCATTAAAATTGTAAGCCATCTAAAATAGGCCATAGAATAAGATTCTCCATAGGCCACAATGGCATTTGCTTTTGTGTGTATTAGTTTATGGCATATCTTTTCTCCCTGTGCCATCATTTTATCAAATGCAGTAACATATGTTAGTGTGGGGATTCTTTCAATGAGGCCAAAACAAACACCACTTTGAGAATATAGTGGAACAATTGTTTGTATAAATCTTTCTCCATTGTCATTATTCATCACAATGACTCCAGCCCACATCCATTGGAAATGTAGAAGCAAAGTGAGAATCCCCTCATACTGAAGGTCTTCCTGGGGGATCATCTGGTATAAAGAAGGTCCTTGGGCTTCATTATTTCTTTCAGGAGCAGGACTATAAATTAGCTGAATAAGAAGAGAATGGAATAATAACACTGCATACTGCTTTCAAATATTCAAAACATTTCAAGTGTATTACACTAGCAGCCTGGATGAAACTATTAAGCAATTAGCATGATTGTTTTTATGCTCTTGGTTGAGACCAGAGTGTGAGAGAACATTACATCTTCTCCTGCAAATATTAGATAGATGGCTGCCACAATGTCAGTAATTGTTCCATAATTTTAAAACTGACTCCCATAAGAGATGTGCCTATTGCTTTCTTGCATTTCCTTTATGTTCTACTTGCCATTTATTTGATTCTAAATGTATTTTCATCCTGTATGGATCTTCTAGCTGGTTCTTCTTCTGGAACTGGAATGTCCATTTTCAAAAACTTAAGATATCTTCTCTCCCCTCCCAATATCTGACTAATATGATGCTTTGTTGCATAGTATTTTCAAAGCTACTTCTCAGGATTGTTTTTGTGAGGAAAATTTGCAAGAGGGTACACTTTATATGCCATTATTTAGGCCTTTCAGAAAGGAACATCCAAGCAGACCTGTTAATTGGTATACCTTCTTTATTCTGTCAGACTATAACAGCACTGCTACTCACAATGTAGCCAAATTCTGTCTGGCTGCTATCAACAAAAGGCAGCAAACATTGTTTAACAGAATTGCACTATTGCCGTATTTTTAATTACCCTAACCCTAACCCCAATCTCTAAATTTTGTTTTCTTTCCTTTTACTCTGTATTGTTGTTTTAATGAATGATGGGGAAATTTATGTATAAAGGCTGGTCTACGACCATAATAAAGCTATGCTATGAATTTGTGTGCCATTTTAATCTCCAGGATAATATATACAAATTAATAATAATAATAATAATAATAATAATAATAATAATAATATCTGGAGGGGTATTTAAATATGAGCAATGTACATAAAACCTAGGCAATAGAGCAGGTCTTTACTTCTGGAAAAAAATGAAACCACTGAGCTCTGGACATCATAATTTAATTTGGCTCTAAGTTTAAGTGCATAAATTTCAGTCCCTAATCCACAAAATGAAATCTAGACATACAAACACACATGCCAAAGACAGAAACATACTGAGCATATATACCGATTATCAACATATACTGTACCTGTGGAATCTTGTAAATATCTAAAAGAGTTGCAACATGAAAGGAGGTTTGGGCATCAAGACCGCCAATGACTGTTATAACATTATTCTGAGTGTCACATGAATAGTTGGGGACAAATCTCTCAAAGGAGGATATAAGAAGCATTGTAGCCTGATAAGTCCACTGTGCATTGAAATAGCTGTCATAAATACGGAAACCCAAAGTGAGATTGGGTAAGATCTGAGGGTTTTCATTGATCTCCTTTACTGCAAATGCCAAGGCCAGGATATGCTGGTAATTCTTAAGCAATAAACTAGGAGAAGAGTTGCAACTCATATAAGAATTCACTTTAAAAATGATTGTCACTGTCATTCATTAAATTATCTTCATTAGAAAAAAAATATTATATTTTAATCTATCTCCTTTTAATGGAAACTTTAGCATAAGGTAAAAAAGTAAAGTAAAGGTAAAGGGGTGTGGTGGCTCAGTGGGTAAGATGCCAGGCTTGTTGATCAGAAGATCGTAAGTTTGGAGGTTCGAACCCCTAGTCCTGCGTGACAGAGTGAGCTCCCGCACTAGCCCCTGCTCTTGTCAACCTAGCAATTCGAAAGAATGCAAATGCAAGTAGATTAATAGGTACCACTTTGGTGGGTAGGTAACAGCGTTCCGCACACGTCATGTGGCCACATGACCGTGGAAGTGTCTTCGGACAACGCTGGCTCTTCAGCTAACAAATGGAGATGAGCACCGGCCCCTAGAGTCAGACACGACTGCACAAATGTGCGGGTGGAACCTTTACCTTATTTATTTATAATAATTATAAAATATTATATTTTAATCTATCTCCTTTTAATGGAAACTTTAGCATAAGGTAGCCTACAAAAAAAGATTAAACAACTAACAATATTAAAGTTCCTCTTTACAGTAATATACTGTATGTATTTTGAAGTGAATATTCTTAATTGGAGGATGATTGATTAGCTGAACAATGCGAGGCAAAATACTTTTCCATTCATAAGTTAGGGTTATACTATAACATACAGTACATATTCATTCATTAAATGGGCTCTACTGCTAATCTGTTATTACTAAATAGGACATGGGGAACCTATTCATTTAGAGTAGTAAACTAATGCACTTAAGATTATGGGTGGGGACTTAAAGTTCATCCTGACTTGTTAACTTGACAGTTTACACTGGGAAAAATCACATCACTTAAAACTATCATTGTATCCCAAACAAGGTTTCTCTACTGGAACTGAAGATCCCTCCTTCCTTCCTTCCTTCCTTCCTTCCTTCCTTCCTTCCTTCCTTCCTTCCTTCCTTCCTTCCTTCCTTCCTTCCTTCCTTCTCTCAACTTTATTAAAAATAGCTCCTTACTTGAAATCACCAACTGATGCTGGTAGAGGATATTCTATAAACTCTATTTCGTTATCAAAGAAAATAAAACTCTGAGACACAACGGCACCAATTAAGAGGTCTCCTGCCTGATGATATTTGTGAAATGGGTTATACGGATGATGGATGCTGCATCTCACAGCGGGTGGCTGGCATGTCATTTGAGGAACCAGCGCTAGCAGCAAGAGTGCCAATACTGTCATCCTAAGTGGATGGGTTTCTCCTTAGTTTGTCCATCTATAGCACCCTCGTGAAAATGTCAAATCTAGAATTACACTAGCCTAACCTGAATGCTTCACTTGAGCCTTAGGACACAACAAATAAAGAGCCTGATCTTGCCTAGTCTGTACACCTGACTTTTAGTGGGCACATTTATACCATGCTACACAGGCTGTTATTAGTTTGGTCATAGCAGCTGCAATTCCATAGACAATTTGACAGATACCATTAATTATAGTAATTACATTAAATAAAGTTTAAGACAAGTTTTCCAAACTCACTTCAGGTGATTGCAGAAAAAATGTTCATTGAAAGGCAGGGATAATAAACAAATGCAAATGCTGTTGTGGGTCTTCCGGGCTTTGTGGCCGTGTTCTGGAAGTTGTGGTTCCTAACATTTTGCCAGCATCTGTGGCCAGCAACTTCAGAGGGCAGGAGCACAGACAGAAGCGAAATCTCTGTGCCCAGGTAGAGTGGCAATGTTTTGCAATTTGGAGTCATACTGAAGAAGAACTGGAGAAATTTCTGGACCACCTAAACGGCATCCACCCAAATATACAATTCACTATGGAAAAAGAAACGGACGGCAAACTTCCATTTTTAGATACGCTGGTCATACGCAAACCCGACCTCAAACTAGGACACAAAGTATACAGAAAACCCACCCATACAGACCAGTATCTGCACAAAAATTCCAATCACCACCCACGACAAGAGAGGCATGATCAAAACCTTGGTGGATCGTGCTAATCGAAACTGTGAAACCCAATTTCTCAACAATGAACTTAACCATCTGAATTGGGTCCTACAGGTGAATGGCTATTCCAAGAATGAAATAAAAAGAGCCATCAAACCAAGAAAACAACATCCAACTGAAGAAAAACAGCTCCCCCACAAACAAAGTATTCCTGCCCTACATCAAAGGAGTCACTGACCGCATGGGAAACTGATGGAAAATCACAGCTTTCAAACAGTCTTCAGACCCACCAGGAAAATACAACAAATGCTAAACTCAGCAAAAGACAAAAGGGACCCCCGCACTGCTGCAGGAGTATACCGCATATCATGCAGCTGCAGACAAGTATACATAGGAACCACAAAACGAAGCATTCACACCAGGATAAAAGAACACGAAAGACACTGCAGACTACAGCAACCGGAAAAATCTTCAGTAGCTGAACATGCTCTCAAGCAAATGGGACACAAAATCCTATTTGAAAACACAGAAATACTGGACAACACCAAAAGCCACTACACCAGATTATACAGAGAAGCCATTGAAATTCACAAACACCAGCACAGTTACAATAAAAAAGAAGAAAGTCTAAAAATTAGCAAAACCTGGCTACCAGTCCTGAAAAACACAGCCTGCAAAAGGTCAACGAACTCAGTCCAACCACCAGGACATGGGAATACTTCTCACAATGAACATGCTAATCACGCTCATCAGCCACTCGTTAACATTTCAACACAACAAAAAACTCCACCTAGTCTCCTATAATTTAGCTCTATAAATAGAAAACAAACAAAACATTGCCACTCTACCTGGGCACAGAGATTTCGCTTCTGTCTGTGCTCCTGCCCTCTGAAGATGCTGGCAAACAGATGCTGGTGAAACGTTAGGAACCACAACTTCCAGAACATGGCCACACAGCCCAGAAGACCCACAACAGCCATCGAACTCTGGCTGTGAAAGCCTTCGACAATACAAAATGCAAATGCTATTTAAACCATATACCTAGAACTTCTTCAACTTGACTAATGAATTGGCTTCCCTTTTTCCCTGAATCCCCATATTTCTCTAATTGTCCCTGAATCCAAACAATTGCCTTGAACAACAAATAAAATTTCTCAGCAAACTTATCCATAAGAAATGGAAAAAGCTTTAATTTTTCAAAAAAGTTCCCAAGTTGCCACAATCTTTTCCTACTTTGCTTACTCCCCATTTTTTCCTAAACATATTTTGCACTGAGTACAAAACTATTTCAGCAAATCAACAAGAATTAACGACTGAACAATAGAAATTCTTATTATTATGAGACTAGTCCTTCAACATTAGAATGATCACTGTAGATCCCCAATTACTTAATAGACTGAAGATCTGATGTTAGTTTTATCCTAGGAATGAGTTACTTATAAGTATAGATCATGTTTGGATGATTATTCTGAAATGTTTTCCTTTTTTTACAGAAACCTTTGTAGACAGTTTTATATACATTGTTGTGGTAAAAGGTACCCCTCCACATGCATGTGAGCTGCATTCACTACCAAACCTATGAGATCCCAAACCACTCTTTGTTTGTTTGTTTGTTTGTTAATTTATCTATCCATCCATCCATCCATCCATCCAATTTGTATAGCCGCCCATTTCACCAAGTGACTCTGGGTGATGAACAAAATTTTTAAAAATAAAAATAATTACAATAATACAAAAATTTAAATGCATAGTAGCCAATAATAAATCACCCATCATAATCACTAAATTAACCAAGAATTGGGTCCCTGCACACACTTGGTACATGTGAACTGCTTAAAGTGCCCTTCTAATAAAACATTCACACTCATCTGAATTGACCCTGAGTAGCAACAGGAGGAAGAACCAGACAAGAACCAGTGGCCCAGTAAACCAAATTGTTGACATTCACTGGTTATATCTCAAAGCAGTATAGCTGCCTTGCTGACCTAGAAGGAAGGGATAAATAATAAGGAAGTTACCTAGATTTATCAAAAACATTCCAACTTCATGGCATAATTTACACTGTGTCTGCCTTTTTCTTTGTCTTGTCTTTGAAATGTAGAAGGCCAAAGATATATAAGCTATGGTTCTTTGTTCAGGGCTGCTCAACAAGCTGCCAATGCTTTGCTGGGAGCTCAGTGTATACTGTATTGTTTGCATGCCTAATAAAATTATGATCTATTTCAAAGTGATTTGGTTGCTTTAGATCAGTGTTTTTCAAACTTGGCAACTTTAAGATGTGTGGACTTCTGCTGCCTGGGGAATTCTGGGAGTTGAAGTCCACACATCTTAAGTTGCCAAGTTTGAAAATCACTGCTTTAGATGAGCCAGGTTTTGGTCACAACATCATATTTCCCTGACTGTATGAGAGTGCCCCTTATAATTTGTTGTTGTTGTTGTTGTTGGGTTCTTTCTTTTTCTTTTTCTTTCTTTTTCTATATATATTGCTTAAAACATTTTAAAAAGTAATCAAGAATTGAACATAGCCCCTTGGCCATGGGTGTGATTACATAATATACAATAAATTGCCACACTCCTAGACAGAGATTTGGTATGCATGTATATATTTGGTAGCCATTTCCAACCCATCCCTACATTTGGTTAAATATTTCTGAAGAAATTGGGAGAACCACTTTTTTTTTCTTTTGTAATGTACTATTGTACATGGATCCAGGATGAGAAATATAGTCCTTACTTTTATCAATGAACTCTCATTGGAGAACATTAGGAAATTAGGATTTATTATCAGGATCAGAAATTGCTTTGGATAATGCTAATGCTAATGATGCCAAGAGTTCCCTTCTATTCTTCCACCACCACCCCAAAAATGGAAAAGATGAATACTTGTAGAGAGTAAGGAAGATGACCTTGACACATACAGGCCAGATCTGTTACCAAAGTGACAAGAAAGATAACATGGCTTAAGTCCAAAACAAGCAGAAAGTGGTTCAGACAGACACCATACTAATTCACATGAGTATAAGAAGGAGAGGATGTCCAGTATAATCAAAGATGCAAGATTCTGTAATTATAGCCACTTTCAATAAAAGTAATCTTAGCCTTCCTGTGGAGTTGATTTCTAGTCCTGGTCTACCAAGTGGGGCTGAGAATAATGAATAACATTTAACCAGATTTTGACACAATTTATTTCTTTTATTAATAAGAATGAAAATATTTATCAGTTATATAAGAACACAGAATAACAGCGTTTATAATATTGCATATCTTCCTTAAAGTAGAAGGTCATCTGTTTGAATGGATACTTCAGATTATTATTTTTTAACAAGTAACTTCTTTAGATTTCTTACACATTATTTTTCTTGTAAATTGCTATTTGCATGGATTAAATTCTCGAGTTAGTCTTTTATCCTGCAAAACTAGAGAAGAGAATATAATGGCAAATAATATTATGACTAAAATAAAATCAAGAGACATGTTTGTCCTTGGCACACTGCATAAAATAATAAAAGAAGCTGGTTAACAGAGAGTACACTGTCAAAAATATCCCTCTCCCTCTCTCATTTTATATATATACTGTATATATTTACAACCCAACTCACCTCACAGGGTTTTTGTTGTGGGGAAAATAGTAGGAGGAAGGAGTATTAGGTACGTTTGCCACCTTCAGTTATTTATAAAAATAAAAAAGGGATAGAAATAAATAATATAAATATAAATATAAATATAAATAATATAAATATAAATATAAATATAAATATAAATATAAATATAAATATAAATATAAATATAAATATAAATATAAATATAAATATAAATATAAATATAAATATAAATATATTACTGAAAAAATGCACAGATATTTAGATTACAGATAGCAAAGACATAGACATATGTATAAACTATTCAGTTTCTTCTGTTTCACAACTGTTCCCTGTTGTTCAACTGAGGCCTCAACATAAAAATGAAACACTTGGGGACAAAAATGCACCCTAACATTCCAGCACTGGAGGTTAAGATCGAGAAGATCTCCACAGCTACCATATACTTTCCTTTGGTGCTCAGGTAGGTTGGAACAAGAAAGAACAATGGAATTGGCAAGTCTTTTTCTCACCCATTTCACTGTGAAGATTATATTAAAATCAGTTTGGCAAAGGAGACACAAGACCTTCCCAGGACAGTCAATAAAAATCAAGGCTGATAGAAAGCAGAGCAGGAGGATAACCAAATGCACAATTGTACAAATTGTTCATTTTCTTTGGTTTATCAGCTGTTCTTATTATTTCTTATATATATTTCTTATTATTAGGACTGTGCAATGTTTCATCGTATTTCACAAAATGGGGTCAGTGTGTGTGTTTGTATTCAAAATTATGTATCCTCTGATCACAATTCAATTCATGGCATTGAATAGGTTTATGTAATCAATACCATTTAGGTTTATCCAATAGGTTTATCCAATCAATAACTTTTAGATATATGTTTATCCAGTCAATACCATTTTCTTGGATGAATTGGAGTGGTCCCTGTTCATATACCCATAATACTTGGGTTTTTTTTTCTATTTTTGGTTATTTTTTAAAAAGAAAAATAGTTGAGGAATCCTATCCACAGTTTCAATTTTTCCCATTGAACAGGGAGGATTTGATTTCTCAATTAACATGCGTAGAATATATGCATATTCCTAAAGAAAAAAATGGTACATTTTTAATTAAAAAATCAGTATAAATACTATGTTTACACTACAGTCATTTCTTGAAACTTTTCATTTCCTCTCATATTACAGCTTCCAATATGGTGATAAGATCTGCTTCAACTTATCCAAAAGGTCCAAGAGTTACATGTGGTTCCTGTATTTCAGCTTGTGCATTGCTTCTCTAGATAAGATACAACACACTGTAGTCCCCTTTGGGAAAGGAGGATATGAATAACCAATTGCATGCTTCTCCTTCCCATTTGATCTTAAGACTGTGGCTGAATTGTGATCTTAATAAAGCCTCAAAGAGATCTGCAAGGGAGTGGGAGTAGAGAATGAAAATATAAGGAATCCCCCAGCCATATATCAAAGCTGCCTCAAGTGGTAAGGATGGTTGGTTAAGTAAAGTTGGTTGGTAAAGTTGGTTGCTTCAACTTTCAACATCAGGAAGTGGTGAGTCAGTTGTGATGGTAAAACACTTTCATTATAGATGTCCCTTGAATACTGAGCAAAGAACATCTCAATGAATGCAAACAACCAAACGTTTATTCAAACAACTGAAACATTATTCAAAAACAATCCCACCCAAACCACAAACAACATCACATTCTACGTTGCATAATACAAGACTGATAAGATGTGTGTTGACGTGCTTACCCTTCTTGCTTGAAATCTTCCCTTGAGGACATGGGATGCAATCATAGCAACAAAATGGCTGCCCCTCCCTCATTTTCTTTCTGGAACCTGGAATGCAACTCTCACTACACAGAGAGACAGGTTGTACCTAATCCATGCACAAAAAGGGAGAATATTCATTAGAATGATAAACCTGTAAAAAGAAAATTATGCTCTAGGAAATTCCTCATGGGTGAATTTTTCCAGTGTTGCAAAAGGGATGGAGGGAAATGTCCTGTGTGCTTGAAACTGCTAGTAAATGAAATAGGAAAGAAAAAAAGGACAAGAATATCTCTTTCAAATATTCCCATCAGAATATACCTCCAGGACTAAGCGAATAATTTACATTAAATTATGATTAATATATCTCCTTGATTTTAATGATGTATATAATCATGTGGTTGAGATGTAAAAGTAGGAAGGGCTGTAGAAAAAAACTCATCATGTAGATAATATAAAATATTTTATTATATTTATTTGCATTTCCTCCTAAAGAAACATAGAGTAAGATTTTTTTGTAATTTAAAATATTACATTTCTTCATTATTAGCTTCAATATCTTAGACATTATTAAGTCTGATTACAACCCTAGGTTTAAAACAAATTATTTTCCCTTTATTCTAAGTACTAAATGTCTCAGTGCAACCAATTAAAGAAAAAAATCTGCAATTATAATAATATTGGAACTGAAAACAATCTTATGATATATAAGGTTTTTTTATAGTCTCCTGCCACTATTTTATTTATTTATTTATTATTTATTATTTAAATTTATATCACCACCCATCTCCCCTAATTGGATGAAATTCATATTTCAATGAATTCAGCAGCAGACAAAACAGTACAGAAGCTTCTGTAGCTTGAATCATGTCAACTGGATTTCTATTTTCTCTGTGGAAACGTTTCGCTCCTTATCCAAGGAGCTTCTTCAGTCTGAGCAAAGTTGGTAAGGGAATCCTAAATATGTTTCTAGGTAGCTGTGAGACCTTACACCTGGGGGCATGGTTATATTGAGATGTTATTTTAAGTCCTTTTATTATCTAAAGGAGGATCGTTAAGATCACCATGCTGCTGTTGAGCTTGTGAAATGGTCTTAATCTTCCTAGGCACAGAAGACAGAGCCGGGAGAAAGATGGGAGAAAGGTTGTGCCTGAGGCCCCCACCTCTATTCAAGGAAGGATTTTCCAAGTTGGCATAAATGGATTCCTTGACCCCTCTCCTTGGATAAGGAGCGAAACGTTTCCACAGAGAAAATAGAAATCCAGTTGACATGATTCAAGCTACAGACAATTCCACCTGGATGACTGAGAACCTTCATAGACATAGTACAGAAGCTTGTTGAGCTTCATTTATTCTACCACATGCTGATCTACTTTGTAATCTAAGGCAGTATTTGACCCTGAAACATCATTATTTAATGACATTCATTTTACATGGTACTAGTGAAATACGGCTTTGTTCTGAGGGTCCGCCTTTCCTAAGCAGAAATCCTACCTGGTTAAACCAGCTGTGCCATGTTATATTGTCCTCACTGAGGGAGAACACTCTGCCTGGAGGGGCCTGTGGGTCTACACTCCCAACTTTCACATGGTGAATGGACTGATTGGAGGAAACTATCCAGTTGATCAGGTCTAATCCAGCTACCAACTCTCCATCCTGGTTAAAAGAAATGGTTTCCCCAGCACTGTTATTAAAGGACATGGCTCTTAGAAACTGGTGGAGCTGCATGGAAAGGGAAAAGGGAAGAAAAAGAGAAGGTAAACAAGAATGGGTAGGTAGGATCAAGCAGAGAAAAATTCAGAAATATTGCAATGGATGGTTTTCTTAGATTTGATTTTTCAGGGGATCCAATTATACTTTAACTAATAGATTGGATTCCAATATTTGTTCATTATTAGCTTCAATATCTTAGACATAACTAAGTCTGATTACAACCCTAGGTTTAAAACAAATTATTTTTCCCTTTATTCGAAGTACTAAATACATCAGTGCAACCAATTAAAGAAAGAAAATCTTCAATTTTTAATAATATAGAAACTTAAAACGATATTATGATATATAAGTTGTTTTTGTACTCTCCTGCCACTAGTTCACTTAATTCAGAACCAGACAAAACAGTATAGCAGCTTGTTGAGCTTCATTTGTTCTACCACATGCTGATCTACTTTGTAATCTAAGGCAGTATTTTACATTGAAACATCATTTTTAATGGCATTAATATTACATGGTACTAGTGAAATATGGCTTTATACTGAGGGGTCTGCCTTTCCAAAGAAGAAGTCCTACCTGGTTAAACCAACTGTGCCATGTTATAGCACCTTCATTTATGGTGAACACTCTGCCTGGAGCGGCCTGGGGGTCCACCCTCCCAACTTTCACCCGTTGAAAGGACTGGTTGGAGGAAACAATCCAGTTGATCACATCAAACCCAGCTACCAACTCTCCATCCTGGTTAAAAGAAATGGATTCCCCAGCACTGTTGTTGAAGGAGATGTCTCTCAGAAATCGGTGGAGCTGGATTGAAAGGAAAAGGCAAAAAATAAGAAAAAGAGAAGGTAACAAGAATGAGTAGATAGGATCAAGCAGAGCAAAATTGAGAAATATTGCAATGGATGGTTCTCTTAGATTTGATTTTTCAGGGGATCCAATTATACTTTAACTAATAGATTGGATTCCAAAGTCAATTCTCACTTTAATATTCTTCTTCAATTCTATGCACATTTGTGTCAAATAGGTGTGGAATGCAAAATCATATTTGATTGATTGATTGGGATGTATTTAATTTATATTGTACATTTAACATACATCTGCCTTGTGGTAAGTGTTCATACAGTATATAATGAACATATAATTATTCTTATGACAAAGTTTGATCTTTATTCAGTTGCTACTAAATATAAGTACAAGAGATAGGCTTTTTGTAAGCACGAGTAATGAGCAAAATTCTTTGTATGGTCTGTGCTCATTTTCATCCTCTCATTTGACTTTCTAACCAGCTTCTTTGTCCTTGTCCCTGAGCTTCACAGCATGAGAAATGTTTTAATGCTGAGTACAGGGATCAAACTATATCCTTTTCTACTCTTCAGCACAAGAAGTTATGAGTCCTGGGACATGCAGTTGAGGAAGTGACCTCTGCTTCCATTACCCTGGCTCAGGTTCAAAATAATATTGCAGTGAGAAATCTCTCTCAAGCTGGTTGAATTGGGAAAGGAAATAACTCCTGATTCAAAACAAAATATGCCATCATTAACTTTCTGGTCTCAGAATGGAGGATTTTTGTTGTTGGGGAAAGAAAACAAACAAGGAATTATGCTGAGAATTTGGCAGGGGCTTTTACTACATTTGCTGAAGCTTAATGTTGAACTCATGGTCATGGGGTTATTCTACTGTAACTAAAGATACTTTAAAAATTACCTCCCACAAGAGGTGATCCTTAACTTCCAGTTCATTAGCAGTCCTTTTTCCCTTATGTTTGAGTCCTCTTGCTGAAAACATGGCATTTAAAGCATGGGCCACTGCGTAAACAGCATTGTAGACATTGTAGCTGTGACCAGTCATTTGCATTTCAAAGAAAGTTGCTGGAAGGCTCTCCAGGTCTTCTTCCCCTGTGCAAATCTCTCCTTCCACTTTGCCCAGGCTTGGATTTGGGAACACACAGCCAAAGGCCTGTTTATTTTATTTATTTATTTTTATTATTTCAATTTATTCCCCGCCCATCTCCCTTGCAAGGGACTTCTGTTGCCAGAAGTCCATGATAAAACCATCTGCAGTGTAGACAGAGAGGTTTTGGTTTTTCAGAAATAGTTTAAATTCTGGTGGATCACTGGAGTGTATTACAAAGGATAAAGCCCCATGGAAAATACTTGAATCCCAATTCTTTTGGTAGACAAATGATGTCAGTTCAACCTGGGCTGTTAGTATCCACACTTTACCTTTCAAATTCTTAGTAACATATTCTAGTTCCGAAAGATATGGAAACCATCTAAAAAAAGCCATGAAATAAGAGTCTCCGTAGGCTACTGATACATTGGCTTCACTGAGCATGACTTTATCACATATTTTTGCCCCCTGCATCATTTTTTCTCTTCCATCCATATCAAAAGATGGTTTAAATTTTATTTCTATAAAGGCAACACAGACACCACTCTGGGAAAACAAGGGAACAACTCTTTGAAGAAATCTTTCTCCATTATCGTTATCCATAACAATGATGCCAATCCACAACCATCTGAAATGCAGAAGTAAAGATAGAATCCCTGCATATTGGATGGATTCCCCAGGCACCATCTGATAGAAAGGCAGACCTGGGGTTTTATCCTCCATCACTGGAGGAGAGCCATATGTGAGCTAAAGAGAGATATGGAGGGAAAGGAGAAGAGTCCAGTGAGAATGACATGCATGTTTCAATTTGAAGTAACAGTTTAATTTGTACATACTGTACCAATAAGCATTTGAAGAATACAAATATATTTGAAGTCTATGAAGGTTCTCAGTCATCCAGGTGGAATTGTCTGTAGCTTGAATCATGTCAACTGGATTTCTATTTTCTTAGTGGAAACGTTTCACTCCTTATCCAAGGAGCTTCTTCAGTCTGAGTAAAGTTAGTAAGGGAATCCTTAAATATGTTTCTAGGCTGGCTGTGTGACCTTGCACCTGGGGCTAGGTCATGGTTATTTTTGAGACTTAGAAACAAACATCTCAAAAATAACCATGACCTAGCCCCAGGTGCAAGGTCACACAGCCAGCCTAGAAACATATTTAAGGATTCCCTTACTAACTTTACTCAGACTGAAGAAGCTCCTTGGATAAGGAGTGAAACGTTTCCACTAAGAAAATAGAAATCCAGTTGACATGATTCAAGCTACAGACAATATATTTGAAGGTTTTCAAGTCAAGGTGGTAAATTAACTCAGAGAGAACAGTGAAGATTTTTTTTTCTGACTCAGCTTTCTCCTTATTTTGAAATCCTTAGAAATTGGAAATCAGTGAAACAATCTGTGGTTCCAGTGTTGAGGAAACATTGGAGCCCTCTGGACTCCTGGATGGAGCTTCCATTTGTATCTGGATCTTTAAGTGTAATATTCTTGATGGTAGTATGGATGGGTGGGGAATTGTTTTTCCTGCATCTTGCCACCACTGATTGCAGCACTGGAGGTTGGGTGGGGGGAGAGACTGAACAAGAAAGGAATTTGGAATGAATGAAAATTGGCAGGAGGCATAAGTGGAATTATAATGTACTTCTTAGGGAGAGATCTCATGAATTTATCTGTTCAATCAGAATTGCTCTACAGACTTGGAAATACACACCTCTATCTTAATTAATCATATTTGTCTACATTTTACATGTCTAAGCTTCTTCATTGTTGTTATTCCTTTTCTACATTCTGCAGACCTGAGGTTGAGTAGTTAAATAATCAGTGACAGATGGGGTGGACCTTCATAGAAACTGGCAGTTGCAAACAAAAAGCGAGTGGTTTTACCTGTCTCACAATGGTGAATGGGCCCACGAACATAGAGTCCAACTTATTTCATGGCCTCTTTGAAGTTAAGAACTTCGTAGAAAGCCATACTTTGTCCCCCTCCCAAATTGCTGGCCCCTCCTTCCTGTGAGCAACTGCAGCTCTTTTATATGCTGCCTTTGCCCTTAGCAATTGGTCTTTTAATAGCTACTGAGCTGCTTGCTGTACTCATAGAAACTCTACAGTGCTAGGAACCACTCCTTGTTGTGTGGTTTTAAAACCCATTGGTGGACTCCATGCATTGCTTGCAATGGTGACATGCCAATTAATGAGTGCACAGAATTGTTGTATGTGAACTCTGCTAATGGAAGGACAGCTGGCAAGTTATCCTGGCTGTATGTACTGTAGCACCCAAGATACTGTTGCAACGCCTGGTTATCCTTTTCTGCCTCTCCATTTGTGGAAGGGTGGTGGGCAGAGGACAGGTGAATCTGTACATTTAATAACTGGAAAAGTGCCTTCAAAATCTGAAAGTAAATTGACTGCTGTCTGTCACTTATTATGTGATTAACCATCCCTCTGTATCTAAAAACATGGTCCAAAAAAAGCTGTGCCATGGCTTTGGCCATTGGAAGTCCCCTGCATGGCATGAAATGGGCCATTTTAGTGAAAAGATCCACTACTAGTAGTATAGACATATATCGTTGCAGTGGGGGTATATCGGTTATGAAGTCCATGGAGACTCTATCCAGTGGCTGGGGTCATATGCTAAATGCTGCAACAATCCTTCCTGCTTCCCCTGAACTGATTTAGTGCATTGGCAGACATGGCATGAGGAAACATAGTCTTTTACTGTTTCTGGTGCTGGCAATCTGGGGAGGGAAAAGACAGTTCCCCCATTGACCAATATACCAAAGGGTTATGGACTCGCAGCCATGCGGTGCCTACCACTATGGATATTTGTAGAGAGAACATTACATAAAGGGGTGGTAACTCTGTGTGTCCTTTGGTCGTTCCTTGTTTTTTTTAATAAGGATTTTATTAAGTTTGAAACAGAAAAAAACTACAAAAAAGAAAAAAAACTAAAAAAAGAAAAAAAACTAAAAAAACTAAAAAAGTGTGAAACACAAGAAAAAAAAAGAAATTTGAAGATTACATAAAGAGGTGTCTTCCAACTTTCAACAACAAGAATATAGAGCAATTTCCATAATCAATCCCTTACAGTATATCAAACCAAGATCACATTATTTCTATAAATCATTCCATTAGCACATTTTAAACATCACCAAACACAATTGCTCCTTCCCCTTATATTAAAAGAAAAAGAAATATATAAACCTCCAAATCAGCTTCCCCCCCCAAAAAACATTTATTTAGTTATTTCCTTCCTACCTCTGTTCTATATATTTCTGTCCACTATAATGAAAATCAGATTATAAAAACATTTAAATTGTTTACTTTTATAATTAATAATACTATAACAATCTTAACCCTATTAAACCTAAAACCAAACAATTATTATTATGTCTTATAAATCTTAAAAATCAAGCAAACCTTAAAAGTAATCCAGTAAATAGTAATCCAAATCATTAAAGAAAAACAGGATCATACAAGCCTTAATGTCAATCCAAATAAACAATCTTAATTATTTTCCCCACTTCAAAATATGTTTTGTTTATTCATTCAGTCACTTCCGACTCTTCGTCACTTCATGGACCAGCCCACGCCAGAGCTTCCTGTCGGCCGTCATCACCCCCAGCTCCCCCAAGGTCGAGTCCCTCACCTCCAGAATATCATCCATCCATCTTGCCCTTGGTCGGCCCCTCTTCCTTTTGCCTTCTACTTTCACTAGCATCAGCATCTTCTCCAGGGTATCCTGTCTTCCCATTATGTGGCCAAAGTACTTCAGTTCTGACTTCAAAATATACCAGAGCATTTACATATTTCCATATTACACACAAGGCATTTTTTCATACAGAAATCAAACAGCCCAACTGACCCCCTTAGAAACTCAGACTTCTCAGCAAAAAACCTCCCACAGTACAGAACCTCTTCTTTCCCATAACATTTCATCAAAATAGAACTCCATTTGTAATTTCTAACTCAAACTGTCCCTTTAACCCCTTCAAAACCAAAATGTAATTGTCGCCTGGCATTTCAACAAAGGCTTCTCAGGCTGCAAGTTATGGTTCTGGAGAACAGATGGGATGATTCCAAGCATTTTCTTTGCCGTGATACTGCTAAAGGCTTCAAGGAAAAGCCTGCCTGAGCCCAAAAAACCACCGTGTTGTCAGTTCAGTCTGCGAAGCTCGTGGACACAGCTGCTCAGTCAGCCATGTCCCCCACCAGAAGTCCTTTGGTCGTTCCTTGTAACGGAGCCATGAACTGCACAATGGGGCCTGCCTTCAAAGGTTGGCCATCTATAATTTCGACTTCCATGGTCTTGGTAGCTTTATGGTAGGTAGCTGCAACTTCTCCACTGTCTCTACATCTATGAAGTTTGTGGTAGCAACAGAATCGATAACAGTCTCTAGTTCTACTTTGTGCCCCAATTCTAAAGTCACTGTAACAGGGGTAAGGAAAAAGGCTTGCCTGTTTTCTTCAGAATGAGCTCTACTTACTTGCTGGTGAGCTCTAGTCAGGGAGGCAAGTAGAGTTTCCCTGGTTCGCAGCTGTGGAAGGAGCTGGGCACTTGTTGGTGGCTTGCTCCAATTTCTTAGCCCTTGCCATTGGATTTCTTTGTGGGCATGCTCTTACTATGTGCCCTGAGACTCCACAATAAAAACAGAGACTCAGATCTCACCATCTCTGCCTCTCCTCCGAAGAGACCAATCTCTTTACAGCACCGATCTGCATTGGCTCCCCTGCCCCTGGATCTGAGGCCACAGCAGGAAGAGTTGTGAATCCCGTAAGGTGTGATCTATAGCCATCTCTGCCTCTGACACCCCAACTCACCTTCAATTTCTAAGTTGGGCATAATAACCACACAATGCTGGTACAGTTCATCCAAGGTGGCTGGGGTTCCTTGCCTTACCAGTTCATCTTGAATATCATCGTTAAGCCCCTCTCTTAACTGGTCAATAAGGGCCATCTTGTTCCATCCAATGTCTCCAACTTAAAGCTTAAAATCTGTGACGAAAAGCCGTACTCTCCTGTTGCCTTGCTTGAGTTTCCAAATCTTCCAATTGGCTGTGACCTTCTGGATGGGATCCCCAAAATGGCCTCTGAATCTCCCAATGAAGTTCTGATAGTTGTTCAGAATTGCGTCATTGCCTTCCCTCATGGGAATGGCCCAGTTTTGGACTTCCAGTGGGGACCATGGCGGACTGAGCAGCTGTGCCCGTGAGTTTAGCAAGTGGAGCTGAAAACGCAGCATTATTTTTCTGGCTCAGGCAGGTTTTCCTGAAGTCCAGAAACATTCTCCGGATAAAGGAGAACACCTGGAATCATCCCATCTGTCCTCCGGATGGCTGCTTGAAGCCAGAAGATCGCAAACAGCATTTCGTATTCGACTGGTAAGAGCTAGCTGGTTGGTGGGGCTGTCATCATTTTCCAAGACATGCTGTAGCCTTAAAGGGACACTAAGACCAGGCACCCCATTTCTAAATCATTTAATTTATGGTTTTTTTCAGTATGCGTAACCTAAGAGAAGCTTTCTACAGCAAGGAGAATCTGGTTGTCTTGGTGCGTATCATTATTTTTTGGATTACTTTTTTTAAAAAAATCTTTAAGTTTTGGACTTTGTTTTCCTTCCAAATATAAAGGAGGATTGAGAGTGAACAATTGTCTTCCTGTTATAATTTTTGTACTAAATTTGAAGATATTAGCATTTTACTACATGTTGAATTGGCTGATTTGAACAATCAGCTTTCTGTTTCTACTTTCCCTTGGGAACTGTCTGCCTATCTCACTCTCGCTTGTGTAAACACACGTTGGAACTCTTCCATATCTTTGACTTTCGCTGGTTAAGCTCCTAGGGGCCACCATAATGTACTGCATGAGACATGGAAGATTTTAAATAGATTTTTTCTGACTTCTACCAAGCTTTCATGCAAGATATTCAGGACATCTCGGAAAATGTGAGGTCTAAACTGTGCTATCAGGTTGGGGATGTGGTGGATGAAAATTGACGAATTCAACGGTGATAGAAATATTTCTTCTAAGATTGAGATCAGGATTTCTATTGAGATGCTGGATGAAGATTGGATAGTGGAGTTGGAGAAATTTAATAGAGAGAGATATCTGCAAGCAATAAGTGAAACTCACTTTCTGGTGGAATGCCATGAAAAAGAAGGGTTCATTATGTGTGGGAGGTTTTTTGAAGAGAAGCTGGAATTTTGAGGGCGGCAGCTGGTCTGTTTGATTTTTTCAAGAGAAAAGCTCTGTGCATATTGTGGGGATATGTAAATGCTCTGGTTTATTTTGAAATGGGATAAGGGTTAAAGAATCTTTATCTGGATTGCTTTATGGATTTGAATGACGTTATTTGCTTTTAAGGATTTGGATTAAGATTATTAGGGTATAAAATGTTTATTTGGATGGTTTTAATGATTTGTTTTAAGGCCACTGTTTTGAATTGTTTTTGTTTCTTGGGTTTATGATTAAGATTATTAAAACTGTTGTATTATTAAGTATAATGGGAGGCAATTTATGTGCTTTTTAGTTTGATTCTTATTATACTAGACAGAAATGTATAGAATAATAGTAGGAAGGGAATAATTACATAAGTGTCACCTTCTTGGGGGGGAAGATGTTTAGGTTCACATTTGGATCCTGCCATTAGTCTTTGTAGTGTTAGAATGTGGAATGTGGGGAGGGGGAAGTCGTGCCGATCACAGAGCGGTGGTTAACAATGGAGACTGTGGAATGCATCGCAAAGGTCGTCCACCTGCAGGACTTGGAGGGGCCTGAGAATGGAGTGTGAAAGTAACAGACATCATAGGCACGAAGGAATTGGAGTGCAGGGGGGAGAGCTAAGTTGGGCCGTTTTGTGGGAATCTGGCATTTGGATCTTTCGGAGTGCTTTTGATTTACATGTATCCTTAATAAAACTTATTCTGCATTTCAACAAAGTGCATAGTCCCTTTGAGGGAGTTGGGCGGTGATAAATTGAATGAATGAATGAATGAATGAATGAATGAATGAATGAATGAATGAATAAATAAAAATAGAGAAGTGTTCATTTGGGCATTGAAGTCAGGGTCATTAGAGTTCTACATGATTTTTTTCTTTATTTTAATATAAGGGGGGAGTAACTGTACTTAGTGATTTTTATAATGTGCTAAAGTGAAATGACTTATAGAAATAATGTGGTTTTGGTTTATTATAGAGTAAGAGATTGATTATGGAAATTTTTGTATATCCTTGCTGTTAAATTTGGAAGTCACATCTTTCTGTAATTTTGAAAAAAAAATTCTCTTGTATTTTCACACCTTTTTAGTTCTTTTTTTTTGGGTAGCTTTTTGGTTTTTTGTAGCTTTTATCCCTATCTTGAAACTTAATAAAATTCTTTAAAAAAGGGAATGGCCGACTTTGCTGCCAATCCCTTTAATAAGCTTAAAACAAATGTTAACTTGGTGTGATCTGTTGGGAACTCTACGGGTCTGCTGTCCATAAACATCTCCCACTTAGTAACGAATGTTCTTAATTGGTCCACTTCTCCCCCATACTTCTCAGGTAAGCTGCCATAGGTCTGCAGAAACACCGGTTGGGCCTCTGCTGCCGGCACCGCTGCAGGCTGTTGGGCGCTTTGCCTGACTTACTTTAACAGCTGCATCACTGCTGCTTGCAAATTATTGACCTGTGCATCCACCTGCTGCTGGTGCTTCAACAAGGCTGCTGCCAAATGCTGCGGAGTAACCGGTAGCCCTTGAGGATCCGAAGCCATGCTTGAAACTTTCCTGCCTCTTCTGTGGGAGTTTTGAGTCTGGCAAGATTGATGTCAAGCCCAGCCCAAGAACGAGCAAGAATCAGTCTAGTCAAACTTCAGTTCTTTATTTGCTAACGCCGTATAGACAGAATCTTGCCAGACTAAAGCAACTCTACCTAACCTAAGGGGAAATAACCTGGGAAGGCTCTAGGGTAGATCTATTCTGATATCTTGGTTTTCTCACAATGCCCCCTGGAATACATCTTCTCTTATCTCTTCCACCTTCTTGAAATGTGCTCCCTCCTTCCTGAGAACCAGCGGCACTGCCGATATCCATCACACTCTTCAAGGCCATCCCCATGTAGAGCACATTACAGTTGTCCAACAGGGAGGTGACTAGGGCATAAGTGAATGTGAGAAAAACCCCTTGATCTAGGAATTGGCGCAACTGGCACATAATACAAATTTGTACAAAGGCCCTCCTAGGCTCAACTGCCACCTGCTCTTCAAGCAGGTGTTGTGAGTTTAGGAAGACCTCCAGATTGCACATGGGGTCTCTTTGGGACAGTGCAAACCCATCCAGCACAAACGTTGAGTGCCAGCGATGCTCCACATTATCTTCTCTCATTTCATCTCCCTCAACTCCTCTTTGATCCATTGGGAGTGATGGGATCCCTGAGAGGGGAGAGGTTGCATGGGTGTGATCAGATCCAAAGCCTCAGCTGCCCCTTTATTCCAAGTAGTGACCAAGGTTTCTGATGGACCATGCAGAATATCAGCAGGGCAAGCCCCCATCAGTCAGGTCTATCAGTCAGCAGGGGAAGACCAGTTGAATGAGTCTAGCCTCCCTGCAATGCATAGTGGCACTTAAGTATTCCATGGAAATCAGGGCATGATCTGACCATGACATGGGAGTCACCAAAAGCTCCCCCAATTTCAGAACACATAGCCACTGTTCCAATAGGAACAGCAGATCCAAACTATAACCAGTGTCTCATGTCAGGCTCTGGATATTCTGGGATAGGCCCATGGCCATCACGGTGGCCATGAACTCCTGAGCTACCTCAGACCCCACTCCTAGAGAAGGCAGATTGAAGTCACACAGAACTATCAGTATGGGGAACTCCACCGACAACCCATAAATTGAGTCAAGGAACTTAGGCAGAGAGGTTAGGCAGCAGACATCCCAGTGAGGTGATAGAGGCATTGGTGGGCCTGGGAGGCCCAGCCTTGTGTACATTAAAACCATATCGCTCTTGATTGGCTAAGGCTTTCTGAGCCGTTACATGCACTTGAGTCCAGTGGGTAATGAATCCATCCTAGAGAGATGGCCCTGGTCCCTAATGAGGCAGAAGTCCACTTTCTCCTATAGAAGCCATCCCTGAACCCAAATGTATTAGTCAGTTTTCCAACGTGGAAAATATGGTTGTGCTACAGAAGGTCCTGGAGGAAGTAGATTATCAAGATTCCATCTAGTCAGGTTTCACTCCCAAGCAAGGAAAAGAAAAAATTTTGATTGCATTTGGGGTGACCTCTGCTGGTGATGGGATGGGGGTGATACACCCATCCTCACTGTCCTTATCTGTCAACAACTGACAATACCATCAATGATGATATAACTCTAGGGTTGGGGGGCATATTGCTGTCTGCTTTTCCTCCTTCCTCCTTCCTCCAGGGCTAGAGCACAGGGTTAGGTTTCAACAGTATATTGAAGATACTCAACCATCCATCTCCACTTAGGCAACCAAATGATGTCCTTAAGGTTCTTTCTTAGTGCCTGGATGTCCAGTGGTTTAGACGGGGAAGAACAGGTTTTGACTCAACCCTAGCAAGACCTAATGTTTTTGGATTTTAAGGTTCACCAGATCCAAAGGGTGGAGAGATGGATAAATGGATGGATGGAAATATTGTAAAGAAGAGAAAAAATGCAGAAATTATTACAAGGAAAAAGGATAACCAAATACACAATCGTACAAATTGTTCATTTCCTTTGGTTTATCAGCTGTTTCCTGTTGTTCAGCTGAGGCCTCAACAAAATAATAAAACATTTGGGGACAAAAATGCACCCTAGCAGTCCAGCACTGGAAGCTAAGATGGAGAAGATCTCCACAGCTACCATATATTTTCCTTTGGTGCTCAGGTAGGTGGGAACAAAGGATAACCAAACACTGCAGAAAACCAACATACTGAATGTGATAAACTTGGCTTCATTAAAAGCATCTGGTAACATCCTGGCAAAAAAGGCCACAGTGAAACTCACCATGGCCAAAAAGCCCAGATAGCTCAGTACACAATAAAACATAGTCACAGAACCTTGATTACATTCCAGAACAATTTGATCCTCCATTGAATGCATGTCAACATCTGGGAAGGGGGGAGAGGTTGACAGCCATATAATGCATATGCCTGATTGAATAAGAGAACAGGAAAGAACAATGGAATTGGCGAGTCTTTTCCCCACCCATTTTCTCAGCATGGATCCTGGCTTGGTGGCCAAGAAAGCCAGAACGACTATGGTGGTTTTTGCCAGCACACAAGAAACAGCCACTGAGAAGATTATACTAAAAGTGGTTTGGCAAAGGAGACACAAGACCTTCCCAGGACAGTCAATAAAAAGCAAGGCTGATAGAAAGCAGAGCAGGAGGGAGATGAGGAGAGTGTAGGTGAGGTCCCGGTTGTTGGCTATGACAATGGGAGTGTTGTGGTGCTTCAGAAAGATTCCAAGCACAGAGGCTGTAATTAGAGCAAAGGAAACAGCAAAGAACCCTAAACAGAGTCCCAAAGGTTCTCCAAAAGACAGGAAGGTTGCAGTTTTGGGAATACAGAAATCCTGGGTCTTGCTAGGATAGTTTTCATTTCCACATTTATAGCAGTCATTCATATCTGGGGAAAAAAAGCTTTTTTTAATCTTATTTTCTCATACAAAGCTTGACCAACATTCCACAATTGCAGCATTTTAACATGCTCTATGTTAACTCAGGGAGTGATCATAATTTAGTTAAATACTATTTAAATCTTTAATATTTGCAAATTGTTAAGATTGCAAATAAAAGTGATTGTATACTTAAAGCAAACAAACATTGTATTTTTCATTGTGCTTCAATAGTTTTGTTATATATTTTCTTCATGTATAGATGGATTTTAATAATTTTATTCTAACTATGTAATTCTATATTATTTATTTTTTCTTATTATTTCTTATATATATTTCTTATTATTTGGAATGTGCAATGTTTCATCACATTTCATAAAATGTGGTCTATGTGTGTATGTATTCAAAATTATGTATCCTCTGACCACAATTCAATTCACGACATTGAATAGGTTTATGTAATCAATACCATTTAGATTTATCCAATAGGTTTATCCAATCAAAAACTTTTAGATATATGTGTATCCAGTCAATACCATTTTCTTGGATGAATTGGAGAGGTCCATGTTCACACACCCATAATACTTGTTTTTTTTCCCTATTTTTGGTTATTTTTTTTTTAAAAAAAAATAGTTGAGGAATCCTATCCACAGTTTCAATTTTTCCCATTGAACAGGGAGGATTTGATTTCTCAATTAACATGCGTAGAATATATGCATATTCCTAAAGAAAAAAATGGTACATTTTTAATTAAAATATCAGTATAAATACTATGTTTACACTACAGTCATTTCTTAAAACTTTTCATTTCCTCTCATATTACAGCTTCCAATATGGTGATAAGATCTGCTTCAACTTATCCAAAAGGTCCAAGAGTTACATGTGGTTCCTGTATTTCAGCTTGTGCATTGCTTCTCTAGATAAGATACAACACACTGTAGTCCCCTTTGGGAAAGGAGGATATGAATAACCAATTGCATGCTTCTCCTTCCCATTTGATCTTAAGACTGTGGCTGAATTGTGATCTTAATAAAGCCTCAAAGAGATCTGCAAGGGAGTGGGAGTAGAGAATGAAAATATAAGGAATCCCCCAGCCATATATCAAAGCTGCCTCAAGTGGTAAGGATGGTTGGTTAAGTAAAGTTGGTTGGTAAAGTTGGTTGCTTCAACTTTCAACATCAGGAAGTGGTGAGTCAGTTGTGATGGTAAAACACTTTCATTATAGATGTCCCTTGAATACTGAGCAAAGAACATCTCAATGAATGCAAACAACCAAACGTTTATTCAAACAACTGAAACATTATTCAAAAACAATCCCACCCAAACCACAAACAACATCACATTCTACGTTGCATAATACAAGACTGATAAGATGTGTGTTGACGTGCTTACCCTTCTTGCTTGAAATCTTCCCTTGAGGACATGGGATGCAATCATAGCAACAAAATGGCTGCCCCTCCCTCATTTTCTTCCTGGAACCTGGAATGCAACTCTCACTGCACAGAGAGACAGGTTGTACCTAATCCACCCACAAAAAAGGAGAATATTCTTTAGAATAATAAAACTGTAAAATTAACATCATCCTCTAGGAAATTCCTCATGAGTGAATGGTTCCTATATTGCAAAAGGGATGGAGGGAAATGTCCTGTGTGTTTGCAAATGCTAGTAAATGAAATGGGAGGGAAAAAAGGACAAGAATATCTCTCAAATATTCCCATCAGAATATGCCTCCAACTTAACATATAGTTTAGCTGGAGGCATATTCTGATGGGAGTATTTGAAAGAAACTATTTGTTAAAATGGGAAGAAAATTTGGGGCACGAGATTAGTTACTGTATCATGATTGGCAAAATATTTGGACTAAAAATATTAAATTTACTCTGAGCAATAATTTAAAGGAATATATGTATAAGATGATTTTCCGATGGTACATGTCTCCAGAAAAACTATTTAAAATGAAATATATAAATTCAAATATATGTTGGAAATGTAAAACAAAAGCAGGCTCATTCTATCATCTATGGTGGTCATGTAGAAAAAAATAAAAAATATTGGGACCAAATCCACAGTTGTATTTGCAAAATATTAGAGTTAAATATAGAAAAAGGAACCGAACTTTATCTATGGGGACTAATGGACGTAAATATAAACAGCAACAACAAAAAATTACTACTATATTTGACCACAGCAGCAAGAATAATCTACTCGCAACACTGGAAAGAAGAATACATCCCGACAATGGAGGAATGGACTATTAAATTAATGGAACTAACACAGATGGACCTATTAACAAATTTAATAAGAGATAAAGAAATGGGAAAATATGAACAGATATGGAATCCCTTTTTAAAATATATACAAAAAGAATATAATATTAAAATATCTACATAAGATTGGAAATGAAAGAAAGAAGAGAAGAAAAACAAATGTATGAATACATGAAAAAGGTTAAAATATGAAAAATGTCAGAAATGAAATAAGTAAAGAGACAAAATATGAAAAATGGAAATGAAATATGAAAGAGACCAAAAGTTATAATGTAAATAATTTAATTTACAAACATGAATGTAAAATTTTTCGTGAAGGAAACAGGAAGTCTTTTAAAGTTTATGTTCTTGTTGTTTTTTCCTTTTCTCTTTTCCTTTTTTTTCCTTTTCCTTTTCCTTTTTCCTTTTTCCTTTTTCCCTTTCTTTTTCTTTATTGGAATGTAAGTATGTAACATATGTTATAAATTTATGTATATGTAAATGTTTGTGTATGTCTATATATATATTAAAAAATAAAATTAACTAAAAAAAAAAGAATATGCCTCCAGGACTAAGCAAATAATTTACATTAAATTATGATTAATATATCTCCTTGATTTTAATGATGTATAATATATAATCATGTTGTTGAGATGTAACAGTAGGAAGGGCTGTAGAAAAAAACTCATCATGTAGATAATATAATAATATGTTTTTATTGTTAGTTTCATTTCCTCTTAAAGAAACATCGAGTAAGATTTTTTGTAAATTAAAATATTTGTTCATTATTAGCTTCAATATCTTAGACATAACTAAGTCTGATTACAACCCTAGGTTTAAAACAAATTATTTTTCCCTTTATTCTAAGTACTAAATACATCAGTGCAACCAATTAAAGAAAGAAAATCTTCAATTTTTAATAATATAGAAACTTAAAACAATATTATGATATATAAGTTGTTTTTGTTCTCTCCTGCCACTAGTTCACTTAATTCAGAACCAGACAAAACAGTATAGCAGCTTGTTGAGCTTCATTTGTTCTACCACATGCTGATCTACTTTGTAATCTAAGGCAGTATTTTACATTGAAACATCATTTTTAATGGCATTAATATTACATGGTACTAGTGAAATATGGCTTTATACTGAGGGGTCTGCCTTTCCAAAGAAGAAGTCCTACCTGGTTGAACCAACTGTGCCATGTTATAGCACCTTCATTTATGGTGAACACTCTGCCTGGAGCGGCCTGGGGGTCCACCCTCCCAACTTTCACCCGTTGAAAGGACTGGTTGGAGGAAACAATCCAGTTGATCACATCAAACCCAGCTACCAACTCTCCATCCTGGTTAAAAGAAATGTTTTCCCCAGCACTGTTGTTGAAGGAGATGTCTCTCAGAAATCGGTGGAGCTGGATTGAAAGGAAAAGGCAAAAAATAAGAAAAAGAGAAGGTAAACAAGAGTGAGTAGATAGGATCAAGCAGAGCAAAATTGAGAAATATTGCAATGGATGGTTCTCTTAGATTTGATTTTTCAGGGGATCCAATTATACTATAACTAATAGATTGGACTCCAAAGTCAATTAACACTTTAATATTCTTCTTCAATTCCTATGGACATTTCCATCAAATAGCTCTGGTATGCAAAATCATATTTATGTAATTAAATGAATGTATGTATTTATTTATTTATTGGGATATATTTAATTTATATTGTCCATTTAATATAAATACATCTGTGTTGTAGTAAGTGTTTATATATAATGAAGATGTCATTATTCTTATGACAAAGTTTGATCTTTACTCAGTTGCTACTAAATATAAGTACAAGAGAGAGGCTTTCTGTAACCATGAGAAATGAGCAAAATTCTTTGAATGGTCTGTGCTGATTTTCATTCTCTGATTTGACTTTCTCATCAACTTCTTTGTCCTTGTCCCTGAGCTTCAGTGCATGGGAGTACAGGGATAAAACTGCACAACTCAACATTATATTTAGAAGTTCTTAAAGTTGGGATACAGTTGAAATCAGAACTGTTTCTTTTGGGTTTGATGGATAAAGCAGCATGGGACTTTGTTTTATTCTTGATAACAGCAGCAAGACTTTTATACGCTCAAAGATGGAAAGATTCACAAATCCCCACAATGGAAGAATGGATGGTTAAATTAATGGTTTTGGCACAAAGGGCCAAGTTAGCAGAATTGATAAGAGAAAATACGATGTCTGGATTAGTTTCTACTTGGAAACCACATTTGAACAATTTCCTTTTATGTGAAAAAAAAATTAAATTTTGATTTAGGGTTTTCACAATTTAATTGCTTCATTATATAGAAGTAATGTTACTTAAGTTTTAATTAATGGTAAGAGATTTTCTTTCTACAATATGCTTTTATATCTGTTTTGGACAAATTCAGAAGTCACTTTCTTTATATATTTCCTATCTGTTTATGCACTTTTATATTTTCTCTTTTTTTAGTTCTGTATTCTATCTTTCTGTATTGTATATTTTGTATTTTAACTATACTTTGAAAATTAATAAAGTTAAAAAAAACATTGTATTTGGAAAATCAAGTTATATGATATTTCTGTGAAAGATTCTGGAAGTATATATCCCTTTCTACTCTTGAGCACAAAAAGAAATGAGTCCTGGGACATGCAGTAGAGAAAGCCATTGTCAGCTGCCATTACCCTCCTTCAGCTCCAAAATACATTAAAGTGAGAAAACTCTCTCAAGGTTGTTCAGTGGGGAAAGAAGAGGAACCCTGACTCAAAACAAGAGATGCCGTCATTAACTCTCTGTGATCAGAATGAAAGGGAACAAACAAGGAAGGATGCTGAGAATTTGGCAGGGGCTTTTACTACAGTTGCTGAAACTCAATGTTGAACACATGATCATGGGGTTATTCTAACTAAAGTTATTTCAAAAATTACCTGCCACAAAAGGTGATCCTTAACTTCCAGTTCATTAGCAGTACTTTTTCCTTTATACTTGAGTCCTCTTGCTGAAAACATGGCATTTAAAGCATGGGCCACTGCGTAAACAGCATTGTAGACATTGTAGCTGTGACCAGTCATTTGCATTTCAAAGAAAGTTGCAGGAAGGCTCTCCAGGTCCTCCTCCCCTGTGCAAATCTCTCCTTCCAGTTTGCCCAGGCTTGGATTTGGGAACACACAGCCAAAGGCCTGTTGCCAGAAGTCCATGAAAAACCCATCTCTGTTACGGACTGATGGGTTTTGATTTTTAAGAAATAGCTGAAAATCTGGTAGATCATTTGAATGTATTACAAAGGACAAAGCTCCACTGAAAAATTCTACATCCCAATCCCTTTGAAAAAGAAATGAGGTGAGTTCCACTTGGGCTGTTAGTATCCACACCTTACCTTTTGGATGTTCTAGTACCGATAGATATGGAAACCATCTAAAAAAAGCCATGGAATAAGAATCTCCATTGGCCACTGATACATTGGTTTCACTGAGCATGATTTTATCATGTATTTTTGCACCCTGTACCATTTTTTCTCTTGCATTAAAGTCAAAAGTTGGTTTAAAAATTTTTTCTATAAAGGAAAAACAAATACCACTCTGGGAAAACAGGGGAACAACTCTTTGTAGAAATCTTTCTCCATTATCATTATCCATAACAATGATGCCAATCCACAACCATCTGAAATGCAGAAGCAAAGAGAGAATCCCTGCATATTGGATGGATTCTTGAGGCACCATCTGATAGAAAGGCAGACCTGGGGTTTTATCCTCCATCACTGGAGGAGAGCCATATATGAGCTAAGGAGAGATGTGGAGGGAAAGGAGAACAGTCCGGTGATAATGACATGCATGTTTCAATTTGAAGTAACAATTTAATTTGTACACACTGTACCAATAAGAATTTGAAGAATACTAATATATTTGAGCAAGTCAAGGTGGTAATCGAACTCAGAGAGTACAGTGAGGATTTTTTTTTTCTGACTCATCTTTCTCCCTATTTTGTAATTCTTAGAAATTGGAAATCAGTGAAACAATCTGTGGTTCCAGTGTTGAGGAAACATTGGAGCCCTCTGGACTCCTGGATGGAGATACCATTTGTATCTGGATCTTTAAATGTAATATTCTTGATGGTAGTATGGATGGGTGGGGAAATATTTTTCCTGCACCTTGCCACCACTTATTGCAGCAGTGCTGGATGGAGACAGGGAGAGACTTAACAGGCAAGGAGTTTGGGAATGAATGAACATTGGCAGGAGGCATAAGTGGAATTATAATGTTCTTCTTAGGGAGAGATCTCATTAATTTATCTGTTCAATCAGAATTGCTCTACAGCCTTTGAAATACACACCTCTATCTTAATTAATCATACTTGTCTACATTCTACATGTCTAAGCTTCTTCATTGTTGTTATTCCATTTCTACATTCTGCAGACCTGAGGTTGAGTAGTTAAATAATCAGTGAGAGAGGCTGCAAAAATCAGTAGAGCATAGAATTAGTGTGTTATTTCTTTCTTCCATTTTTCATATTGCTTCAACAGTGGAAGTTTCACTGCATTAAAATCTTACTGATTAAACCAGGATGTCCTTGAATACCTATATGCATGTGCTTCTGTCTCAGGTCCCGTATTGCACATATGGACACAGTGCTATCCCTTAAAGCAGTGTTTCTCCACCTTGGCCACTTGAAGATGTGCTATCCCAGAAATCCCCAGACAGCAACAGTGTTTGCTGTTAGGCTTCATTTCACTATCAGAGAAATGTTCTGTATAAATTTGAAGTTCTCTATAATTTAATGAATTAGCAAAACTTCATATGGTTTGAGGAAAAAAAGGAGATAAATATTTTTATTTACCTTTACAGAAAGAAAGATATCTTACCTGTGGAAGTTTGTAGATATCCAAGACAGTTGCTACATAAAGGGAGACATCTGGATCCAGTCCTCCAACGACTGCCATCCGATTATTCTGGCTACCACATTTGAAATTGGGGACAAAGTTCTCCAGTGAGGATAGGAGTTGTATCACACCATGATAACTCCACTTTGCACTGAAATAACTGTCATAGATGTGGAAGCCCAAGGTGAAATTGGATAAAATCTGATGGTTTTCAGTAATTTCCTTTACTGCAAATGTCAAGGCCAGAATATGCTGGTAATTCTTAGGCAGCATACTATAAAGGAAGTTCTATTTTAGTAGAGTATTTCTAACAATTGCGTGTAATTCTTATTCTAAGCAAGTGCATAAGGAAAAGTTACAGGGCAGATGACTAAGCTCCTCAAAATATTAAATATTTCTTAAAACTAAAGAAAGTACAATAAGAGAAACCCTAATAATATGAATCCTATAAATTGCTATAAAATGTATTTCAAGCTATTTCAAAATGAGGAAGAATTAGCCATTTCACAGCCTAACTTAATGGAAAAAAAGGAAAAAGGAAAAACCTCAAATGGTATCAAATCATCGGATATGCCATCCTTTGACCTTATAGACCAAGTAATTACTGAGAATAAAGCATATAATATGTTCATGCAGAAAAAGCAAAATGATAGTTCCACCTAATAGCTGGTATGCAAACTATGTTAGATCTCCATTCCATTGGGTTTGAGTTTTGTATACTATAGGACTGCAATATTTTTGGCTCTGACCTGGCAATTGAATCCTATGATTTACTGGCCGTGACTGTCTCACTCTACTCTCTGTAAGATTGATTTTCAAGAATGTTGCTGCTGGAGTGATGGTTATAGATGCTCCCCCCCTCCCCCATATGCTCCTCTTTCTTTTATTTGGATATGCTACCGCTTTTTGGTTCAAACTATTAGCTCAGATCATACTATACATTAATGCATAAACACACATTTTTCCTTTACTTAAGATCATCTGAACATCTTAAATCTCTTCAAAATCCATAGCCAATGTTACCATGAGCCTAATTCTTTATCATCAGTCATTCTTTAGAGAAAATTGTTGTTTCCCCCAACTTTAGTGATTGCAGGAAACAGAATCCACAAAAGATACTGTCCTTTTCAGAGCATTAAAATTTTTTTTGTCTCAACACAGTAATTCCCAAATCAGAACTTGATGTTTTAAAGCAGAGTCAATGTAAGGTGGTAGAATCAGATTGAATTTTGGAAATCGGAGCTTAAATACCTGTACTTATTATTTTAGTATTCTTGATTCTAGTATTCTTACTTTGTTTTAAACTGCTTTGCTTAGCAAAGAATTGTAAAAAACTCAATAGCTTCAACACTATTTCCTAACAGAGTAAATTCCATCCCCTGTAAAGAAAGAAGAGATTCAATTTCTCTTCCACCAGTCTATTTTTTTTATTTATTTGATTAACATTTTGCATTCCCCAAGACATAGGTTAAATATGTAGCTGTTAAAGAAAGTCGCGGAAATTAGGAAACAAAAGTAGAATGCCAATTTCATACATAATTTCATCCACAATTGTTAGCGGAGGTTCTACATTAAAGGTTATTGCATCATCGATTATATATGCCTGAGATGTAATGAAACCAAGAATGCCATCTCCCAATTGATGGTACTCATGAAGAGGAGAATGTGGCTCCTTGTCCCTGCAGATCTTAGCATGAATCACACTCACTGATTGGGAAAGCAGTATTTGCAATAGTGTAGCTAGCAATCTGCACATGTTAAAAAAAAGGTACAAATGTCTTTTTCCCCCGGAAAACACTGTCTGTGATTCCCATAGCTTGACTTCTCCCCTTTTTTCCAAGAATAAATATCACCATGTATTTTCTAAAGCTGACATGGTCTCTAGAAATCTGTAGGGATTTCAAGAAGGAACATAGTCAAAGCAAGGCTTTAATTACAGGAGAGGGAGGTCATGTTGGGAATTCTCATGGAAGTGAAGATGAAAACAGGTCTTTTGCTTTACAAAAGCATATATATATTTATTTTATATAAAATAAAAATATGTATTTACTTTATCAAGATATTTAATGGAGTGTCAAGCTTTAAGAATCACAGACAGTTTTTTCACTACTTGTATAACAGGAAACACTTCAGATTTTAAGCATGAAGCAGCAATAAGCTGTGTGAGCTAAATCTAGGATAAAATAAACTTTCTAGAAGGAACTGGCAAAAATAGTATCAGAGAAGAGTTGAGATGTTCATGGCTTTAATCATACCTCATACCGTATTATTAAAGGGATCAGTGAGGCAGAAGAGAGAGACATAGCAAATGTGAGGCTGAGCTAAAGCCAAGGGAGGGAAGTCCAGCAACTGTGTTTTGTCTCCAAATTCCTCTTTTTCAAAAATCCACTTATACCCCCCAATATTGCTTTCGGTGGCTGGGCATACATAGAATGTTGAGAACTTTCTGTGGGCACAGAATGGTTGCTATTGTGCTATTGTTTTCTCTTATCATCATTCAGTGTAAAGAGTTTCTTAAACTGTAAGAAAGAACTGAGGATGAGGAATGAGTGGCAGAGAAAAATCCAGGGTCCGTAAATCTATAAATTTTGTCTGCTAATTCCAGAAGACAAACACTTTTTTCAGGAGCAGATTAGAAGAATCTGTCCAGTTCTGGGTTAAGGACTACACGGTCACTCAGACACCACACAGTTGATTGATTGATTGATTTTTCAAATTTATATAGCCACCCATGGGACAAACAAGTGACTTTGGGTGGCACACAACAAAAGTAAAAAACAATATAATATATTGTTAATATAGAGAGAAACATATACAATACATACAAAATAAAAACATTTTTTTATTTTTATTATTATTTAAAACTTTAAGAAAACACAAGGCTAAGAGAGAACAGCAGATCTTAATAACAATGGAGCGACCTTAGTATCTCACTGGTCCAGGCCTGATGACACAACTAGGTTATGAAGGACTTCCATAAAAGCAACAGTGATGAAGCCAGCCTCACTTCAAGGAGAGGATGTTCCATAAAGCAGGTGCCACAGCAGAGAAAGCCCACTGCCTAGGACCTGCCAAATCGAGCTCCCTACCTGATGGGACCCACAGTATGCCCTTTCTGCCAGATCTCATGGGACGGGCAGAAATAATTGGGGAGATTACTGTATATCAAATAACCCTCCCCCATGCCATGTAGGGCTTTAGAGGTCAAATAACAGAACCTTGAGTTGTACCCAGAAACAGACTGGTAACCAATGCAGCTTGTGGAGCAGAGGTATATCTTGTGTTGTTCTAGAAACACACAGAACTGCCTGCATTGCTGCAATTTGCACCAGCTGAATTTTCCAGATACTCTTTGTCAAGCCCCACCCAAGAATGACCAAGAATCACTCCAGCCAAACTTCAGTTCTTTATTTGCTAATGCCATACCAGACAGAATGTTGCCATACTAAAGCATCTCTACCTAACCTAAGGGGAAATAAACCTGCGAAGGCTCTAGGCCGGGGCTATTCTGAATCTCTTGGTTTTCCCACAACTTCCCCCTGGACTATGTCTCCTCTTATCTCTTCCACCTTCCTGAAATGTGCTCCCTGTTGTATATATTTTACGATTTAGAAAGAATATGGAAAGCTTGTTTTAAAAGTCAGACTGAAAAGTTTTTTTTCTGTTGGAGTCAGAAGGGCTCATGTTAACTCCCTCCTCAGGAATGTTGATTAATTGGTGCCTGAAGGTCTAGTTAGTTTAGCCAATCAGAAATTTACCTGTTGGTTCTTTTCCAAATAAGTCATAGGTGAGTGGTCACGTGCTGAGTGTTGTCCACTCCGGTAATGCCAAGTTGTAATTGTAAAGGCTTTAAAAATGTAAATCTTCCTTTTGTGTTTACTTCTATACTATACTACTTTGTTGCTGGTGGTGAAGGAGAGGCAATTGCCTGCAGCTATGTACATTAAGCCATGTGCTCTCCTCGGCTGAGGAAAGCAAAAAGCTAAGTTCATGTTTATTTGTTTTAAAATAAAAGCAGCATTTTTCAGTTCAGTTCAGTTCAGTTCAGTTCATTTATCTCTCAATATTTCTATGGCTCTCATCTCAAAAATTATTAAAAACTATAAAAGGTTATGTGCCCAGCAAAGCTCAGAGGATCAGAGACAAAACTTATAGAAATATGGAAAGAGGAGATCTGAACAATTTTGTTTGCAATTGAAAAGGCAAGTGAGGAAACTTGCTGGAAGGAGGCTTTTGTTTTTTGAAACTTGCTGGAAGCTACAAGCAGTTTTGTTTGAGGAGGAGTCAAGCCTTGTGTTTTTCAAGCCTCGTGGTTTATCCCAACAGGGGAGGAAGAAGCAATGGCTGCTGCTTCAAGTTATCAAGGTATGCCTTTGGAAAAGCTTTCTAATACTAATTATTTGAACTGGTCTTTGAAAATGGAGAGTTTTTTTGAGGAGAGAAGAGTTGTGGTCTGCCATAGCCGATGCAATTCCTCAAAATCCAGATCAAGTTTGGCTGAGACAGGATGAGAAATGTAAAGCTTCCATTATTTTAGCTGTGCAAGATAAACATGTGAGAGGTATAGAAACATCCAAGGAGTTATGGGACTCTCTATGTGATTTATATGTGAAAACCTCTCCTGGAAGCAAGGTTATTTTAACCAAAAAGCTGTACAAAGCCTATTTGCCAGAGCATGGAAATTTGCCAGAGCATCTTCATAAACTTCAGCAATACTTTGTGGAGCTCTATGTTCATATTTCTATGGCTCTGATCTCAAAAATTATTAAAAACTATAAAACTCCCTCCTTCCTCATAACCAGTGGCTGAAATCCACCACATCACCTCCCCCTTCACAGACACATTCCATAACATCAGCCCCCTCTTCAAAGTCAGTCTCTCCCTCTTTGTTCTCAGGGGAACTGTTCAGCAGAAGTAGAGATGAAAGTCAAAATGCAGTGCTCCTCTCCATATCTGATAACTACTCCATGCCAGGTGGATCTTCCTGAAAAACAGCCACATGATTAGAAACATTCACTCCCCTCCCCCTTGGGAGTTGGATGCCTGAAGTCTACGGGTGAGCTTCCTTGGCCTCTGACTCCCTGCCCCTGCACCTCTTCTGAGGAACTTTCCTGCACACTCATGAACCTCTCTGCTTGCTCAGACGTTAGTGGAATTTCATGGATCTTGTGAGGCCGTGGCTTGTCAGGGAGACACTGATGAAACTGGTACACCAACATGGGAGTGTGTACGTCTCTTGCATTCTCCCAGGAATGCTCATGTGTCAGAGTACCCTTTCCAATTAATTAAATACTGGATCCCCTTCCCTTTTCTCCTCGAGTCCAAGATTACCTCTATGTCATACCCTTCTTCTCCATCTACTATCACTGGTAGAGGGGTGGATCCTGGGATAGCAGAGCACTTGGAGGTGCTTCCTTGACCAGTATGGAGCAATGAAAGATGGGGTGGACCTTCATAGAAGCTGGCAGTTGCAAACAAAAAGCGAGTGGATTTACCTGTCTCACAATAGTGAATGGGCCCACGAACATAGATTCCAATTTATTTGATGGCCTGTTTGAAGTTAAGAACAGAGAAAAATCCAGGGTCTCCTCTATAAGTCTTGTGTGCTAAATCCAGAAGATAAACTTTTTTCTCAGGAGTAGATTGGAAGAATCTGTCCAGTTCTGGGTTAAGGACTACACAGTCACTCAGACACCACACTATTTATTTATTTATTTATTTATTTATTTATTTATTTATTTATTTATTTATTTATCAAATTTATATAGCCACCCATGGGACAAACAAGTGACTTTGGGTGGCGTACAACAAAAGTAAAGTATAATATAATACATTGTTAATATATAGAGAAACATATATAATACATACAAAATATTTTTTTTATTTTTATTATTATTTAAAACTAAGAAAACACAAGGCTAAGAGAGAACAGCAGATCTTAATAACAATGGAGCCACTTTAGTAACTCACTGGTCCAGGCCTGATGGCACAACTAGGTTATGAAGGACTTCCATAAAAGCAACAGTGATGGAGCCAGCCTCACTTCAAGGAGAGGATGTTCCATAAAGCAGGTGCCACAGCAGAGAAAGCCCACTGCCTAGGACCTGCCAAATCGAGCTCCCTACCTGATGGGACCCACAGTATGCTCTTTCTGCCAGGTCTGGTTGGACTGGCAAAAATAATTGGGGAGATTACTGTATAACAAATTATCCTGTCCCCTGCCATTTAGGGCTTTAGAGATCAAATAACAGAACCTTGAATTTTACCAAGAAACAGACTGGTAACCATTGCATCTCATGGAGCAGAGGTATAACTTGTGTTGTTCTAGAAACACACAGAACTGCCTGCATTGCTGCAATTTGTACCAGCTGAGTTTTTCAGATACTCTTTGTCAAGCCCAGCCCAAAGACAAGCAAGAATCAGTCCAGCCAAACTTCAGTTCTTTATTTACTAACGCCATATAGACAGAATCTTGCCAGACTAAAGCAACTCTCCCTAACCTAAGGGGAAATAAACCTGTGAAGGATCTCTGTGAATTAGCAATACTCCTACAGCCACATCAGAAGCATCTGCCTGGAGCACAAAGTGCTGGGAGGAATCAGGATGATGGAGGAGGGGCTGAGAGGCAAAGAGCCTTTTTAATTCTTGGAATGCCAATTGCTCGTATGCCATCCAAGCAAATCTCCTTCCCTTTATTAAAAGTTGTGAGAGAGGTTTTACCCTGTCAATAAAATTAGGAATGAACTTTCTGTAAAAGTTGGCAGATCCCAGGAAGCACTGTACATCTTTCACATTATGGGGAGGGTGACAGGACAAAACTGCTTGTACCTTAGTAGGGTCCATTTGCACTCCTTCTCTGGAGATCCTGTACCCCAGATAGTCTAACTGATGCAGATCAAATGCACACATTTCCAACTTGGCAAAAAGTTTATTCTCCCTCACTCTTTGCCAACACATTTCTGACATGTGTAACAGGAGATGTTGCATCATCAGAATAGATCAAGATATCATCCAAATAAATGACCACATAGGCATCAATTATATCACAAAAAATAAGATTCATGAATCTGGAAAACACTGCCCCACAATTAGCCAGTCTGAATGGCATTACAGTATACTCAAACTTTCCATTCCTTGTATTGAAGGCAGTCAGGTATTCATAACCCTCATTTACCCAAATGAGCTTGTATGCATTCCTGAGGTCTAGATTTGTAAGGATGCGGGCCCTCTGCAACCGGTCTAAAAGGTCTGATATCAGTGGAAGGGGGTAATGGTCCCAGATTGTGACTTTATTGAGCTCCTTCTAATCATGGACTGTATACATGGGAGCTCACTCGCTCGATCTCTGTGAGGAAAAGATTTGTGGATCTGGTTTCTTTGGAACAAAAAACATTGGGGCACAGGCCAGGGGTTTCAATGGCCTGATAAATCCCTTCTTGACATTTACTGTACATCCAAGTATTCCTTCACAACAGCTAGCTCCTTGGCAAACAAAGCATACTGTCGCTTGGCTGGGATCTTTGCCCCCAGTTTCAGATCAATCGTGCAATCATACTCTTGATGAGGTGGAAGACCAGCCACTTCTTCCTCCCCAAAGACATCAGCAAAATCAGCATACTTGGCGTGCAGTTCTACCCCACACACATACCTTGATGAGTGCCATAGGAGCTGAGGAGAGTGTGGTTGTTTACAACTTATGGTGCTGGCAATCTGGGGAGGGAAAAGAGTGCCCCCATTGCCCAATATACCAAAGGGTTATGGACTCGCAGCCATGCGGTGCCTAGCAGAAAAAAAGAGAACATTACATAAAAGGGTAGTAACTCTGTGTGCCCTTTGGTCATTCCTTGTCTTTTTTTAATAAGAATTTTATTAAGTTTTAAACAAAGATAAAAACTAGAAAAAAGAAAAAAACTAGAAAAGGGAAAAAAACTAGAAAAAAGAAAAAAACCAAAATAGTGTGAAACCCAAGAAAAAAAGAATTTTGAAGATTACATAAAGAGGTGACTTCTGACTTTCAACAAGAATATACAGCAATTTCCATAATCAATCCCTTACAGTATATCAAACCAAGATCACATTATTTCTATAAATCATTCCATTAGCAGATTATAAAAATCACTAAACACAGTTGCTCCTTCCCTTATATTAAAAGAAAAAGAAATATATAAACCTGCAAATCAACTTCCCTCCCAAAAAACATTTAATTATTTTTTCCTTCCTACCACTGTTCTATATATTTCTATCCACTATAATAAAAATCTTATTATAAAAACATTTAAATTGTTTACTTTTATAATTAATGACACTATAACAATCTTAACCCTACTAAACCTAAAACTAAACAATTATATATCTTAAAAACAAACAAACCTTAAAAGCAATCCAGTAAACCTTAATCCAAATTATTAAAGAAAAATGGGATCATACAAGCCTTAATATCAATCCAAATAAACATTCTTATTTTTTTACCCCACTACAAAAATATACCAGAGCATTTACATATTTTCATATTAAACACAAGTCATTTTTCATACAGAAATCAAACAACCCAACAGCCCCCCTTGGAAACTCAGACTTCTAAGCAAAAAACAATTTGCAACTACTTTCCCATGAGAATTCTGACATCCCTCCCAAATTGCTTTCGGAACACGGTAGCAATGAGGTTTAACAGAGCATTACAACTTACATTGTAACAGTAACACAGTTAGTACAATATTAGGTATCAGATTGTTCAAGCCCAAGTTTGGTAACCATCGCCTCATGTTTAAGGATGGTCAAGGGCTTGGTAAACACATCTGCAAGATTCTGTTCAGATACACAATACGCTAGATCGATGAAGTTTTCTTGAATGTCATGTCTAACATTCTTGTACTTAACATCAATGTATTTAGTGCGATTTCTTACATTTTCTGTAAGAGCAAGGCATATACATGCTTGAGAGTCTTCAAAAACAGTGTAAGGCAATGGTACATGTATAGCCAGGTCAGTGAACAGCTGGTGAAACCAACGTAATTCAGAAACCATCTTGGACAGGGCAGCAAATTCAGCCTCTGCTGTTGAGACCACCACTGACGTTTGCTTTAATCCCAGTTTTGTTAGAGCCGAATCCAGGCACTGATGCCAACATCTTCCAGCCTGTTTCAACCCATAGAACGCCTTGCGGAGTTTATAGACTTTCTTTTTTTTTTTTTTTTTGCAGATATAATTTTTTATTATTACATTCAACATAAAACATAAACAAAACATATAACACATAACAATGATCATATATAACACATAACAATGGTTACATTTATGTATATATATTTACATTTGATTTTATATAATTATTTTTATTATATTTAATACAATGTATCCTTCTTTTTTTGTCTCTAATCTTTTCTCTCCTTTATCTTTCAATCTCTTCTAACCTATTCTCTCTCTATATCTATTCCTTTCCCTTTCCTTTCCTTTTGATTCTTCCTTTAACTCCTTTTCTCTTTCATCCATTCCCTTCTTCTTTTTTAACCCTCTCTCTCTCTCTCTCTAATCTCTTCTCTCACTTACCTTACTCACTCTTACTAACCCTCCCATCTCTCTCTTTTCCTTTCCTTTATCTTCCATTTTTATTCTTCCTTTTATCCTTTCATCTATTCCTTTCTTCTTCTTCTTCTTCTTCTTCTTCTTCTTCTTCTTCTTCTTCTTCTTCTTCTTCTTCTTTTTATTTGACCTCATTCTCTCTAATATCTTCTCTCATACTCCCTCTTTCTCTCTCTAACCTCTTCTCTCTCTTCTCTTCTGCTCTATCTTCTTTTCCTATCTTTCTTTCCCTTTTCACCCTTTCTATCCTCTTTTTCTTTCTAACCTAATCCTTTCTTTTTCTTCTTACTTTATATATATTTATCATTCTTTTTCTCCCTTTCCTTACATTATATTATTTATTTATTTATATATTTGTATCAAATTCAATCTTAAGTTTATAGACTTTCTGAGGATTGTCACATGTGTAGCCAGGCGCCTGTCTCATGGATACTGTTTCAGGGAGATCTGCATTTAAATACACTGTGTCAACATCAAAATGATGGACTACTAGACCTCGCTGTGCAGCCAGAGATAGTACCACACATAGAGATTCTGGCCTAGCAGTAGGTGCATAGGTGAGATCATAGTTCACAAACTTCTCTTGGGAATAACCCTGGGCAACTAGCCTGGCTTTATACTGTACAGTGTTATCAGGAAGAATCTTGTTTCTGAACACCCATCTGGAACCTACAGCTTTCTGGGAGGGAGGCAGGTTGGTTACCTCAAACACTTTCTGATGCACTAGAGCCTCAAACTCCTTATCCATAGCTGTGTTCCATTTCTCTTGTTCCTGTAAAGGCAAGAGCAGTACCTCTTGAAAAGACTGAGGCTCACAGGTGATTTGACACACTCTCACCTGCTGAACTACAAATCTGTCAGGCTTGACACCCTTAGTTGAACGACAGAACCTACGAGGAATAACAACTGTACTTTCCTCATCAGTTTCTTCCTTTCCATCATCTGATTCCCCCTCCTGGCCCTGAACCTGCTGAGGTGATATGTCTTCTTCATTCACCTGAGGGGACCTATTTGACACATGAGGGGATTGGGGAACAGAAGGTACCTGGGCTGGTATCTGTCCATCTGCTGGAGCATGGACAATAGGTTTTGGACTAGACGGCAATAGCACTTCTGAACTAGCATGAAGCCTTTCCCAACCAGCAGGCTGGTCGAAATTGGCACTTCGGGAGATCACCACTTGGCCATGGCCTAATTAAAAACAATAGGCCTTGGACTCTGATGAATAACCAACAAACCTTAAGCATTGCGCCTTTGGCTGGTTCTTCCTTCATTGAGACCTGGGGATTTGAACATATGCAAACGTTCCAAAAACACACAGGTGCTCCAATGAAGGGTGCTTGCCATACAGAAGGAAATAAGGAACTTCCTTTACAGCCGAATTCCAGAGCCTGTTGGTTAGAAATACTGCAGTTAAGGTAGCCTCACCCCAGAAATGGGATGGTACCTGAGCATCCAACATCAGGCTGGTTTTTATGGTATTGACAACTCCAATTTTCCTCTCTGCAACCCCATTTTCTGCAGGAACCCCAACATTGGCAAGTCTATGGGAGATTCCTTTCCTACAAAGCCAATTCTGGAACTAATGGTTTAGGAACTCTCCTCCATGATCCAATTGGAATTGACCCACCTGATAACCATATTTTCTCTCCACCATTGTCACAAAATCTCTAAAATGGCCAAAGGCCTCCACTTTAGACTTAAGCAGGTAGTAAAAAGTGAAGCGGGTATGGTCATCTACCAGAAGGAACAGGAAATGTGCCCAACCCTCACTTGGGGAATAGGGGCCAGCTAGGTCTCCATGAACCAGTTGAAAAGGCCTGGTAGACACTCTGTCACTTTTCCTAGCAACAGGGGCAGTTCTGATTTTAGATTGCTTACAGACAGTGCAATCCAGGAAGTTAGCACACTTTTTGAGCTTTAGCTCAGGATACACTTTGGCCAGTTGGGACAAACTCCCCCACCCAGGGTGTCCCAGCACTCTGTGAAAATAATGGATGCATTCATGATGTGGGGGAACATTGGATACACAAGTTCCAGCCACCACCTCCTTCTTAGGGAGCATCTCATACAATTGATTAACCAGTTTTCCTCTAGCACACTCTGTTCCATCTTTCTCAATAGAACATCAAGAGCCCTTAAATACAACAGTATACCCAGACTTGGCTAGGGCAGGGACACTGAGGAGGGAAAAATCAAGTGTAGGAACACATACAACATCTTTAACAACTTGCCCCAAAGAAGGTATATGCACATCACCCTGGGTAGATGCTTTTGCCATAGAACCATCAGCTAGAGCAACCTGCTGGATTCTAGGCTTGCATTTTGTCAACAATAACTGTTCATTGTTTACAATTATCTGACTGCAAGCTGAGTCCAGCAGCCAAGTCTCTGGAGATCGCTCATGCCCAGTAGTCAGCAGAGCAGAGACTAATTGAGTGCATTTTCCAGCTGGCTTCCCCCTCCGGCGTCGAGCAGGCTTCTGCGCACTGGCACCATCTGCTGGACGACGTTGCAGGGGACAGTCTCTCAGGAGATGTTGAGTAGAATTACACCGGAAACACCTCCGCACAGCACAAGCCGATTCCATGCCTGCAGGAGCTCGTTGCCTGGAATTCTCAGGAACAGACTGCTGACACTGCGGAATCTGAAAATCACGAGCTTGTTGCACCTCCTGTAGCCGATTTGTGAGATAATCCACGGTAAGATCAAAAGGACGCAGCATCTGTGCAGCTTTAACCAACATATCAAAACTGCTGCCCAAACTTGGCAGAACTATGCAGACTTTTTTCTGCTCGGGTAGGTACATATCACGTTCCGCCAACTCAGCAAACAAAGTCTTAATCCAGTGGAGATGGGTCATAACATTCCCACCCGGTTGTAGCTTCAAGTTGTAAAGCTGTCATGACAGACCAACAATGGCAGCAGAGGTTTGCCATGCATAAATAGCTCGAAGAGCGTCCCAACACTCATGGGCAGTCTCCAAGTGTCTGATATGAATTAGTTCAGAGGATTCAAGCCCCAAAATCAAGTTGCCATAAGCATGGTCCAAACACAATTGCACCTCTTCAGAGGGATCCTCAGGAGGTGGGTTTGCTACATACTGCCACAAGCCTTCTTTTAAAAAGAAACATTTAATCTTGAGGCACCAGGTCAGATAGTTCTTGCCATTTAATTGTTCAAACGGCAAACTAGCCAGACCTTGAACAGCCATGCTGACTGCTCAAAAACACAGTCGCCCCGAAATCAACCTCTAAAGAAAACAAACTCCCTTTCATAAATCAAACAGGCACAGAAGCAGCCAGGAATGCAGTAGCAAAGCGTAAATCACTGGGAGCCATAACCTGTCGGTTTGGGAGGCAGCAAAATATAAACAAGCAGAGTAACGATGGTTGTTGTGGGTCTTCCAGGCTGTGTGACCGTGTTCTGGAAGTTGTGGTTCCTAACGTTTCGCCAGCATCTGTGGCCAGCATCTTCAGAGGGCAGGAGCACAGACAGAAGCGAAATCTCTGAAAATCAGTTTTCAGGGACATGGTATCCTTGTTTCTCAACAATGAACTTAACCATCTGAATTGGGTCCTACAGGCAAATGGCTATTCCAAGAATGAAATAAAAAGAGCCATCAAACCAAGAAAACAACATCCAACTGAAGAAAAACAGCCCCCCACAAACAAAGTATTCCTGCCCTACATCAAAGGAGTCACTGACCGCATGGGAAAACTGATGGAAAAACACAACTTTCAAACAGTCTTCAGACCCACCAGGAAAATACAACAAATGCTAAAATCAGCAAAAGACAAAAGGGACCCCCGCAACGCTGCAGGAGTATACCGCATACCATGCAGCTGCGGACAAGTATACATCGGAACCACAAAACGAAGCATTCACACCAGGATAAAAGAACACGAAAGACACTGCAGACTACAGCAACCGGAAAAATCTTCAGTAGCTGAACATGCTCTCAAGCAAACGGGACACAAAATCCTATTTGAAAACACAGAAATACTGGACAACACCAAAAGCCACTACACCAGATTATACAGAGAAGCCATTGAAATTCACAAACACCAGCACAGTTACAATAAAAAAGAAGAAAGTCTAAAAATTAGCAAAACCTGGCTACCAGTCCTGAAAAACACAGCCTGCAAAAGGTCAACAAACTCAGTCCAACCACCAGGACATGGGAATACTTCTCACAATGAACATGCTAATCACGCTCATCAGCCACTCATTAACATTTCAACAAAACAAAAAACCCCACCTAATCTCCTATAACTTAGCTCTATAAATAGAAAACAAACAAAACATTGCTACTCTACCTGGGCACAGAGATTTCGCTTCTGTCTGTGCTCCTGCCCTCTGAAGATGCTGGCCACAGATGCTGGCAAAATGTTAGGAAGCACAACTTCCAGAACACGGCCACACCGCCCGGAAGACCCACAACAGCCATTGAACTCCGGCCATGAAAGCCTTTGACAATACAAGCAGAGTAACGCTGACAAAAGCTATAAATCTTTACTGTAGATAAGCAGGTGTATATATATGATACAGAACAAACATGTCTTGAACAAATCAGCAGCAGTAAAGAGCTTAAAAGCAGAAGATCAAATATTCTTCCCCTTTTCTTTCTTCCATCGATACAAGAACCAAGGAGCACAAACCTGGCAAACAGTAAGCCAATTGGCTACACTTCAAAGTGTTTTCTCAAGAGCAAAAGAAAAGGTACTTGGTAGTGGCTACCAGAGAAGTCAAGAGCAAAAAACAACACTACAACACACATAGATATAGCCCCCAGAACAAGATCTCATTGGCTGGTTAGATATCAGGAGACTCTGAGAGCAGAGTACTACCTGCCAGTAGGTGGCAGTACTGCACCTAGCAAGCATGCCTCTAATCTGCACTAGAGATGTAGACATAACATCAACATAACAGCTGTGGAGAAAACAATTTGCAACTTTGCAACTTTCCCATGAGAATTCTGACAAAAACCTCCCACAGAACAGAACCTCTTCTTTCCAATAACATTTCATCAAAATAAAATTTCATTTCTAATTTCTAACTCAAACTGTCCCTTTAACCCGTTCAACAACAAAATGTAATCGACACCTGGCATTTCAACAAAGTCTTCAATCTTGCTTTAAGTAGAAACATCTCTATCTTTTTAAAGTTCCTCCACTTCTTCCACCTCTTCCCAAGCCAGATGACACTTTTTAAAGCTGTTATTTTCTACAATGTGCCAAATATCTAGCATAATAGCTTGGTAGGAGTTGGAGAAAATCTCTTTAATGGACTGTTCACAACGCCGTATAGATAGAATCTTGACAGACTAAAGCAACTCTATCTAACCTAAGGGGAAATAACACCCATCCTCACTGTCCTTACCTGTCAGCAACTGACAGTACCATCAATGATGACATAACTTTATGGTTGGGGGAGCATATTGTTGTCTCCTTTTCTTCCAGGGCTAGAGCAGACGGTTAGATTTCAACAGTATATCGATGATACTCAATGATCCATCTCCACTTAGGCAACCAAATAACGTTGTTGAGGATCTTTCTTAGTGCCTGGATGTCCAGTGGTTTAGACAGGGAAGAACAGTTTTTGACTCAACCATAGCAGGACCAAATGTCTTTGGATTTTTTTTTTTTAAGATATATATTTAAAATACAAAAAAGAAAGAACTATAGATTAGATAGAAAACAGAACTAAAGTAAAAAGAACAAACTATAAAGATGTGAATAGAAAGAGTATAAATAAGGCGACTTCCGACTATCTCCGATACATATATAAGATTATATACAAATCTAATCTCTTGCAAATAATTAACCTAACAAAACATTATTTCTATTACAACAAATTGTTCAATCTTTAAAACCCAAAATTAAGACATCACTTTTTTCAGTTACAAGCCAAATGGTTACAAAATGTCTTTGGATTTTAAGGTTCACCAGATCCAGAGGGAGGATGGATGGATGGATGGATGGATGGATGGATGGATGGATGGATGGATGGAAATTAGAAAGGCACATGGTAAAGAAGAGAAAAAATTCAGAAATCATTATACAGAAAAAGGATAACCAAATAAACAATCGTACTAATTGTTCATTTCCTTTGGTTTATCAGCTGTTTCCTGTTGTTCAACTGAGGCATCAACAAAATAATAAAACACTTGGGGACAAAAATGCACCCTAGCAGTCCAGCACTGGAAGCTAAGATGGAGAAGATCTCCACAGCTACCATATATTTTCCTTTGGTGCTCAGGTAGGTTGGAACAAAGGATAACCAAACACTGCAGAAAACCAACATACTGAATGTGATAAACTTGGCTTCATTAAAAGCATCTGGTAACTTCCTGGCAAAAAAGGCCACAGTGAAACTCACCATGGCCAAAAAGCCCAGATAGCTCAGCACACAATAAAACATAGGCACAGAACCTTGATTACATTCCAGTACAATTTGATCCTCCATTGAATGCATGTCAACATCTGGGAAGGGGGGAGAGATTGACAGCCATATAATGCATATGCCTGATTGAATAAGAGAACAGGAAAGAACAATGGAATTGGCGAGTCTTTTCCCCACCCATTTTCTCAGCATGGATCCTGGCTTGGTGGCCAAGAAAGCCAGAACGACTATGATGGTTTTTGCCAGCACACAAGAAACAGCCACTGAGAAGATTATACTAAAAGCGGTCTGGCAAAGGAGACACAAGACCTTCCCAGGACGGTCAATAAAAAGCAAGGCTGATAGAAAGCAGAGCAGGAGGGAGATGAGGAGAGCATAGGTGAGGTCCCGGTTGTTGGCTATGACAATGGGAGTGTTGTGGTGCTTCAGAAAGATTCCAAGCACGGAGGCTGTAATCAGAGCAAAAGAAACAGCAAAAAACCCTAAACAGAGTCCCAAAGGTTCTTCAAAAGACAGGAAGGTTACAGTTTTGGGAATGCAGAAATCCTGGGTCTTGCTGGGATAGTTTCCATTTCCACATTTATAGCAGTCATTCATATCTGGGGGAAAAAAGGTTTTTGTAAACTTACTTTTTCATATAAAGCTTGACCAACATTCCACAATACTAGCATTTTAACATGCTCTATGTTAACCCAGGGAGTGATCATGATTTAGTTAAATACTATTTAATTCTTTAACGGTTGCAAATTATTAACATTGCAAATAAAAGTGATTGTATACTTAAAGCAAACAAATATTGTATTTTTCATAATGCTTCAATTGTTTGGTTATATATTTTCTTCATGTCATTCTATATTTCTTATTTTTTTCTTTTTTTTTCTTTTATATATTTCTTATTATTAGGAATGTGCAATGTTTTTTCACATTTCATAAAATGGGGTCTATGTGTGTATGTATTCAAAATTATATATCCTCTGACCATAATTCAATTCATGGAATTGAATAGGTTTATATAATCAATACCTTTTAGGTTTATCCAATACGTTTATCCAATCAAAACTTCTAGATATGTGTTTATCCATTCAATACCATTTTCTTGGATGAATTGGAGAGGTCCATGTTCACACACCCATAATACTTGTTTTTATTTTTTTCTATTTTTGGTTATTTTTTAAAAAGAAAAAATAGTTTAGGAATCCTATCCATAGTTTCAATTCATAGTCCCATTGAACAGGGAGGATTTGATTTCTCAGTTAACATGCATAGAATATAAGCATATTCCTAAAGAAAAAGATGGTACTTTTTTAATTTAAAAATCAGTAAAAATACTATGATTACACTACAGTCATTTACTAAAACATTTCATTTCCATTAATATTTGCAAACTGTTAACATTGGAAACAAAAGTGATTGTATACTTAAAGCAAACAAACATTGTATTTTTCATTATCCTACAATTGTTTGGTTATATATTTTCCTCATGTATAGATGGATTTTAATAATTTAATTCTAACTATGTAATTCTATATTTCTTATTTTTCTTATTATTTCTTTTATATATTTCTTATTATTAGGACTGTGCAACGTTTCATCGTATTTCATAAAATGGGGTCAGTGTGTGTGTTTGTATTCAAAATTATGTATCCTCTGACCACAATTCAATTCATGGCATTGAATAGGTTTATGTAATCAATACCATTTAGGTTTATCCAATAGGTTTATCCAATCAATAACTTTTAGATATATGTTTATCCAGTCAATATGTATGTATTCAAAATTATGTATCCTCTGACCACAATTCAATTCACGACATTGAATAGGTTTATGTAATCAATACCATTTAGATTTATCCAATAGGTTTATCCAATCAAAAACTTTTAGATATATGTGTATCCAGTCAATACCATTTTCTTGGATGAATTGGAGAGGTCCATGTTCACACACCCATAATACTTGTTTTTTTTTTCTATTTTTGGTTATTTTTTTAAAAAAAATAGTAGAGGAATCCTATCCACAGTTTCAATTTTTCCCATTGAACAGGGAGGATTTGATTTCTCAATTAACATGCGTAGAATATATGCATATTCCTAAAGAAAAAATGGTACATTTTAATTAAAACATCAGTATAAATACTATGTTTAATATGTTTACACTACAGTCATTTCTAAAAACTTTTCATTTCCTCTCATATTACAGCTTCCAATATGGTGATAAGATCTGCTTCAACTCATCCAAAGGTCCAAGTGTTACATATGATTCCTGTATTTCAGCTTGTGCATTGCTTCTCTAGATAGGATACAACACACTGTAGTCCCCTTTTGGAAAAGAGGATAGGAATAACCAATTGCATGCTTCTCCTTCCCATTTGATAATAAGACTGTGGCTGAATTGTGATCTTAATAAAGCCTCAAAGAGATCTCCAATGGAGTGGGATTAGAGAATGAAAATGTAAGGAATCCCTCAGCCATGTATCAAAGCTGCCTCAAGTGGTAAGGATGGTGTGGTAAAGTTGGTTGCTTCAACTTTCAACATCAGGAAGTGGTGAGTCAGTTGTGATGGTAAAACACTTTCATTATAGATGTCCCTTGAATACTGAGCAAAGAACATCTCAGTTAATGCAAACAACCAAAAGTTTATTCAAAAACAATTCTCCCCAAACAACTAACAACATCCCATTCTACATTGCATCATACAAGATTGGTGACTAGTGAGAGAAGCTACGGAGGGGTACAGTGAGGGTGTCAGGGGTGGTTAGGACCTACCATCTCCCTGCCATTACCCAAGGGTGCCTGAATGCGAGAGTATGGATGCATGAGGGAGGGCACCTTGTCTAAACCCAGGATTTTCAGGGGTCTGGAAATGGAGGCAACCAGACCTGGAAACTCTGGGGGCTATGCGGCAGGTAATTTGATCGTGGTGGTGACGGGCAGGGGATGCTATAATGGGAATCGGAGGTCAGGCCAACTTTGGGGAAGGTGCCCCCAGTGTTTGTTACTGGTGGCGTGTTCTGGCTCTCCGAGTACAAACTGAGGCCCTGGTCAGCAGATCCATTTCTGGCTTCTGCTTCTTAATGCCAGGTCAGTGAACAACAAGGCCCCCCTCATATGTGATTTAATCACTGAGGAGGGGGCAGACCTGGTGTGTATCACCAAGACCTGGCTAGGCCCAGAGGGTGGGGTAGCCCTCTCAGAAATGTGCCTTGTCAGATTTCAGGTGTGGCACCAGCCGAGACATTGGGGTAGGGGAGGAGGGGTGGCGGTTATCATCCTAGAGGGTTCTCCTCCTGAAGTGGCTGGTTGTGAGACCCTGTTTTTCATGTTGGATTCTCGAGAACAGTTGGGAATTTTGCTACTGTACCAGCCTCCCTGCTGCATAGCAACCTCTGCCTGAGCTGCTGGAGGCCATCTTGGGGTTGGCAGTGGAGTTCCCCAGGCTGATGTTCCTGGAGGACTTCAACTTGCTGTCCCTGGGGTGCACCTTGGAGGTAGCTCAGGAGTTCATGGCTACCATGGCAGCCATGGGCCTGTCCCAGATCATTCGGGACCCGACTCGAGACAGCGGCCTCACCCCGGACTAGTTTTCTTGTCAGAGCAGTGGCAATGTAATCTGAGGGGAGAGTTAGATCTGTCCCCATTGTCATGGTCAGATCATACCCTGGTGGCCCTGATATTCTCTTATGCTGCCCCACTCCACAGGGAGGCAGGACCCATACGATTGGTCTGTCCCCAGCGACTTATGGACCCAATGAGGTTCCAGATGGAGCTGGGTGTTATAACCAAGGATAACCATGTTATAACTGCATGGTCCAGCGGAGTTCCTGGCCGCAGCCTGGAATAGGGAAGTGGCTGGGGCCTGGAATGGATTGCACCTGTGTGACCTCTCTTACCCTTTTCAACCCATCACTCCCCATGGTTCACGGAGGAGTTGAGGGTTTTGAAGAGGGTTAAGAGATGTCTGGAGCACCGCTGGAGAAAGACGAAGACTGAACCTGACCGAACACAATCTAGAGCCACTATTCAGGCCTACCTTTTGGCGGTAAGAGCGGTGAAACATGAATATTTCTCCACCCTTATTGCATCCACAGAATGCCACCTGATGGCCCTGTTTAAGATCACTTGATCTCTTTAGGGTCAGGTAGACTCAGTGACCCACTTACAGGGCCATTCGGAGGAGTTTTTTGAGCATCTGCAGGATAAAATCTCAGATCCATTCCAAGTTGGACTGTAAGCATGAGGCACAGTGTGGGGAGAGGTTGAGGGAGGGTACTTATCCTGTTATCTGGGAACAGTTTGATCCTGTTGGACCTGAGGAGTGAACAGGATCCTCTGGACTGTAAATGCCACCACATGTCATCTAGACCTGTGCCCTTCCTGGCTGGTTAAGGCAGCCCGGGAGGTGACTTGTGGTTGGGTCCAGGTGATGGTTAATACATTCTTGAGGGAGGGGGTGTTTCCAGCTGCTTTCAAGGAGATGCTGGTGCACCCCGTTCTCAAGAAACCATCTCTGGACCCTACTGTGTTGAACAATTTTTGTCCTATCTCCCACCTTCACTTTTTGGGAAAGGTGGTTGAGAAAGTGGTGGCATTGCAACTCCAGAGGATTCTGGAGGAAACAGATTATCTAGACCCCTTCCAGTCAGGTTTCAGGCCAGGATACGGGACAGAGACTGCATTGGTCATGCTTATGGATGATCTCTGGTGAGGGCGGGATGGAGGGAGTGCATCCATCCTGGCTCTCTTGGACCTCTCAGTGGATTTCAATACCATCAAACATGGTATCCTTTTGGGATGGTTCAGGGAGTTAGGGGTGGGCAGTGTGGTTCTGCACTGGTTCACCTCCTTCCTCCAGGCCCACTCCCAATCGGTGGTGATAGGGGAGGAGATATCTGACCCACAACCCCTCTTGTGTGGGGTGTCACAGTGTTCAGTTCTCTCTCCTCTCCTATTTAACATCTACATGAAACCACTGGGTGAGATCATCTGTCACCACAGGATGAGGAACCATCAATACACTGATGATACTCAAATATATATCTCCATCCTGGGTGAAGTAAGTGATGCGGGTACTGCCCTGTCTCAGTGCCTGGGGGCTGTGGGTGTCTGGATGGGAAACAACAGGCTTCAACTGAACCCTGGTAAGACTGAGTGGCTGTGGATTGATGGCCCCTCTGTATCCAGGAAGTTGTCATCTTTGGTTCTGGATGGGGTGGCACTGCCCCATTTAGAGCCAGTGTGGAACCTGGTGGTCCTCCTGGACTCACGAATCCTGCTCGAAGATCAGGTGGCAGTTGTGGCCAAAAGGGCCTTCGCACAACTTCAGGTTATGCACCAGCTATGCCCATTCGTGGATTGAGGGGCCCTCTGAACAGTCACTCATGGTGTCAGGGAGATAATGGGCAGCGATGGAGGGGGCTCCCTCCAGGAAGGGAAGTGCATGCGTAGTACTGAGACTTTAGCCTTCCCTCCCAAACATCTCAAGAAAGCCCCTCCCTAGATTCTGAACTCTATCTCTGGGTTTCCTCAAGCCGATTTAGTTTAGCTGGATTTCTGTTAGCAAGAGCTTAATAAACACTATAGACTGGATTCCAAGCCGCAGCGTGTTATTTCTACACTCATAATCAGGACACATGCCCTCATCATCTCCCATAAAGACTAGTGCAATGTGCTCTACATGGGGCTATCCTTGAAGAGTATCTGGAAGCTTCAGCTGCTCCAGAATGCAGTTGCACGAGCAGTTATTGGTGCCTCAAGATCGGTACATATAACTCCACTGCTGCACAAGCTGCATTGGGTACCAGTTTGCTTCCAGGTCCAATTCAAGGTATTGGTTATCACCTTTAAATCCCTACATGGCATGGGGCCATGTTATCTGAGGGACCATCTCATCCCCATAATATTGACCCAACCCACCCAGTCTTGCAGAGAGGGCATGCTACAGACCCTGTCAACAAAGGAATTTCATCTGACGGGGTCCAGGAGGTGGGACTTCTCTGCAGTGGCACCCACCCTTTCGAATATCCTGCCCCCAGAGGTGAGACGGGCCCCTTCACTCACGGCCTTCAGAAAGAATTTGAAGACCTGGTTCTGCCACCTTGCCTGGGAGCGGAGGGGTAACAGTTCCTCCTGGGGGTGGCTTGCGCCATAGAGCCCCCCCTATCGAACACATTCTGACCATCAGTGGATTCTATACTATTTATTTATTTATAATGTTTGTGAGAGTGCAATGTTGTTTTATATGATTTTAAGTGATGATTTTACTGTAAACTGTCCAGAGTCCCCCTTTTGGGGAAGATGGGCAGTGATATAAATATAAATAATAAATAAATAAATAAATCTTCTTCTTCTCTTCTTGGTGATCACTCGTAGCCAAGTAAGATTGTCTTCCAGGGGTAAAATCGTAACAGTGGATCTGTAAGTGGTTGCAAAGGCCAATTCTGGATCCGCACAACCTCCCACAATAAGGGCATAGCTATGATTCTACACCTTGTTGAAGGGAAACTTCCTACTGGTGTAGAAATTATATATCAAACAGATGGAAAGCTTTTTAATGTTAGTAGGCTGAAAGCAAAAAATAAGGTAATTACAACTTCTTTTTATAGAACTTCAATATGCTGATGATAATGTAAATAAATAAATAAAGATTGATAAGAGGTGTATTTACATGCTTACCCTGCTTGCTTGAAATCTTCCCTTGAGGACATGGGATGCAATCATAGCAACAAAATGGCTGCCCCTCCCTCATTTTCTTCCTGGAACCTGGAATGCAACTCTCACTGCACAGAGAGACTGGTTGTACCTAATTCACGCACAAAAAAGTAGAATATTCATCAGAAAGATAAACGTATAAAATGAAAATCATCCTCTAGGAAATTCCGCGTGAGTGAATGGTTCCAATGTTGCAAAAGGGATGGAGGGAAATGTCTTGTGTGTTTGAAAATGCTAGTAAAAGAAATGGGAGGGAAAAAAGGACAAGAATATCTCTTTCAAATATTCCCATCAGAATATGCCTCCAGGACTAAGTGAGTAATTTACATTAAATTATAACTAATATATCTGCTTGATTTTAATGATGTCTATAATCATGTGGTTGAGATGTAACAGTAGGAAGGGCTGTAGAAAAAAATTCATCATGTAGATAATATAAAAATATGTTTTTATTGTTAGTTGCATTTCCTCTTAAAGAAACATAGAGTAAACTTTTTTGTAATTTAAAATATTATTTATTTATTTATTAAATTTCTATGGCCACCCATCTCCCCTTCAAGGAGGGACTCTGGGCAGTTTTACATTTCTTCATTATTAGCTTCAATATCTTAGACATAACTAAATCTGATTACAACCCTAGGTTTAAAACAAATTATTTTCCCTTTATTCTAAGTACTAAATATCTCAGTGCAACAAATTAAGGAGATTGTTACCTTATCTTGATGCTTGAGCTTGAGCACCTCAATGATGCCATGAGCTAAACCATGAAGAGACACCCAAGAGGGGAAGGTCATGGCAGAGAGGTCAGAGTAAATATGATCCTTGTGGAAGGTAACTGCAACCCACCCCAGTATTCTTGCCATGAAAACTAAATGAATCAGTACAACCAGAGATATGTCGGTATACCATCGGAAGATTGGACTCCCAGGTCAGAAGATGGTCAAACTGCTACTAGGGAGGAACAGAGGATAAATTCAACTAGCCCCAGATGTGATGATGCAGCTAGCTCAAAGCTGAAAGGACGGCTAGCGGCCAACAGTGCTGTGGTGAATGATGAATCCAATGTTCTAAAGATCAACACACCATAGGAACCTGGAATGTAAGATCTATGAGCCAGGGCAAATTGGATGTGGTTATTGGTGAGATATGGCAAGATTAAATATAGACATTTTGAATGCCAGGGAACTGAAATGGACTAGAATGGGCCACTTCGCATCAGATGACCATCAGATCTACTACTGTGGACAAGAGGACCACAGAAGAAATGGAGTAGTTGGCTAAAGCAGTGCTCGGATACAATCCAAAAAACAATAGAATAATCTCAATTTGAATTCAGGGTAAGCCATTTAACATCACAGTGATCCAAATATACACCCGAACCACAGATGCTGAAGAAGGAGAAGTAGATCAGTTCCATAAGGATCTGTAGCACCTACTAATAACACGTACATACACCAAAAAGAGATGTTCTTTTCATTACAGGGGACTGGAATGCTAAGGTGGGTAGTCAAATGACATCTGGAATTACAGGTAAGCATGGTCTGGGAGAACAAAATGAAGCAGGACATAGGTTGATAGAATTTTGCCAAGACAACTCACTGTTCATAACAAACACTCTCTTCCAACAACCTAAAAGACAACTTTATACATGGACTTCACAAGATGGTTGACACCGAAATCAGATTGATTACATCCTTTGCAACCAAAGGTGACAGACATCTATACAGTCGGTAAAAACAGGACCTGGAGCTGACCGTTGTTTAACTAATTAACAAATTAATTAATTAATTAATATTACTGCCCATCTTCCCCCAAAGGGGGAAGGTCACAAACTTCTTATTGCACGATTTAGAATCAGACTAAAGAGAATAAGGAAGACCCACAGATCAGTTAGATATGAGCTCACTAATATTCCCAACGAATATGCAACGGAGGTGAAGAATAGATATAAGGGACTAGATTTAGTAGATAGGGTCCTGGAAGAACTATGGACAGAAGTTCACAACATTGTTCAGGAGGCGTCAACAAAAAATGTCCCGAAGATAAGAAAACCAAGAAGGGAAGATGGATGTCCGCTGAGACACAGGAAGTAGGCCAAGAAAGAAGGATAGCAAAAGTGATAGTGGGAGATATGCCATTGCAAAATTCCAGAGGTTAGACAGAAGAGATAAAGAATTATTTTTAAACAAGCAATGTGTGGAAGTGTAAGAAGATAATAGAATAGGAATGACAAGAGACCTCTTCCAGAAAATTAGAAACATCAGAGGTAAATTCCAGGCAAAAATGGGTATGATCAAAAACAAAGATGGCAAGGACTGAACAGAAGCAGAAGAGATCAAGAAAAGGTGGCAAGAATATACGGAAGATCTGTATAGGAAGGATAATAATATTGGGGTTAGCTTTGATGGAGTAGTCAGTGAGTTAGAGCCAGACATCCTGAAGACTGAGGTTGAAAGGGCCTTAAGAAGCATTGCTAATAAAAAGGCAGCAGGAGACGATGACATCCCAGCTGAAATGTTTAAAACCTTGCAAGTTGATGCTGTCAAGGTGATGCATGCCATATGCCAGCAAATTTGGAAAACACAAGAATGGCCATCAGATTGGAAAAAATCAACTTATATCCCCATACCAAAAAAGGAAACACTAAAGAATGTTCAAACTATCAAACAGTGGCACTTATTTCACATGCCAGTAAGGTAAAGCTCAAGATCCTCCAAGGTAGACTCCAGCAATTCATGGAGCAAGAATTGCCAGATGTACAAGCTGGGTTTAGAAAAGGCAGAGGAACTAGAGACCAAATTGCCAATATCCGCTGGATAGTGGAGAAAGCCAGGGAGTTTCAGAAAAACATCTATTTCTGTTTTATTGACTATTCTAAAGCCTTTGACTATGTAGATCATAACAAATTGTGGCAAGTTCTTGGTGGTATGGGGATACCAAGTCATCTTGTCTGCCTCCTGAGGAATCTGTATAATGACCAAGTAGCAATGGTAAGAACAGACCATGGAACAATGAACTGGTTTAAGATTGGGAAAGGAGTACGGCAGGGTTGTATACTCTCACCCTACCTATTCAACCTGTACGCAGAACACATCATGCGACTTGCTGGGCTTCAGGAATCCAAGGCTGGAGTTAAAATCGCTGGAAGAAACATTAACAATCTCAGATATGCAGATGATACCACTTTGATGGCTGAAAGCGAGGAGGAGATGAGGACCCTTATGACGAAGGTGAAAGAAGAAAGTGCAAAAACTGGGTTGCAGTTAAACCACAAAAAAACCAAGATTATGGCAATCAGCTTGATTGATAACTGGCAAATAGAGGGAGAAAAAGTGGAGGCAGTGACAGACTTTGTATTTCTAGGCGCAAAGATTACTGCAGACGCTGACTGCAGCCAGGAAATCAGAAGACATCTACTTCTTGGGAGGAGAGCAATGGCAAATCTTGATAAAATAGTTAAGAGGAGAGACATCACACTGACAACAAAGGTCCGCATAGTTAAAGCAATGGTATTCCCTGTAGTAACCTATGGCTGTGAGAGCTGGACCATAAGGAAGGCTGAGCCAAGGAAGATAGATGCTTTTGAACTGTGGTGTTGGAGGAAAATTCTGAGAGTGCCTTGGACTGCTAGAAGATCAAACCAGTCCATACTCCAGGAAAGAAAGCCAGTCTGCTCACTTGAGGGAATGATATTAAAGGCAAAACTGAAGTACTTTGGCCACATAATGAGAAGACAGGATACCCTGGAGAAGAAGCTGGTGCTAGGGAAAGTGGAAGGCAAAAGGAAGAGGGGCTGACCAAGGGCAAGATGGATGGATGATATTCTGGAGGTGACGGACTCAACCATGGGGGAGCTGGGGATGGTGACAGCCAACAGGAAGCTCTGGCGTGGGCTGGTCTATGAAGTCACGAAGAGTCGGAAGCGACTGAACGAATAAACAACAACAAACATAATGAGAAGACAGGATACCCTAGAGAAGATGGTAATGCTAGGGAAAATGGAAAGCAAAAGGAAGAGGGGCTGACCAAGGGCAAGATGGATGGATGATATTTGAGTCAGAAGTGACTGAATTAATAAACAACAAGAACCAATTAAAGAAAAAAAATGCAATTTTAATAATGTTGGAACTGAAAGCAATCTTATGATATACAATATATCGGTTTGTTTGTAGTCTCCTTCCACTATTTCAATTAATTCAGCAGCAGACAATACAGTATAGCAGCTTTTTGAGCTTCATTTGTTCTACCACATGCTGATCTACTTTGTAATCTAAGGCGGTATTTTACATTGAAACATCATTTTTTAATGGCATTAATATTACATTGTACTAGTGAAATATGGCTTTATACTGAGGGGTCTGCCTTTCCAAACCAGAAGTCCTACCTGGTTAAACCAACTGTGCCATGTTATAGCACCTTCATTTATGGTGAACACTTTTCCAGTTGGCGCCTGTGGGTCCACCCTCCCAACTTTCACCCGTTGAAAGGACTGGTTGGAAGAAACAATCCAGTTGATCACGTCAAACCCAGCTACCAACTCTCCATCCTGGTTAAAAGAAATGGTTTCCCCAGCACTGTTGTTGAAGGAGATGGCTCTCAGAAATCGGTGGAGCTGGATTGAAAGGGAAAAGGCAAAAATTAAGAAAAACAGAAGGTAAACAAGAGTGAGTAGGCAGGATCAAGCAGAGCAAAATTGAGAAATATTGCAGTGGATGGTTCTCTTAGATTTGATTTTTCAGGGGATCCATTTATACTATAACTAATAGATTGGACTCCAAAATAAATTCTCACTTTAATATTCTTCTTCAATTCCTATGGACATTTCCGTCAAATAGCTCTGGTATGCGGAATGAAATTTATTTAATTTTATTTATTTATTTATTTATTTATTTATTTATTTATTTATTTATTTATTTATTGGCATGTATTAATTTATATTGTCCATTTAACATAAATACATCTGTGTTGTAGTAAGGCTTCATATACTGTATAATGAAGATGTCATTATTCTTATATACAAAGTTTGATCTTTACTCAGTTGCTGCTAAGTATAAGTACAAGAGAGAGGCTTTCTGTAACCATGAGAAATTAGCAAAATTCTTTGAATGGTCTGTGCTGGTATTCATTCTCTGATTTGACTTTCTCATCAACTTCTTTGTCCTTGTCCCTGAGCTTCAATGCATGAGAGTACAGGGATCAAACTACACAACTCAACACTGTATTTGGAAAGTGTTAAAGTAGAGATACAGTTGAAACCAGAACTGTTCCTTTTGGATTTGATGGATAAAGCAGCATGGGACTTTGCTTTTATTCATGATAACAGAAGCAAGACTTTTATACGCTCAAAGATGGAAAGATTCACAAATCCCCACAATGGAAGAATGGATGGTTAAATTAATGGTTTTGGCACAAAGGGCCAAGTTAGCAGAATTGATAAGAGAAAATACGATGTCTGGATTAGTTTCTACTTGGAAACCACGTTAGAACAATTTCCTTTTATGTGAAAAAAAATTAAATTTTGATTTAGGGTTTTCACAATTAAATTGTTTCATTCTATAGAAGTAAAGTTACTTAAGTTTTAATTAATGGTAAGAGATTTTCTTTCTACAATATGCTTTTATATCTGTTTTGGACAAATTCAGAAGTCACTTTCTTTCTATATTTCCTATCTGTTTATACACTTTTATATTTTCCCTTTTTTTAGTTCTGTATTCTGTCTTTCTGTATTGTATATTTTGTATTTTAACTATACTTTGAAAATTAATAAAGTTTAAAAAAACATTGTATTTGGAAAATCAAGATATATATTTATTGTACAGTACAAACAACGAGACAAAAAACAAGTCCTGGGACATGCAGAAGAGGAAGCCATCCTCAGCTGCCACTAGCTTCGTTCAGCTCCAAAATATATTGCAGTGAGAAAAATCTCTCAAGCTGTTTGAAAGGGGACAGAAGAGGAACCCTGACTCAAAGGAAAAGATGCCCTCATTAACACTCTGTGATCAGAATGAAAGGAAACAAACAAGAAAAGCTGCTGAGAATTTGGCAGGGGCTTTTACTACATTTGCTGAAACTCAATGTTGAACACATGGTCATGGGGTTATTCTAACTAAAGTTATTTCAAAAATTACCTGCCACAAGAGGTGATCCTTAACTTCCAGTTCATTAGCAGTCCTGTTTCCCTTATATTTGAGTCCTCTTGCTGAAAACATGGCATTTAAAGCATGGGCCACTGCGTAAACAGCATTGTAGACATTGTAGCTGTGACCAGTCATTTGCATTTCAAAGAAAGTTGCAGGAAGGCTCTCCAGGTCCTCTTCCCCTGTGCAAATCTCTCCTTCCAGTTTGCCCAGGCTTGGATTTGGGAACACACAGCCAAAGGCCTGTTGCCAGAAATCCATGATAAAACCATCTCTGTTACGGACAGATGGGTTTTGATTTTTAAGAAATAGCTGAAAATCTGGTAGATCATTTGAATGTATTACAAAGGACAAAGCTCCATGGAAAAATTCTACATCCCAATCCCTTTGAAAAAGAAATGAAGTGAGTTCCACCTGGGCTGTTAGTATCCACACCTTACCTTTTGGATTCTTAGTAACATATTCTAGTTCCGAAAGATATGGAAACCATCTAAAAAAAGCCATGGAATAAGAGTCTCCGTAGGCTATTGATACATTGGCTTCACTGAGCATGATTTTATCATGTATTTTTGCCCCCTGCATCATTTTTTCTCTTCCATCCATATCAAAAGATGGTTTAAAAATTTTTTCTATGAAGGAAAAACAAATACCACTCTTGGAAAACAAGGGAACGACTCTTTGTAGAAATCTTTCTCCATTATCATTATCCATAACAATGATGCCAATCCACAACCATCTGAAATGCAGAAGCAAAGAGAGAATCCCTGCATATTGGATGGATTCTCGAGGCACCATCTGATAGAAAGGCAGACCTGGGGTTTTATCCTCCATCACTGGAGAAGAACCATATATGAGCTAAGCAGAGATACGGAGGGAAAGGAGAAAAGTCTGGTGATAATGACATGCATGTTTCAATTTGAAGTAATAATTAATTTGTACACACTGTACCAATAAGAATTTGAAGAATACAAATGTATTTGAATGTTTGCAAGTCAAGGTGGTAAAAGGACTCAGAGAGAACAGTGAGGGTTTTTTTTCTGACTCAACTTTCTCCCTATTTTGAAATTCTTAGAAATTGGAAATCAGTGAAACAAGCTGTGGTTCCAGTGTTGAGGAATCTTTAAATGTAATATTCTTGATGGTAGTATGGATGGGTGGGGAATTATTTTTCCTGCACCTTGCCACCACTGATTGCAGCACTGCTGGATGGAGAGGGAGGGGAGACTTAACAGGCAAGGAGTTTGGGAATGAATGTACATTGGCAAGAGGCATAACTGGAATTATACTGTTCTTTTTAGGGAGAGATCTTATTAATTTGTCTGTCCAATCAGAATTGCTCTACAGACTTGGAAATACACACCTCTGTCTTAATTCATCATATTTGTCTACATTCTACATGTCTACGCTTCTTTGTTGTTGTTATTCCTTTTCTACATTCTGCAGACCTGAGGTTGAGTAGTTAAATAATCAGTGAGAGAGGCTGCAAAAATCAGTAGAGCATAGAATTAGTGTGTTATTTCTTTCTTCCATTTTTCATATTGCTTCAACAGTGGAAGTTTCACTGCATTAAAATATTACTGATTAAACCAGGATGTCCTTGAATACCTATATGCATGTGCTTCTGTCTCAGGTCCAGTATTGCACATATGGACTCAGTGCTATCCCTTAAAGCAGTGTTTCTCCACCTTGGCCACCTGAAGATGTGTGGACTTCCACTCCCAGAAATCCCCAGAAAGCATTGCTGTGTGGGGGTCTTTCTGTTAGGCTTCATTTCACTATCACAGAAATGTTCTGTTTAATTTTGAACGTCTCTGTCATTTAATAAATCAGGAAAACTGCATATGGTTTGAGGAAAAAAGGAGATAAATATTTTTATACCTTTACAGAAAGAAAGATATCTTACCTGTGGAAGTTTGTAGATATCCAAGACAGTTGCTACATAAAGGGAGACATCTGGATCCAGTCCTCCAACGACTGCCATCCGATTATTCTGGCTACCACATTTGAAATTGGGGACAAAGTTCTCCGGTGAGGATAGGAGTTGTATCACACCATGATAACTCCACTTTGCACTGAAATAACTGTCATAGATGTGGAAGCCCAAGGTGAAATTGGATAAAATCTGATGGTTTTCATTAATTTCCTTTACTGCAAATGTCAAGGCCAGAATATGCTGGTAATTCTTAGGCAACATACTATAAAGGAAGTTCTATTTTAGTAGAGTATTTCTAAGGAATGTGTGCATTTCTTATTCTATGCTAGTGCATAAGCAAAGGTTACAGGACAGATGACTAAGCTCCTCAAAATATTAAATATTTCTTAAAACTAAAGAAAGTACAGTAAGAGAAACCCTAATAATATGAATGCTATAAATTGCTATAAAATGTATTTCAAGCTATTTCAAAAAGAGGAAAAATTAGCCATTTCACAGCCTAACTTCTTGGAATAAAAGGAAAAAGGAAAAACCTCAAATGGTATCAAATCACCGTATATGCAATCCTTTGTCCTTATAGACCAAGTAATTACTGAGAATAAAGCATATAATATGTTCATGCAGAAAAAGCAAAATAATAGATCTACCTATTAGGTGGTATTGAAACTATGTTAGATCTCCATTCCACTGAGTTTGAGTTTTGTATAGGACTGCAATATTTTTGGCTCTGACCTGGCAATTGAATCCTATGATTTACTGGCCGTGACTGTCTCACTGTACTCTTTGTAAGACTGATTTTCAAGAATGTTGCTGCTGGAGTGATTCTTATAGATGCTCCCCCCCCCCCCCAATATTCTCCTCCAACTTTTATTTGGATGTGCTACCGCTTTTCTGTTCAAACTATTAGCTCAGCTGACATTATACATTAATGCATAAACACACATTTGTCCTTTACTTAAGATCATCTGATCATCTTAAATCTCTTCAAAATCCATAGCCAATGTTACCATGAGCCTAATTCTTTATCATCAGTCATTCTTTAGAGAAAATTGTTGTTCCCCCCAGCTTTAGTGATTGCAGAAAACAGAACTCACAAAAGATTCTGTCCTTTTCAGACCATATATTTTTTTTCTCAACACAGTAATTCCCAAATCAGAAGTTGAGATTTTAAAGCAGAGTCAATGTAAGGTTGTAGAAGCAGACTGAATTTTGGAAATTAGAGCTTGAATACCTCTACTTATTTTTTTAGTATTCTTGAATCTAATATTCTTACTTTGTTTTAAACTGCTTTGCTTAGCCACGAATTGTACAAAACTCAATGGTTTCAACACTTTTTCCTATCACAGTAAATTCCATCCCCTGTAAAGAAAGAAGAGATTTAGTTTCTCTTCCAACAGTCTATTTTTTTTATTTATTTGATTAACTTTTTGCATTCCCAAAGACCTAGGTTTAGTTTTTAGCTTCTAAAGGAAGTTTTGGAAATTAGGAAACAAGAGTAGTATACCAATTTCGTACATAATTTCATCAAACATCATTGGTGGAGGTTCTACATTAAAGGTTATTGCATCATTGATTATATATGCCTGAGATGTAATGAAACCAACAATGCCATCTCCCAATTGATGGTACTTGTGAAGAGTAGAATGTGGCTCCTTGTCCCTGCAGATCTTAGCGTGAGTCATGCTCACTCTTTGAGCAAGCAGTATTTGCATCAGTGGAGCTAGCAACCCACACATATTAAAGAAAATGACCAAATAGTCGGATTTCCTTGGAAAACACTTTCTGTGATTCCCATAGCTTGACTTCTCCCCTTTGTTCCAATAATAAATATCACCATGTATTTTCTAAAGGTAATTTGGTTTCTAGAAATCTGTAGGGATTTCAAGAAGGAACATTGTCAAACCAAACTGTAATTACAGCAAAAGAAGCTCATATTGGGAATTCTCATGGAAGTGAAGATGGAAATCTGTCTTCTGCTTTACAGAGTCAATATATTTAGTGGAGTGTCATGTTTTAACTACTTATACAATAGGAAACACTCCAGATTGTAATTATTTTGAACCTGAAGTAGCAACAAGCTGTGTGAGCTAAATCTAGGGTAAAATTTTATTTTTTAAATTTATTTTATTTATTTTCTATCCCGCCTTTATTATTTTTATAAATAACTCAAGGTGGCAAACATACCTAATACTCCTTCCTCCTCCTATTTTCCCCACAACAACAACCCCGTGAGTTGAGTTGGGCTGAGAGAGAGTGACTGGCCCAAGGTCACTCAGCTGGCTTTTATGCCTAAGGCGGAACTAGAACTCTCAATCTCCTGGTTTCTAGCCTGTAGCCTTAACCACTAGACCAAACTGGCTAGAACTTTTTAGAAGGAAATGACAAGATTAGTATCAGAGAAGAGTTAAGATGTTCATGGCTTTAATCATATCTCATACCATATTATTAAAGGGATCAGTGAGGCGGAAGGCTGGATCATAGTCAATATGAGGTTGAGCTAAAGTCAAGGGAGGGAAGTCAAGCAACTACATTTTGTCTCCAAATTCCTCTTTTTCAAATATTCATTTATTCCCCCTACTTTGGCGTCCCAATATTGCTTTCAGCTGGTAGGCATACATAGAATGTTGAGAACTTGCTATGGGCACAGAATGGTTGCTCTTGTGCTATTGTTTTCTCTTATCATCACTGAGTGTAAACAGTTCCTTACAGTTTAAAAGTTGAGGATGAGGAATGAATGAGAGAGAAAAATCCAGGGTCTGAAAATCTACAAGTCTAGTTTTCTAATTCTAGAAGATAAACTTTTTTTCAGGAGCAGATTGGAAGTGTTTCATGTGCTCCGTTCTGGGTTAAGTATTACATAGTCACTCAGACTGCACATCATATATGTTATAAAATCTTTCAGAAAGCCCACAGCCATGCATCACCCAGAAAATCCTCCTCTAACACAGTTAGAGTTAGCAGTTAGCAGTGGGAATAATGATTTGTAATCCCCACACTCAGAACAAAAAAAAGAAGCAGACAAAATTCATATTGAGGTTCCACTATCAAAACAAATAGGTCTTTGGTAAAAGTCATGTTAACATACTTGTTTACTGTAGGCATTCGTATGCCAGTCATCAAGTAAAGTTTGTTTTTGTATTCCAAATAATAATGCCATAAAACAAAGTAAAAATATGAATAACTTCAAGTATTTCAATGACAACATCCATAAAGAGGGATGGCCATTTTGACCACTGGTGAGAGCATAGCATCAAAAAGATACCATCTTGTGGAAGGTTCTACCTGACTCATATAAAAGGTTATCACATATATGACCCTCTGATGAAGGCCTTAACATTCTGTGGAATGTAATGGATGGAAAGGCAAACTCTGAGCTGTGAAAAACTTCAAAGGTTAAAAAAAACTAAATTGAATGAGTGTGGTGAATAGATGAATGCTAATTGTATTAATTATCTAATCTATTAATCTATTAATCCCCTTCATGGATCACTGCCTTGTTGTGGCGAAGGGGCTTGCGTAACTCAATGAAGTCAGGTCAAGAAGAACAGGTCATGACGGAGAGTTCTGACAAAACTTGGTCCACTGGAGGAGGGAATGGCAAACCACTCCAGTATCCTTGCCAAGAAAACCCATGGACAGTATCAAAAGGCTAAATGATATGACACCGGAAGATGAGCCCCTCAGGTCGGAAGGTGTCCAAAATGCTACTGGGGAAGAGCGGAGGGCAATTCTGAGTAGCTCCAGAAAGAGTGAAGTGGCTGGGCCAAAGCCGAAAGGATGCTCAGTTGTGGATGTGTATTGAAGTGGAAGGAAAGTCCGATGCTGTAAAGAACAATATTGCATAGGAACCTGGAATGTAAGATCTATGAATCAAGGTAAGATGGATGTGGTCAAACATGAGATGACAAGATTGAACATGGACATCTTGGGAATCAGCGAACTAAAATGGACAGGAATGGGCGAATTTAATTCAGGAGACCATTATATATACTACTGTGGGCAAGAATCCCTTAGAAGAAATGGAGTAGCTCTCATAGTCAATAAAAGAGTGGGAAAGGCAGTACTGGGGTACAACCTCAAAAACAACAGAATGCTTTCAGTTCGAATCCAAGGCAAACCATTCAACATCACAGTGATCCAAGTCTATGCCCCAACCACTGATGCCGAAGAAGCTGAAGTTGACCGGTTCTATGAAGACCTACAACACCTTCTAGAAAAAACTGTAAGAGGCCCGGTACTTACCTGGCAACCGGCCAACATGCTGGACTCCGAACCGGAAGAAGAGCCAATCACAGGAGGCAGCAGGCTCAGCGTTAACTTGACTGGGGACCCGGAAACTCTGATTGGCCGAGGCTCTGAAAGAAATACGCCTCCGCCAATCAGCGCGCGCCAAAGGAGAGCAGAGAGGCGGGCAGAGCAACGTGAAGCTCGATTGGCCCCCGCTCTCCCAAGGCGCGAAAAAAAGAATAAAAAGCTGGCGAAAATTACCTCAGCTGCCGGAGACAACCGATCCTCCTCACGACCTGGACCCGTGCCCTCGCCTGATCCTCCTGCCACGCACAACAACCGGACTGACCCTAGCCAAGAGCTTCGCAATGAGGGAAGCCCCACGAACCTCCTGATAGTCACTGAAGAGACCGAGCAAAGTGAAAGTTCCACAGACCTGTCACCGCCGAGCGCCGAGCCTTCTCCTGCTGCTGCGTCTTCGTCCAGTGAGCTTTCCGTTCCAGGGCATCTTCCGGAACACTCCTTGTTTCCTGAAGAAAAGGCCACCACCGGGGTAAGCGCTGCTGCCTTGCCTGTTTCCGTCCCGGCTGCCCACGCCACAGATTCTCCTCAGGTTTCCAAACCTGAGGCAACTGAAGCCGGCCAGCAGTGGGTTGCTTTCGTCAGGCCCCGGTCTACCCCTCTAGCCACCAGCCATAGTCCTCAACCTAACCCAGCTGGCGCCAGACATCAGTGGGCTGCTTTTGTTGGACCCTGGTTTACCTCAAGTCCTACCTGCCTGCGGTCACCTTGCCTGGTACCTCCAGATCAATCGTAGTTCCTGCAAACCCTCTGGTCCTTCCTGCCCGGCCAGTAGAATCCGCTGTACCCATGGTTATCCAGCCTGCAGACGAAGAAGAGGACTGTATAAACTGGGCTGCTTGTGTGTCTGTATAAATAAAGTTACTTTCCATAATGCTTCCGTGTCAGTCTTAGTCAGAACAGGACACTAACACCAAAAAAAGATGTCCTTTTCATCATAGGGGACTGGAATGCTAAAGTAGGAAGTAAAAAAAACACCAGAATAACAGGCAAGTTCAGCCTCGGAGTACAAAATGAAGCAGGGCAAAGGCTAATAGAGTTTTGTCAAGAGAACACGCTGGTCATAGCAAACGCTCTTTTCCAACAACACAAGAGACGACTCTACACATGGACATCACCAGATGGTCAATACCGAAATCAGATTGATTATGTACTTTGCAGCCAAAGATGGAGAAGCTCTATAGTCTATACAGTCAGCAAAAACAAGACCTGGAGCTGACTGTGGCTCAGATCATGAGCTTCTTATTGCAAAATTTAGGCTTAAATTGAAGAACATAGAGAAAACCACTAGACCAATCAGGTATGACCTAAATCATATCCCTTATGAATATACAGTGGAGGTGAGGAATAGATTTAGAGGATTAGATCTGGTAGACAGTGTGCCTGAAGAACTATGGATGGAGGTTTGTAACATTGTACAGGAGGCAGCAACTAAAACCATCCCAAAGAAAAAGAAATGCAAGAAAGCAAAGTGGCTGACTGATGAGGCTTTACAAATAGCTGAGGAAAGAAGGGAAGCAAACGGCAAGGGAGAAAGGGAAAGATATAACCAGCTGAATGCAGAATTCCAGAGAATAGCAAGGAGAGATAAGAAGGCCTTCTTAAATGAACAATGCAAAGAAATCGAGGAAAACAATAGAACGGGGAAGACTAGAGATCTCTTCAAGAAAATCGGAGATATCAAGGGAACATTTTGTGCAAAGATGGGCATGATAAAGGACAAAAAAGGCAGGGACCTAACAGAAGCAGAAGAGATTAAGAAGAGGTGGCAAGAATACACAGAAGAACTATACAAGAAAGATATTAATATCCCTGATAAATACGATGGTGTGGTCACTGACCTTGAGCCGGACATCCTAGAGAGTGAAGTCAAGTGGGCCTTAGGAATAGGTTGATGAAGGTTCTCAGTCATCCAGTTGGAATTGTCTGTAGCTTGAATCATGTCAACTGGATTTCTATTTTCTCAGTGGAAACATTTCGCTCCTTATCCAAGAAGCTTCTTCAGTCTGAGCAAAATTTGTAAGGGAATCCTTAAATATGTTTCCAGGGTGGCTGTGTGACCTTGCACCTGGGGCTAGGTCATGGTTATTTTGAGATGTTTATTTTTATATTAAGGGCCTTAGGAAGCATTACTAACAACAAAGCTAGCGGAGAAGACAGTATCCCAGCTGAGCTATTTAAAATCCTAAAAGGTGATGCTGTTAAAGTGCTGCACTCTATATGCCAACAAATTTGGAAAACTCAACAGTGGCCACAGGATTGGAAATGGTCAGTTTATGTTACAATTCCAAAGAAGAGCAATGCCAAAGAATGTTCAAACTACCGTACAATTGCGCTCATTTCACATGCTAGCAAGGTTATGCTCAAAATCCTACAAGCTAGGCTTCAGCAGTATGTGAACCGAGAACTACCAGAAGTGCAAGCTGGGTTTCGAAGAGGCAGAGGAACTAGAGATCAGATTGCCAAGTTTCGCTGGATCATGGAAAAAGCAAGAGAGTTCCAGAAAAACATGTACTTCTGCTTCATTGACTACGCTAAAGCCTTTGATTGTGTGGATCACAACAAACTGTGGCAAATTCTTAAAGAGATGGGAGTACCAGACCACCTTACCTGTCTCCTGAGTAACCTGTATGCGGGTCAAGAAGCAACAGTTAGAACCGGACATGGAACAACCGACTGGTTTAAAATTGGGAAAGGAGTACGACAAGGCTGTATATTATCACCCTGCTTATTTAACTTATATGCAGAGTACATCATGAGAAATGCCGGGCTGGATGAATCACAAGCCGGAGTTAAGATTGCCAGGAGAAATATCAACAAACTCAGATATGCAGACGATACCACCCTAATGACAGAAAGTGAAGAGGAACTAAAGAGCCTCTTGATGAGGGTGAAAGAGGAGAGTGCAAAAGCTGGCTTGAAACTCAACATTAAAAAAACCCAGATCATGGCATCTGGTCCCATCACTTCCTGGCAAATAGAATGGAAGCAGGGACAGATTTTATTTTCTTGGGCTCCAAGATCACCGCAGACGGTGACTGCAGCCATGAAATTAAAAGATGCTTGCTCCTTGGGACGAAGGCTATGGCAAACCTAGACAGCATATTAAAAAGCAGAGACATCACCTTGCCAACAAAGGTCCGTATAGTTAAAGCTATGGTTTTTCCAGTAGTAATGTATGGCTGTGAGAGTTGGACCATAAGGAAGGCTGAGCGCCGAAGAATTGATGCTTTTGAACTGTGGTGTTGGAGAATACTCTTAAGAGTCCCTTGGACTGCAAGGAGGTCAAACCAGTCAATCCTAAAGGAAATCAACCCTGACTGCTCATTGGAAGGACAGATGCTGAAGCTGAAGCTCAAATACTTTGGCCACCTAATGCGAAGAGAAGACTCACTGGAAAAGACCCTGATGCTGGGAAAGACTGAAGGCAAAAGGAGAAGGGGACGGCAGAGGATGAGATGGTTAGATAGCATCACCGATGTAATGAACATGAATTTTAGTAAACTCCGAGAGACAGTGGAGGACAGGAAGCCCTGGCGTGCTATGGTCCATGAGGTCACGAAGAGTCGGACACGACTAAACGACTTAACAACAACAACAAATTGTATTAATAGAATGCTGCCCCTTTCCAGACTTGCTAGTTATCTTTAAAAAAAGGTATGACATGAACATAGTGCACTAAAGACTCTAAACCACTGAATAAGAACATTTCTTCAGTTTTAGGGGTAAATGGGGCAACAAATAAATACTGATTAAAAGAAAAGGCCCCATCTAGGTGAACCTGACTCCTGTGTTCATGAACATAGATGAATTGGCAACAATGTGGAAATGTTTTTGCACTGCCTTCTTCAAGGATTTTGTTTCATTTTGGCTTTCAGTTTCCCAATTTATGCATAGCCTTGAAATTTCCACCCCAAAACTAACCAGGTTCAACACTGCTTAGCTTTTCAAGATCAACCAAAGGTGGCCATGTGATGCTATTGTCGTTTGGGAGGAGGGAAAGGTAAACAAGCAGAGTAGTAGATGAATCATGCTGAAAAACGGCTGTGTGATATGCAAGCTCTAAATCTTTACTGAAGATAAGCATGAGTATACATACGACAGCTGAACAGCACAAGCGTGTCTTGAACAAAACAGCGGAGCAAACAGCACAAGAACAGAAGATCAAATATTCTTCCCCTTTTCTTGCTTCCATCAATTTACAAGACCCAAGGAGCACAAAATTGGCAAACAGTAAGCTTTTTTAAAGGAGCAAATAAATTTCCTCCTGTTAACATCATTCTACTCATGTTATTCTTTCCTCTCCATATTTCATGTCATACCAGGTTCATTCACAGTTATCACAGTATTTCATTTTTTAAAATAAATCTTTATGATGGTCAGAGACCAGCATTAGGGGATGAGATACAGACATTATAAAGTATATCTTTATCCTACATTTAGTGGGTTTTTTTTCATAAATCAATATCACTTAGGACATATATTTTATCTCTGCTTGAAATGTCTAAGGCAAAGTATTTTTCACACAAAAGAGAGAAAGGGAGGCCTTTCCAGTTATTTCTAGCATTCTGCTTAATAGTCTTATATAGATCTCCCATTGCCAATATTTGTTTTGAGGAGGAATCTCAAAAGTACATGTGAATTTTTCTCATTCACAGTTAGATTACACTTTCAGTTTAAGGTTTTTCTGTGAATTCATTCATAATTTTTGTAACCCATACAAGAGCAATAAAACCCAAACAAAACTATGGATAGATTACAAATGAAAATAAATCTAACTTATATAAATGCCAGAAAATCAACAATAAGAAATTAGCGTACCCCCAAGATGGACACAATAAAAGTTTGCTGGGGTTGAAAGAAAATCACTTCTTCCATTTTTCTCAGTTAAGGAGACAGTTGATGAAATACATATTTTCCTTCTATTTGCTGCATACTGATAGGATTTATTTATTTATTTATCAAATTTATATGGCCGCCCAACTCACAGTGACTCTGGGCAGCTTACAAAATTAAAATCCACATTATAAAAACCCATCAACCCCCTACCCCCACCCCCTGCAGTGACTATAACACAATCAAATCAACCACTTGATTAGCTCTGTCTCAGTCTGGGGTCAGAAAAAATTGCTCGCATGCATGGACCGTTTCTACTAAGGAACTGTGAAATTGTAAACTCTTTTTATGTTACTTTACCATTAACATGTGAAGTGTGTTTATTTTGTGTTTTGAACTGATTAAGCCTTGTGCAAGTTTATGGGAATGCTTCTACTCTGCTACATACTAATAAGAAGCTGCGTTGAGTTCTGGTAATACCATCCCAGAATTCCTACATTGGGTTTCAGCCCCAGTACATCCCAGAGTCAAACTGCAAACCAGTGCAGCTTGGCAGACTGAAAGTTATTTTTGGAAAAGGGTTTCTTTGGCCTTACAGCCAAGAAACTGCTTGCACAATTTAAAAAGGCTCAGTTCAATTTTTTTCTCTCTCTCCTTAAACAATGGAGCAGAGAGGGGAGGGGCTTCCCCCCCTTCCAATGCTAAATGAAGACAACTTCTCTGCTTGGCTGTATAGATTGAGATTAAGATTAACCTTCCAAGGCAGGATAGATTGTTTAGACTCTCCTCCACCACAGCCAGGAGATTCTGATGAAGCCAAGAAGTCATGGGATCATAAAAATAACCTAGCCATGATTTTGATCTCTGGATCATTGCCTGACCCCAGGCTGGCAGAAATAAAAGGTCTTGCCACTGCCAAAGATATGATTGATAATCTACAAATGTTATATTCAGAACAAGATGACCAAAAGACTGTTTATTTATTAAGAGAATTAATGGAGTCCAGGCTTCAAGAAGGCCATAGGTTGTAAGTGGGTGTTCAAAGCAAAACAGGATGAGAATGGCAAAGTACAAAGGTACAAGGACAGATTGGTAGCAAAAGGCTACTCACAAAAATATGGAGAGGACTATGATGAATGTTTTGCTCCCATTGTGAAACACACCACAATTAGAATGCTCCTAAGCCTAGCAGCTTCTAGGAACATGGACGTTGAACATTTAAATATTAAGACCACATTTTTGCATGGAGAGATACAGGAAGAGTTATATATGTCTCAGCCACCAGGCTTCACTAATCCCAATAACAAACATCTTGTTTGCAAGTGACAGAAGGGGATTTGTGGCCTGAAGCAGGCAGCCAGAGCATGGAACAAGAAGTTAAACCAAATACTTCTTGACCAGGGTTTTGCTCAAGGAAAGGCTGACCCCTGCCTGTACACAAGACACAGAAATGGCAGGGATGTGTACATACTATGTTATGTGGATGATTTAATTATCTGCCACAGTAACAAAAGAGTCTTTGATTATGTTGTTTCCCAACGAACAAAGAGGTAGAGGTGAAACATCTGGGCAATGCCAGCTACTACTTAGGGATACAGATTGAGAGAGAAGAAGATGGGAGCTTTCTTCTAAGTCAGAAGCAAAAGGTCTTAGAACTGTTGGAAAGCCCAGGACTGCAAAATGCTAATCCTATGCCTACACCAATGGAAACAGCTTTCCATAAACAACACGAACCCACCAATCTCCTACCAGAGAACAATGACTATAGAAGTGCCATAGGCAAGCTGTTGTATCTAGCCACCAACACTAGGCCGGACATAGCTGCTGCAGTGGGCATTCTGTGTAGGAAAACCAGCACACCCACACAAAGAGACTGGACTGGTGACAAGCGGGTGGAAAGGTACCTAAAGGGGATGATGCATCTAAAACTAAAACTGCCAGCCACTGAGAATCCTAGACTACTGGGATTCACAGATGCAGACTGGGCAGAAGACATTTCTGATCGCAAGTCCACCAGTGGATATGTGTTTTTCTATGGGGGTTGTGCAGTAAGCTGGGGTAGTGTGCTGGCTCGCCTCCAGAACAGATTGGAGAGTCTTGGCAGTTGGCCAGAGGTAAGGAATGCAGCCCAGAGTCAGTTTACAAAGCTAGCCGAGAGAGACAAATCAGTGTGTGCCGATAGTCAATGGAGTGAAGCAAAGAGTAATCAATAATCCAAACCGGGTCAAGGGTTCCAGAAGTCCGAGCCACGATAATCCAAACACGGTCAGGGGTCCAGAAGTCAAGGTAACGATAATCCAAACAGGGTCAGGAACGCAGGCAAGACAGGATACAAGAGTGTTCGCGAAGCCAAACTGCAACGTTGCTCCCACAACTCCCTCATTGCTCTGTTGGTAATTTATCAGGAGCTCAGGAGCTGTCCTCTGGGTCCTGCAAAGACTCTCCCTGCCCTCTGCGTAACTCCCTAGCTGCCAGCCGAGCACTTTTCCTCCTGTCCTTTAAGGCGAGGCGCACACGCCTCCGCCTCTGCCCTTTGGGGGATTCACATGAGCTGGGAGGCTGATGGGATCCAGCTGGCTGCTGGCTAGAGGGTGGGGACAAACCGCAATCCCCAGCTTGCTCCCCTGTAGCCTCGGTTGCTGGCTGCTGGCTAGAGGGTTGGGGCAAACCACCATTCCCAGCTTGCTCCCCTGTATCCTCAGGTATTGCCAACTCCTGCGGTGCTGGGTCATTGTCTGGGACCGTGCCTGCGTCTGGGGCCTCGCCTGGCTCAATCCCCTGGAGGTTTGCCAGGGGCAGCTCGTCTTCTGACTCCTCACTGAGGCCCTGGGGCAGAGGCTGAGCCAGGACAGGTAGCCACAAACAAGGCACAGTTGCTCAGTCATCCACTGAGGCAGAATACGTTGCAGCCACTGTAACATGCAACGAGGTAAAATGGTTCAAGCTACTGCTTGGAGACATGGGGATAGAGGAACCAGTCCCTATCCAAATCTTTGAGGATAATCAGAGTTGCATTAGACTCTCACAGTCAGAGAAGATTGGTGGGAGGACCAAGCACATTGATGTAAAGCATCATGTGGTGAGGGAGCTGCAATACCAAGGGTTAGTCAAACTAGACTACTGTCCCACAGGGAACATGATAGCGGACATCTTCACGAAGCCGTTATCTAGAATCAGTTACCAAGAACTGAGAGGGAAATTAAATCTTGTGGGACATTGAGTCATGCACAGGTTGAAAAGAAGGGGATGTTAGAGATATCGGGTTTCAACCAAGCGTGTCTCACACAAGCTTGAAGGAGGAGGCAGCCTCTGCTGTAACCTAATCTTACTTGCTTTGTGTGGGAGGGGCTGAATCCCTTTTTCCTGTTCCTGTTCCCTTCTCTTTCCTCTTTCTGCTGGAATCTCCTACCAAGGAGGATGGGCCAGCTATGGCTCCCATGTTGCTCATAGTTCCATCCAGGTGGGCCACATCAAGGAAGCATGTGGGTCACATCAGAACCAATTGCTCACACGCATGGACCATTTCTACTAAGGAAATGTGAGTTACAATAAAATTGTAAACTCTTTTTTTGTTACTTTACATTAACGTGTGAAGTGTGTTTATTTTGTGTTTTGAACTGATTAAGCCTTGTGCAAGTTTATGGGAATGCTTCTACTCTGCTACATACTAATAAGAAGCTGTGTGGAGTTCTGGTACTACCATCCCAGAATTCCTACAAAGGTAAAATATAAGTATACAAGTATAATTATTTCTATGAAGGTTCTCAGTCATCCAGGTGGAACAGTCTGTGGCTTGAATCATGTCAACTGGATTTCTATTTTCTTAGTGGAGGAAACGTTTCACTCCTTATCCAAGGAGCTTCTTCAGTCTGAGTAAAGTTAGTAAGGGAATCCTTAAATATGTTTCTAGGCTGGCTGTGTGACCTTGCACCTGGGGCTAGGTCATGGTTATTTTTGAGATGTTTGTTTCTAAGTCCCTTTATCATCTAAATTTAGATGATAAAGGGACTTAGAAACAAACATCTCAAAAATAACCATGACCTAGCCCCAGGTGCAAGGTCACACAGCCAGCCTAGAAACATATTTAAGGATTCCCTTACTAACTTTACTCAGACTGAAGAAGCTCCTTGGATAAGGAGTGAAACGTTTCCTCCACTAAGAAAATAGAAATCCAGTTGACATGATTCAAGCCACAGAAGTATAATTATTGTAATTATAATTGTATTTGCTGCAGAGGAAATCGGAAGCTTCTTCCTTCTATTGCTTTTTTCTCTTTTTCTGCAATTTTCTTTTTCTTTTTCTCTCTCTTTTTCTTTCTTTGTTTTCTTTATTGTGTATTAGTGTTTGTTAGTTTTTATCTTCTCTTTAAAACTTTTTGTAAATTTGATTTAAAAAAATAACAGTTGCTTAAAACAAATATAATGAAAGCTAAAACTCAGCATGGTGTTAGATGCCAGTTATCCAAATAATAGAAGACTGTTGAACAGCTAGTATGTGGATGCAAAAAGATGGTGCAGACAGAATATTTGGAAAGACAAGATCAAGTGGCCACCTCAATCAATTAGAAAGTTAGTAAGAATTATAACTTAGCAGCAACAAAGAATTGGTGGAATGACAATATTGACAAACTAGTCAAGAATGTAGAGGTTAAGATGCTGTGGGATTTCCAAATACAAACAAACCAGATATGACTGTAGTTACAAAGAAACATACATGGCTAAGTGACAGTGTAGTAACTGGAGATAGAACAGTGAGTGAGAAAGACCTAGAAAAAAATAGGGAAACATAAAGGCATAATTGAGCAGATGTAGAAAAAGAAAATACGAGAATATAATTAAATGGAGATATAGCCGCCATATGTAGCGACATCATTTTAACCCCCCATTTACTGAACTCTAAAACACCTGATCTAAATATAGGGCCTGACCCAGACTTCAGTATTTTATCTTATATTTACTTGAACACAGCATTGTGACTCCTTCCTTCAGAAATGCAGCCTGTAACCCATAAACCCCAAACAGTTTTTATTAAGGGGAGGGGTGCCAAGGGTAAAAAGATGAGAAACAGCTTTGACCAAAGAAAATGAACATTACTGTCCTTCCCGAGCGAGGAAAAAAATGTTTTTTTTTTAAGCAGATGAGGTGGTACATGATAAATTGCTTATTCTGACATTAAAATCCAACTTTTACATAACTCCAGGAAAAACATTGACCTAAAGTCTATAAAGCAAAATGATTGAGCACAGTCCAAAAATAAGTAACTGTGGGAATGATGTGCCATTCCCCAACTTACACAGAGACATAAGGAGAAGAAAAAATGAAAGCTTAACTAATACCCACACAGTGGAATGAATCAAAAGGTGTAATTCCAGATTCCTGCCTTAACGTTTCTACAATTCTATAGGAATAATCAGGACTATTGAAAAAGGTGTTGTTCCTGCTTCCCCTTTCCCTGGATTTTCCATTTCCCTAGAAATTTCAAGCATCTAATTCCAATACCATCAGAAGATACAGTATAAGTTCCCACTCTTTCCAGTTTCAGTCGGGGGAGATTTTAACGCAAGGATAGGTCCTGATGACCATACTCTGTTCTCTAAACAACAACAACAATTCTTTATTACGGTCACAGTCCAGAATGATAAATGCAATACATTAAAATACATTAAAATACATTTAAAATACATTAAAATACAAAATACATTAAATGAAATGAGCGAAGCTTAATAATATATTTGCAATTAGTAGAGTCGTCAATGGGCAACTAAATTAGTCTGTTCTCTAAATTTCACCAGTATCTGCCATCCCATGCTCCCAATACATCCGATGTCACCCTTGTACGCCTCTCCAAAGATAAAAGATCCAACTACCCTGGGATTTGTTTAGCCAAGTTTGCAAACAAGTTTAATCTATTCTTATTAAATGGTGCTATTAAAAGTGATTATCCAGGAGAATATACATTTATGGCTGGGTCTAGGAAAAGTACCATCGACTATATGTTAGTTTCTACGAACTTATTACATTCAGTGGAGTCCTTTAAGGTGCTTCCACACCTAGAAAATGATCACTTGTCTCTATGTCTACAATTGAAGACACCTTCCACTCAGATATGGTCGGAGACATATTTTGTCCCTGGCATTGTCCCAGCAGGACAAGCAAGTTGTCATGCCAGATGGACCTCACAACTGGATCAAAGGGTGAGAAAGACATTAGCAGAGGATGACTTACAAACAATTCGATTATCATTTATGTCTCCTAATACCACTCAAGACCCATTGATTTTGTACAAAAATTTAATACAAAAATTACAACCATTATTAATTTGCACTCCTAACTTTAACATCAAAAGTGTTGTGATTCCATCCAAGACATGGTTCGACAAAGAGTGTGTCAAAGCTAAAAAAGCTCTCACTGCAGCATATCAACTATATAAATCTGAGACTGAGACCAATAACAACGTAAACACCAAGGCTCTTGAATATCTTCTTGCCAGTAAAAAACAGTATGAGAGACTGGTGACGGCTAAGAAGAAGCAGGACATGAAAATCATGTGGAAACGTCTTATTGAAGCTTCAAAATTGAAGAACGCTTCCCTTTTCTATCAGTTATTATCTAATCAGACAGCTAGATCATCTACTATTCTAGACTCTCACATTTCACCAGAGGTTTGGGAATTCCATTTTCAGAAAATGTATGAGGATCCTAATAATGTGATGTTGACACATATGAACGAGGGCCTATCCGAGTGGCCGCCAGTCTCGGAGACTGAAATCAAATACCTTATTGGACAACTTAGAAAAGGGAAAGCTCCCGGGATGGATTTTATTTCAGCGGAAGTATTAAAGAATAATGTTGAATGGTGGACCCCAATTTTAGCTTCACTCTTTACGTATATTGATAATTCGGGGAGAATTCCAGAGGATTGGGGTCTGGTTATTATAGTTCCAATTTTTAAAAAAGGGAAGAAAAATGATCCTGCTAATTACAGGCCTATTAGTCTACTGAATATAATTAGCAAGGTTTATGCTAGACATCTGCAAGGAAAACTTAAAGAATGGCTGGACCAGAGAACTCTTATTGCGGATGAGCAGGCTGGCTTCAGAGAGGTCAGAGGAACAATTGAACAATGCCTGATTCTTCAACATCTGATTGAAAAATATAGTACGAACAAGATAACATCATTGTATGCTGCCTATATAGATTTAAAGGCTGCTTTTGATTCTATATCTAGGCCTAAACTGTGGGAGAAGTTGGAAGCTGCCTCAATCGATAGCAGGCTTCTCTATTTAATTTGTGCCCTATATTCGGACACGGCCTTGAAGGTCAGATGTAATAGATTTGGGTCACTTTCCAAATCAATCAAAGTGCAAAAGGGGGTGAAACAGGGCTGTATTTTGGCCCCACTACTTTTTAACTTTTATATTAATGATATGGTAAGATGCCTAAATCACCCGGACTTTCACCCTCCTAAATTAGGGGACCGAAATATTGCCCTGCTGCTTTATGCAGACGATGCTGTCATACTTTCTAGGATGCCTATAGGTCTCAACAGAGCTTTGACAACCTTGGCCCAGTATTGTTTTAATAATCAGCTTGAAATAAATTATCAAAAAACAAAGATAATGACCTTCGCCAAAAGGCCGAAACTTGGCACATGGAATATAAATGGGCACAGAATAGAGCAAGTGACTAGCTTTAAATACCTAGGGGTAGTCATGAATGCCACTGGATCTAGGAAACCTCACTTCGATTATGCAGCTGATATCGGACATAAATCAGCAAATGCCATTTTAAAGTTCTTCCGGAATAAAGGAGGGCACTATATACCAGCAGCTCTTAAACTCTTCCAGGCGAAGACATTAGCCCGGCTACTTTACGGGTCCTGTGTTGGTGCTTTGACGTTAAGTATTACTTCCCTGGAAAGAGTGCAATCAAAATTCATAAGAGCAGTATTCCAAATGTCCAAGTGTGTTTCAAATGCTTCGATTAGAAGCCGGCATGGTAAAAGTTGAGGCAAGAGTGCGACTAGCTTCCCTGAACCTCTGGCTAAAACTTAAGCATTTCCCTCAAGGTTTAGCACCACTCATTTTCCAAGACTACTTTCAATCCTCTTGGTTAAAGGATATTGAAATTAGTCTTGCAAACCTAGGATTTTCTACGGATGCAATTCTTAGGATGGATTATGAACTGGCAAAATTGGTCTTGAAGCAAAGGATAAACAGACCTAGAGAATACCCCTTATTTCCTAGCTTCAGAGTATAATAAATATACAGTTAATACCTCTAACTATCTTACACAACTCAAAATTCTTTTTGAGCTTTTTCCCTAGCTTGAAGCCATGCACTCCCTTCTGCAGTCTTGGATGGCAGATACAAAAAAATCCCTTTAGCTGCAAGGTGCTGCGCTTGTAACATAGGAGAGATAGAAACTACAGACCATGTGCTCCTTCGCTGCCCTTTTTATAAAGAGTTTAGGAATAAATTAATAATACCTCTGACCAATAAATATCCTAGGTGGCAAGATATAGTCTGTATGCAAATGCTACTTATAGATGAATATCCAACTGTTACGGCACAAGTAGCCAGATTCTGTGCAGCTGCCATGAAGATACGCTAGACTATGATTTGAAAATGTAGTATGGTATTCCTTGTAATAATTTTAAGTGCTATATATATTATATAATTGGTCCCCGATTGGGGAGATGGGCGGTAATATAAATTTAATAAAATAAATAAATATATTATATATTATATATTAATTATATATTATATATTATATATTATATATTATATATTATATATTATATATTATATATTATATATTATATATTATATATTATATATTATATTTTATTTTTGTATCACTCATTTTAATATTTCTATTTTATATTTTTATAAGTATGTACCACTGAGAAAATATTAGTCATGATAATGTAAATGAATAAGCCTGTTTTTAAATTTGATAAGGGGCTCATTTACATTGTGATCTAAATGCATTTTAATATTTAATTGGGACTTGTTAAATTAGATTTAAAACTATTTCAAATCAGAGGGTTTATATTTTAAAGCCCAATGTGTTTACCATGTAGAATTCTAACTTGTACTGGTCAGTGACCGTAATAAATTGAAATTGAAAATTGAAATTGATGTGTGACAAGCTACAGGAGTTTATAGGGTCAGTATTTTGTCATGATATTTCTAAATTTATTTGGCAAGGAAAAAAACCAAGAATAAAATATAAGGTCCTGCAAGATTCAAAAGAAAGAGGAGGTCTAGGACTCCCGGATTTGAAATTATATCATGCAGCCTGTGGTTTGGTATGGCTTAAGGAATGGATTATTTTGAAAAATGAAAAATTATTAAATTTGGAAGGACATGAATTAAGATTTGGATGGCATGGATATCTGTGGTATGATAAGGCTACAGTTAATGTGGACTTTAAAAATCATTATATTAGAAGATCTTTGTTGAGAATTTGGAATAAATATAAATCAACTTTATGTTATAAGAGACCTTTATGGAGTTCTATGCAAGAAGCATTCTATAGAACAGAAATAAGAAATAAGGACAAGTGGTTGACATATAAGGACTTTTTAAAAAAAGAACAAGGGCACTATGTAACAAAATCAAAAGAAGAACTTGCTCAAGAAGGATATACTTTTCAATGGCTTTCCTATATGCAACTTATAGAGAAATTCAAGTTAGATAAAAAAAAATTGGAATTTGAACAAACTAAATCAGAATTTGAAATACAACTATGTGAAACTGATGAACACTTAATTGCTAAAATGTATAAATTATTGTTAAAAGGAGAAATGGTGGAGGATCAAGTTAAAGACTGTATGATTCAATGGGCAAAAAATATTGGCCACAATATACAACTTCAACAATGGGAAGATATGTGGACTAAAGGATTAAAATTTACCTTGTGCTATAATTTAAACTCCAGCAAAGGAGATCGTTACCTTGTCGTGGTGCTGGAGCTTGAGCACCTCAATGAAACCATGAGCTAAACCGTGAAGGGACACCCAAGACGGGAAGGTCGTGGCAGAGGTCAGACTAAATACGATCCCTGGGGAAGGTAATGGCAACCCACCCCAGTATTCTTGCCATGAAAACTAAATGGATCAGTACAACCAAAGATATGTCGGTATACCATCGGAAGATGGGACTCCCAGGTCGGAAGATGGTCAAAATGCTACTGGGGAGGAACAGAGGATAAGTTCAACTAGCCCCAGATGTGATGACGCAGCTAGCTCAAAGCCGAAAGGACGGCTAGCGGCCGACGGTGCTGGTGGTGAACGACGAATCCGATGTTCTAAATATCAACACACCATAGGAACCTGGAATGTAAGATCTATGAGCCAGGGCAAATTGGATGTGGTTATTGGTGAGATGGCAAGATTAAATATAGACATTTTAGGTGTCAGTGAACTGAAATGGACTGGGATGGGCCACTTCACATCAGATGACCACCAGATCTACTACTGTGGACAAGAGGACCACAGAAGAAATGGAGTAGCCTTCATAATTAATAATAAAGTGGCTAAAGCAGTGCTTGGATACAATCCAAAAAACGATAGAATGATCTCAATTCGAATTCAGGGTAAGCCATTTAACATCACAGTGATCCAAATATACGCCCCAACCACAGATGCTGAAGAAGCAGAAGTAGATCAGTTCTATGAGGATCTGCAGCACCTACTAGATAATACACCAAAAAGAGATGTTATTTTCATTACAGGAGACTGGAATGCTAAGGTGGGTAGTCAGACGACACCTGGAATTACAGGCAAGCATGGTCTGGGAGAACAAAATGAAGCAGGATATAGGCTGATAGAATTTTGCCAAGACAACTCACTGTGCATAACAAACACTCTCTTCCAACAACCTAAAAGACGACTTTATACATGGACTTCACCAGATGGTCGACACCGAAATCAGATTGACTACATCCTTTGCAGCCAAAGGTGGCGGACATCTATACAGTCAGTAAAAACAAGACCTGGAGCTGACTGTAGTTCAGATCACGAACTTCTTATTGCAAAATTTAGAATCAGACTAAAGAGAATAGGGAAGACCCACAGATCAGTTAGATATGAGCTCACTAATATTCCTAAGGAATATGCAGTGGAGGTGAAGAATAGATTTAAGGGACTAGATTTAGTAGATAGGGTCCCGGAAGAACTATGGACAGAAGTTCGCAACATTGTTCAGGAGGCGGCAACAAAAAACGTCCCAAAGAAAAAGAAAACCAAGAAGGCAAGATGGCTGTCTGCTGAGACACTGGAAGTAGCCCAAGAAAGAAGGAAAGCAAAAGGCAACAGTGATAGGGGGAGATATGCCCAATTAAATGCAAAATTCCAGAGGTTAGCCAGAAGAAATAAGGAATTATTTTTAAACAAGCAATGTGCGGAAGTGGAAGAAGACAATAGAATAGGAAGGACAAGAGACCTCTTCCAGAAAATTAGAAACATTGGAGGTAAATTCCAGGCAAAAATGGGTATGATCAAAAACAAAGATGGTAAGGACCTAACAGAAGCAGAAGAGATCAAGAAAAGGTGGCAAGAATATACGGAAGATCTGTATAGGAAGGATAATAATATTGGAGATAGCTTTGACGGTGTGGTCAGTGAGTTAGAGCCAGAAATCCTGAAGAGTGAGGTTGAATGGGCCTTAAGAAGCATTGCTAATAACAAGGCAGCAGGAGACGATGGTATCCCAGCTGAACTGTTTAAAATCTTGCAAGATGATGCTGTCAAGGTGATGCATGCCATATGCCAGCAAATTTGGAAAACACAAGAATGGCCATCAGATTGGAAAAAATCAACTTATATCCCCATACCAAAAAAGGGAAGCACTAAAGAATGTTCAAACTATCGAACAGTGGCACTTATTTCACATGCCAGTAAGGTAATGCTCAAGATCTTGCAAGGTAGACTCCAGCAATTCATGGAGCGAGAATTGCCAGATGTACAAGCTGGGTTTAGAAAAGGCAGAGGAACTAGAGACCAAATTGCCAATATCCGCTGGATAATGGAGAAAGCCAGGGAATTTCAGAAAAACATCTATTTCTGTTTTATTGACTATTCTAAAGCCTTTGACTGTGTGGATCATAACAAATTGTGGCAAGTTCTTGGTGGTATGGGGATACCAAGTCATCTTGTCTGCCTCCTGAGGAATCTGTATAACGACCAAATAGCAACGATAAGAACAGAGCACGGAACAACGGATTGGTTTAAGATTGGGAAAGGAGTATGGCAGGGTTGTATACTCTCACCCTACCTATTCAACCTGTACGCAGAACACATCATGCGACATGCTGGGCTTGAGGAATCCAAGGCTGGAGTTAAAATCGCTGGAAGAAACATTAACAATCTCAGATATGCAGATGATACCACTTTGATGGCTGAAAGCGAGGAGGAGTTGAGGAGCCTTATGACGAAGGTGAAAGAAGAAAGTGCAAAAGCTGGGTTGCAGTTAAACCTCAAAAAAAACCAAGATTATGGCAACCAGCTTGATTGATGACTGGCAAATAGAGGGAGAAAAAGTGGAGGCAGTGACAGACTTTGTATTTCTAGGCGCAAAGATTACTGCAGACGCTGACTGCAGCCAGGAAATCAGAAGACGTCTACTTCTTGGGAGGAGAGCAATGGCAAATCTTGATAAAATAGTTAAGAGGAGAGACATCACACTGACAACAAAGGTCCGCATAGTTAAAGCAATGGTATTCCCTGTAGTAACCTATGGCTGCGAGAGCTGGACCATAAGGAAGGCTGAGCGAAGGAAGATAGATGCTTTTGAACTGTGGTGTTGGAGGAAAATTCTGAGAGTGCCTTGGACTGCAAGAAGATCAAACCAGTCCATACTCCAGGAAATCAAGCCAGACTGCTCACTTGAGGGAATGATATTAAAGGCAAAACTGAAGTACTTTGGCCACATAATGAGAAGACAGGATACCCTGGAGAAGAAGCTGATGCTAGGGAAAGTGGAAGGCAAAAGGAAGAGGGGCCGACCAAGGGCAAGATGGATGGATGGTATTCTGGAGGTGACGGACTCAACCATTGGGGAGCTAGGGATGGTGACGGCCGACAGAAAGCTCTGGCGTGGACTGGTCCATGAAGTCACGAAGAGTCGGAAACGACTGAACGAATAAACAACAACAAAAATAATTTAAAAGAAAACTTTTACAAGATGATGTACCGATGGTATATGACCCCACAAAAACTTTCAAAAATGTATGGAAATACATCCAACTTAAGTTGGAAATGTAAAAAACAAGAGGGGTCTTTTTATCATATGTGGTGGACATGTAAAATAGCAAAGAAATTTTGGATTGAGATACATTCATTGATGCAAAATATACTACAGATACGAATACCATTTAAACCAGAATTCTTTTTACTTGGAATTTGGGATGTACAAATAGAAAAACATTTTTTTAGAATAATACAATATATGATTACGGCAGCAAGACTTTTATATGCACTAAACTGGAAAAATCAAAGTGTACCAACAATACAGGAATGGATGTTGAAATTATTAGATATGGCAGAAAATGACAAATTGACATGCTTATTAAAAGAAAATCCAAACCGTTATTTTCTTAAAGAGTGGAAGCCTTTGATGGACTATTTGCAAAAAGATGGAGGAGTAAAGCTTGCATGGGGTTTTGATGATTAGATTATATATAAATAGTATATAATAGACAAGAAATGTATGTGAATGTTATATGAATAGTCAGCATGTAAGAACAAATTATCTTTTCTATTCTTATGACCACAGATAGATCGGAAGTTATCTAATTTCTATGTTTGTCTTTTCTTTCTTTCTTTTACTTTACTACACTTTTCTTTTCTTTTCTTTTTGATTTGTATTTCTATTTCTGTTTCATTTTCAATTTTTAACTTTGTATATTTGAAAATCTTAATAAAATTTATTTTAAAAAAAAGTATGGTGGATGTGTAAAAAAGCCCCCCCCCCCCCCAAAATGGGTACAAATACATACACTAATTCAGAAGATTTTAAAGACTAATGGTCAGTTGAAACCAGAGGCTTTTCTTTTTCTTTTTTCTTTTAGGATTAATGGACAGACAGCTAGAAAAAAGTCATAGAACTTTGTTTTTATATATGACACTGCAGCGAGATTACTATATGCTCAAAAGTGGAAAGGTTCAACACTACCCACAATAGAGGAATTGTTTGTGAAGATGATGGAACTTGCACAGATAGCTAAATTGACTTCTTTGATAAGAGAAAAGACAATATCTACATTTATGGCTGACTGGAAACCCTTACAGACTTTCTGCATGAAAAAAGGAAACAAATTGCAATTATGATTTGTGGTTCTGATGATTAAGGGAAAAAAATTACATAGTAGATGTAAAAATAAAAGTGAGCTTTTATTTTTGTAACCATAGGGTAGGAGATAAGTATACAAGTATAATTATTGTAACTATACTTGTATTTGCTGCAGAGGAAATCAGAAGCTTCTTCCTTCTATTTCTTCCTTCTCTTTTTCTGCAATTTTGTCTTTTTCTCTCTTTTTTTCTTTGCTTTCTTTATTGTGTATTAGAGTGTATTAGTTTTTATCATCTCTTTAAAACTTTTCATAAATTTTATTTAAAAAAATAACAGTTGCTTAAAACAAATGTAATGAAAGCTAAAACTCAGCATGGTGTTAGATGCCAGTTATCCAAATAATAGATGGCAGGATTCGCAACAGTGAATTGTTGTATATAGGGGTTCCATAAGAGAGATGCTATCAAGATGTGTGTCAGCTGCCATGAACTCTGAGAAGCAGGGGGAGAATGGGTAACATTCCAGTAGAGACGGTTGGAGATTGTTTACAGCAGAGACTTGCACCAAGGTCGTTCTGTCGGTGCCATCTGGGAACATCTGGGAGATGAATGCCAGTGGGGAGGGGGTGAGAGGTTGAGTGGGAAAAGAAAGATGTAACAGTTTCCTCAGTAGGAGGGGCTGGCATGGAGGGGGAGAAAGAGTTTCTTGAACAATTCAAGCGGGAAAATCTCATTCTAAGCTTTGACTACGTTTTGTGTTGCTGATTCCTAAAAAAGCTTTTTTTCTATATCCTGAATGCCTTGTATGGGAAATCTTGAATTGGGAATTTAAGAACAGGAACCATCACAATAGAAGACTGTTGAACATCTAGTATGTGGATACAAAAAGATGGTGCAGACAGAATATTTGGGAAGACTAAATCAAGTGGCCACCTCAATCAATGAGAAAGTTAGTAAGAATTAAAACTTAGCAGCAACAAAGAATTGGTGGAATGACAATATTGACCAAGTAATCAAGAATGTAGATGTTAAGATCCTGTGGGATTTCCAAATACAAACAAGCCAGATATGACTGTAGTTACAAAGAAACATACATGGCTAAGTGACAGTGTAGTAACTGGAGATAGAACAGTGAGTGAGAAAGACCTAGAAAAAAATGGGGAAACATAAAGGCATAATTGAGCAGATGTGGAAAAAGAAAATATGAGAATATCATTAAATGGAGATATAGCCGCCATATGTAGCAACATCATTTTAATCCCCCATTCACTGAACTCTAAAACACCTCATCTAAATATAGGGCCTGACCCAGACTTCAGTATTTTATCTTATACTGTATTTACTTGAACACAGCATTGTGACTCCTTCCTTCAGAAATGCAGCCTGTAACCCATAAACCCCAAACAGATTTTATTAGGGGGAGGGATGACAAGGGTAAAAAGATGAGAAACAACTTTGACCGAAGAAATGAACAATACTGTCCTTCCCCAGCCAGGGAAAAAAAAGTTTTTTTTTATCAGATGAGGTGGTACATGATAAATTGCTTATTCTGACATTAATATCCAACTTTTACATAACTCCAGGAAAAACATTGACCTAAAGTCTATAAAGCAAAATGTTTGAACACAGGCCAAAATTAAGTAACACTGGGAATGATGTGCCATTCCCCAACTTACACAGAGACATAAGCAGAAGAAATAATGAAAGCTTAGCTAATACCCAACAGAATGGAATGAATCAAAAGGTGTAATTCCAGATTCCTGCCTTAACGTTTCCATAATTCTATAGGAATAATCAGGACTATTGAAAAAGGTGTTGTTCCTGCTTCCCCTTTCCTGGATTTTCCATTTCCCTGGAAATTTCAAGCACCTAATTCCTATACCATCAGAAGATACAGTATAAGTTCCCATTCTTTCCAGTTTCAATCCAGCAGCTTCCCTCATCTTTTCAAAGTATTCCAAGTCCTCCCAATCAAGAGGGTGGGACCCAAGTAATCTCTCTTTGTATGTTACCCAGAAAATGCAATTATCCGTCATGATGATATAGATTCCATTCTGAAATGAGAGAAGGTGTATTCAGAATATTTCCAGTTCTGGTCTGTAGCTGATTTTCAGGAGTATTGTGAATGCAGATTGGCTTCAACTTTTGTCTATGCATATATTGTTTCAAAGAGAATATTGAATAACATTGTTTAAAACATTAATTAAAATTATTGTATCTCTCGTTTACATTGTTGAAGTACACAGTAGTATTCCCGTTAAAAGATAGATCCTTCCTTAAGTTTGTTATTGATCATTGATCATTTCTAACCTTAACCCAAACCCTTCACTTTGGTTTATTTATTTATTTATTTATCAAATTTATCAAATTTCGTCACTGCCCATCTCCTGCAAAAGACGGACTCTGAACAGTTTACAATAAAGCTAAAAATAGATTAAAATAGAATAAAAACAAGATATCTTACATATAAATATAAATATAAAATATAAAATAGCATCCAAGATGGCAATATTAAAAGTTCTGATTTAGATTCATAAATACACGGGAACCACTTTAAGGCACTAGCCACCCCCAGGATTGACTACCCCGTTTCCTGCCCCAAGCGAGATGGCAGAGCCACGTCTTTAACCCTTTCCAGAAGGCCTCACCTCTGGGGGAAAAGTGTTCCACAGGCTGGGGGCCATGCAGAGAAGGCCTGTGGAGGTTGGCAAGGACTATGTTCTGCTGCAAGGACCAGTGCTGGGGAGCCTTGTGATTATGATTATGTTATGATTACCTTTTAATATAGATTTTAATATGGCAACCAGGTTAGATATTAGATGTGTGACAGGCCACAGGAGTTTATAGTGTCAGTATTTTGTCATGGGCCTGTGGAGGTTGGCAAGAACTGTGTTCTGCTGCAAGGACCTTGGGGATTCCAGTGCTGGGGAGCCTTACTGGGACCCCACTAGGGATGCAAAAGTCCCCCAGGAAGATGAAAGTGGTAGTGGATGGGGACCCTGTCAGTGTTGGTGCTGTACTTGATGTTCGTCTGTGCCAGAATCTTTCCAGATAATTTGTGTCATGCCTGATGTGGGTTGCTAGTTGTAGTGCATGAATCAGCACTGCTCAGCTGTTTAGTGCAATACAGTGACAGAGATAGAGCCAGCAGCAATGGTCCTGGAGGAGTTTGGAATCTTTTTTCCAGGTTGGGCTGGCTGTGGAACATGTGTCAGTAGCAGACATCCCAGTGAGGTGATGGAGGCATTGGTGGGCCTGGGAAGCATAGACATTTGTACATTAAAAACATATCCCTCTAGTTTGGCTAAGGCTTTCTGAGACATGGCATGCAGTTGAGTCCATGGTGTGTTGAAATCATCCTTGAGAGAGGGGCCTGGTTCCTAAGGAAGCAGAGGTCCACCTTCTCCTACAGAAGACATCCCTGGACCCAAAAATGTTAGACAATATTCCAACATGGAAAATGTGGTTGTGCTGTAGGGGGCCCTGGAGGAAGTAGATTATCTGGATTCCATCTAGTTGGGAACAGAACAGAAAGGAACAGAGACACCTTTGATTGCATTTGTGGATGACCTCTGGTGGAGATGGGATGGGGATGGTGCATCCATCCTCACTGTCCTTATCAGTCAGCAACTGACGATATCATAAATGATGATAAACGTCTAGGGTTGGGGGGGTATGTTGCTGTGTGCTTCCCTCCTTCTTCCAGAGGATAGGACAGAGAATTAGGTTTCAATAGTATATTGATACTCAATCATACATCTCTACTTAGGAAACCAAATAATGTAGTTGATGTTCTTTCTTAGTGCCTGGAGGTCTGATGGTCAAGAAGAGGTAGAACAGGTTTCAACTCAGCCATAGTAAGACCAAATGTCTTTGGATATTAAGTCTGCAGATCCAGAGGGAGGAGAGATGGATGGATGGATTCATGGATGGATGGATGGATGGATGGGAGCTTCCTGTGGAAAATGGCCGACTGAACAACTTTGCCTGTGAGCTCAATGGGCAGAGCTGGCAGCATGGTAGTTTTTTTGGGGCACAGACAGGTTTTTCTGTAGCCCCACTGAGAATCAACCCATTTGTCCTCCAGACGGTGAGTTTTAGCCAGGAGATTGTAGACAGCGTCTGCGACTGAGCGGTAAGACTACACTGGGAGGCTGGGATTTAATCTTGTTCTAATCCACGTTTGCATTCCCTTATTAAAAAGGGAAATAAGTCATCGCCTTTCCATATCTTAAACACCCAATTTGTTTTTTTAAGTTTTGTATTTTAAGAGAAGCTTTTTACAGTAAGAAAAAGCAGAATCTCTTGGTGATTATAGTTATTTTTGGAGATTTTTAACTATATAAAAAATTTTTTTGGCTTTTCTCCCCATCTGGGTTATATTCAGAGCTGTAACATTGCCTTTCCGTTATTATCTTTGTTAATAAATTCCAAGGTTGAAGTTTTTTCTTTCTCCACACTTCTTATTTTAAATTTTAGGCTTTCTGTTTACTTTTTTCCACTGTCTGCTAGTATATTTTCTTTGGTTAATTTTGGATTAATTCATTAACCTCTATTTCTGTGAGTTAACTTTTTAGGGTGTGTTATAATTTACTGTTTGAACAATGGAAGAGTTTAAAGAAGTTCTCAGAGAATTGTGTTGTCAGCAAGAAGATATTAATTCAAAGAGTTGTCAAACCATTATACAGACTGTTTGGGACATTTGAGATGAGATTTTACTTAAAATGATAGGACTATATGAAAATACTATGATAGAAGAAGACGAAGTTGGAAAAGATGGTGTTTTTACTGTTGTGGGGGAAAATGGAAAATTCTCAGCTGAAAACTCTGGATTGGTGTTTATGGGATTAAAATGATTGTTTAACTTTAGGACTGCAAAAGGAACTGCCAAGCGGGGGAAATCTTATGACTATTTCAATCAATGTTATGGGAAAGAAGAGTATGTTATGTGGGAGTTTTTTCTTTCTTTCACTGGAAAGTTTGTATTTTTTGAAGCTATTGGACTGTTAGATCTTTGTAAAAAAATGCTGTTGGTGTAATGGTGAAATATCTGGATGCCCTGGTATATTTTGAGGAGGGGTAAAAAATTAAGAATATTTAATTTGACTGATAATGAGGTTAACATGATTTACAGGATTTTTGATTTCTAAGACTTAAAAGATATTGACAAGTTCTGGTAACATTTTATATTGTTTTTAAGCATAATTAGGGTTATGATTGTTAATTATAAAGGTAGACAATTTATAAAAATTAAGAATATTTAATTGGATTGATAAAGAGACTAATATGATTGTTTTATAGGGTTATAGATTTGTAAAGCTTAAAGGATATTGATAAGATATAATAATGTTTTATACTGTTTTTGAGATCTAATAGGGTTAAGATTGTTTATTATAAAGGCAGACAATTTATTTGTTTCTATAATTTGATGTTTATTGTGAAGACATAAGTATATAGAATAGTAGTAGAAGGAAAAAAAATAAATGGATTATTTTTTAAGAGGAAGGGAAGTTTGAAGTAAAAAATTAAATATATGTATATACTTCTGTGAAATCAAACTGTCCACTTAGGTAGCAACACTGATTGACAATCAATTTCACATGCTGTTGTGCACATGGAATAGACAACAGGCGGAAAGCATAGGCAGTTAGCAAGACATCCCCAATAAAGGAGTGGATCTGCAGGTGGTGACCACAGACCACTTCTCAGTTCCTATGCTTTCTGGCTGATGGTTTGGTCACTTTTGAATGCTGGCGGTGCTTCCACTCTAGTGGTAGCATGAGACGGAATCTACAACCCACACAAGTGGCTCAGGTAGTGCAGCTCATCCAGGATGGCACATCAATGCGAGCTGTGGCAAGAAGGTTTGCTGTGTCTGTCAGCGTAGTGTCCAGAGCATGGAGGCGCTACCAGGAGACAGGTCAGTACATCAGGAGACGTGGAGGAGGCCGTAGGAGGGCAACAACCCAGCAGCAGGACCGCTACCTCTGCCTTTGTGCAAGGAGGGACAGGAGGAGCACTGCCAGAGCCCTGCAAAATGACCTCCAGTGGACCACAAATGTGCGTGTGGCTGCTCAAACGGTCAGAAACAGACTCCATGAGGGTGGTATGAGGGCCCGACGTCCACAGGTGGGGGTTGTGCTTACAGCCGAACACCGTGCAGGACATTTGGCATTTGCCAGAGAACACAAGATTGGCAACTTCTCCACTGGCGCCCTGTGCTCTTCACAGATGAAAACAGGTTCACACTGAGCACATGTGACAGACGTGACAGGGTCTGGAGACGCCGTGGAGAACGTTCTGCTGCCTGCAACATCCTCCAGCATGACCGGTTTGGCAGTGGGTCAGTAATGGTGTGGGGTGGCATTTCTTTAGGGGGCCGCACAGCCCTCCATGTGCTCGCCAGAGGTAGCCTGACTGCCATTAGGTATCGAGATGAGATCCTCAGACCCCTTGTGAGACCATATGCTGGTGCGGTTGGCCCTGGGTTCCTCCTAATGCAAGACAATGCTAGACCTCATGTGGCTGGAGTGTGCCAGCAGTTCCTGCAAGACAAAGGCATTGATGCTATGGACTGGCCCGCCCGTTCCCCAGACCTGAATCCAATTGAGCACATCTGGGACATCATGTCTCGCTCCATCCACCAACGCCACGTTGCACCACAGACTGTCCAGGAGTTGGGGGATGCTTTAGTCCAGGTGTGGGAGGAGATCCCTCAGGAGACCATCCGCCACCTCATCAGGAGCATGCCCAGGCATTGTAGGGAGGTCATACAGGCACGTGGAGGCCACACACACTACTGAGCCTCATTTTGACTTGTTTCAAGGACATTACATCAACGTTGGATCAGCCTGTAGTGTTCTTTTCCACTTTAATTTTTGAGTGTAACTCCACATCCAGACCTCCAGGGGTTGCTTACATTTGATTTCCATTGCTTTTTGTGTGATGTTGTTGTCAGCACATTCAACTATGTAATGAACAAAGTAATTAATACGAATATTTCATTCATTCAGATCTAGGATGTCTTATTTCAGTGTTCCCTTTATTTTTTTGAGCAGCTTATATTATGTAAGGGGAAGGAGCAATTGTATTAGAGATTTATATATGTGTTAACGGAGGGATTTATAGAAATAATATGATTATGGTTTGATATAGAGGAAGGGTTTGTTTGTGGGAATTGTTGTATATTCTTGCTGTGGAAAGCTGGAAGCCACCTGTATGTATGTAACTTTTTAAAAGTTTTCTCTTTTGTGTTTTTGCAGAGGATTAGTTTCAATAGTATATTGATGATACTCAACCATACAGTACATCTCTACTTAGGAAACCAAGTAATGTAGTAGATGTTCTTTCTTAGTGCCTGGAGGTCTAATGGTCAAGAAGGGGTAGAACAGGTTTCAACTCAGCCATAGTAAGACCAAATGTCTTTGGATATTAAGTCTGCAGATCCAGAGGGAGGAGAGATGGATTCATGGATTCATGGATTCATGGATTCATGGATGGAAGGAAGGAGGGAAGGAGGGAGGGAGGGAGGGAAAGAAGGAAGGCATTATACATTGGAAAAAGAGAAAGAAAATGCAGAAATCATTACACCTCAATTAAAGTCATACAAATTATTCATTTCCTTCGGTTTATCAGCTGTTTCCTATTGTTCAACTGAGGCCTCAACAAAATAATGAAACACTTGGGGACAAAAATGCACCCCAGCAGTCCAGCGCTGGAAGCTAAGATGGAGAAGATCTCCACAGCTACCATATATTTTCCTTTGGTGCTCAAGTAGGTTGGAACAAAGGATAACCAGACATTGCAGAAAACCAACATACTGAATGTGATAAACTTGGCTTCATTAAATGTAGCTGGTAACGTCCTTGCAAAAAAGGCCACGGTGAAACTCACCATGGCCAAACAGCCCAGATAGCTCAGCACACAATAAAACATGGTCACAGAACCTTGATTACATTCCAGAATAATTTGGTCCTCCATTGGATGCATGTCAACATCTGGGAAGGGGGGAAAGGTTGACACCCATATAATGCATATGCCTGTTTGAATAAGAGTACAGGAAAGAACAATGGAATTGGCGAGTCTTTTCCCTACCCATTTTCTCAATATGGATCCTGGCTTGGTGGCCAAGAAAGCCAGAATGACTACGATGGTTTTTGCCAGCACACAAGAAACAGCCACTGAGAAGATTATACTAAAAGCGGTTTGGCAAAGGAGACACAACACCTCCCCAGGACGGCCAATAAAAAGCAAAGCTGATAGAAAGCAGAGCAGGAGGGAGATGAGGAGAGTGTAGGTGAGGTCCTGGTTGTTGGCTATGACGATAGGAGTGTTGTGGTGCTTCAGAAAGATTCCAAGCACGGAGGCTGTAATCAGAGCAAAGGAAACAGCAGACAACCCTAAAGAGAGTCCCAAAGATTCTTCATAAGAAAGGAAGGTTACAGTTTTGGCGATGGAGGAATCCTGAGTCTTGCTGGGATAGTTTCCATTTGCACATTTATAGCAGTCATTCATATCTGGGGGGAAAAGGTAAATTCACTTTCTTATATAAAACTTTTAAACATGCCACAATGAATGCAGATTGCTTAATGTGTTCACACTTACTTAGGGAATGGCCATGATTTTGAAAAATACTACTTAATTCAAACAAAAGTGATTTTATATATGTAATATATACACATATGTATTCATTACATAAATATAGGTTGTTCTAGCTTAACAACCACTTGTTCAGTGAGCGTAGGTGAGGTCCCGGTTGTTGGCTATGACAGTGGGAGTGTTGTGCTGCTTCAGAAAGATTCCAAGCATGGAGGCTTTAATAAGAGCAAAGGAAACAGCAAAGAACAGCAGATAACCCTAAACAGAGTCCAAAGGTTCCTCAAAAGACAGGAAAGTTGCAGTTTTTGGAATGCAGAAATCCTGATTGTTGCTTGGATAGTTTTCATCAGGGCATTCGTAAGTTATTCATATCTGAAACAAAATTATTTTTTTTGTAAACTTACTTTCTCATATATTTATAAATTTTATTTAATTTATATCCCGCCTTTATTATTTTTATAAATAACTCAAGGCGGCAAACATACCTAATACTCCTTCCTCGTCCTATTTTCCCCACAACAGCAACCCTGTGAGGTGAGTTAGGCTGTTGTTGACTACTGGAGGCTGCCTAGACAAGTCCCTGCAGTTTTCTTGGCAAGGTTTTTCAAAAGTGGTTTGCCATTGCCTTCTTCTTCCCAGGGCTGAGAGGGAGTGACTGGCCCAAGGTCACCCAGCTGGCTTTGTGCCTAAGGTGGGACTAGAACTCACCGTCTCCCAGTTTCCAGGTGCTCCCAGTCTTTTGCCAAGCCTGCCTCACATGCTGGCTTGACTACAGGATGTCATACAGGATAATACAAAGGTTTTGAAAGCATTTCGTTTACGGTTTTTTGGTTTGGTTTTAAGTTTAACACAAAGTTTTGGTAAGTCAACCATGACAGGAAAGCACTATTATCATAGGTGCCCAGTGAATACTGAGAAAAGAAGATCTTAGTTAATGGAAGGAACCAAAGCATTATTCAAAAACAATCCTACCCAAACCGGAACCCAACACCCCATTCTACATTGCATTTCTATGAATAATAAAATGATGCCTTAAGACACTTACCCTTCTTGCTTGAAATCTTCCCTTGAGGACATGGGATGCAATCATAGCAACAAAATGGCTGCCCCTCCCTCATGTTCTTCCTGGAACCTGGAATGCAACTCTCACTGCACAGAGAGACAGGTTGTGCCTAATCCAGACACAAAAAGGAGAATATTCATCAGAGTCATTAAATCCTCACATTGGAACTTTTTCTCTTTGAAATTCCTCCAACACTACATTTTCCAATGTTCCAAGAGGTAATGGAGGGGAAGGTCATGAGTATTTCCAGATGTTTGTAAATGAAACTGGAGATAAAGGAAAGACAAGAATATCGCCCTTTTAAATACTCCCATCAGAATATGGCTCGAAGGCTAGGTGAATAATCTATAGTAGTTTATGATTAACATCTGACCTTAATTTCAATTGTGTATATAATCATACTATCCAAGTCTAATGAGCAATTATAGTAGTTGTAGCTGTAGAAGAAAATTGATGATGTGGATACTATGAAAGGTATATTTTTATTGTCTGTTGTATTTTTTCAAAAATCATACAGTAAGCCTTATTTAATTTAGATGATCAAATTAAATTAAGATCAACTTAAAAAATTATTAGCTTCAGCAAGTTAGTCATGACTAAGTCTAGTTTCAATCCCATGTATAACATATACCGCTTAGATATTTCCCTTCCAATTTTATGATTTTAGTATTCTAAGGTGTTTTTTTAAGTAGAAAATTTCTCAAGATACACAACTAATACAAGTTATCCTGCAATTTCAAAAATATTCAAAATGAAAGTGTTCTAATAGATTTTTTCCCCTAGTACTCTGGAACTATTTCATTTCATTTCATTCAACTATTTCACTTCATTCAGTAGAAAACAAAACAGTACAGATGTTTGTTGTGCTTCACTTTTTCTTCCACATGCTGAACTACTTTGTGACCTAAGGCAGGATTTACATTGTCCCGTCATTGTCTAATGTCATTCATTCTACATGGTACTATTAAAATGTGGCCTTGTTCAAAGAGGCATGCCTTTCCAAATTAAAAGAAGTTCCACCTGGTTAAACCAACTGTGCCATGCTATAGCATCCTCTTTGATGGTGAACACTCTGCCTGGAGCGGCCTGGGGGTCGACCCTCCCAACTTTCACACGGTGAATGGACTGGTTGGAGGAAACAAACCAATTGATGACATCAAACCCAGCTACCAACTCTCCATCCTGGTTAAAAGAAATGGTTTCCCCAGCACTGTTATTAAAGGACATGGCTCTCAGAAACTGATGGAGCTGAATTGAAAAGGAAAAGGCAAAAATAAAGAAAAAGTGAAGGTCAACAAAAGTGAGTAGGTAGGATCAAGAAGAGCAAAATTCAGAAATATTGGGTGGCTCACCTACATTTGATTTTTCAGGAGGTCCAATCATATTGTTAGTATTAGATGGAACTCCAAATCAATTCTTTAATCCTTCTTATAGTCTTTGAAAATTTGTATTAAGTTCCTCTGGTATGTGTAAATATATATACATACATACACACACACACACACACACACACACACACATGCATATAAAGTATCTGTAGCTTGAATCATGTCAACTGGATTTCTATTTTATCAGTGGAAACGTTTCGCTCCTTATCCAAGGAGCTTCAGAAGAAGCTCCTTGGATAAGGAGCGAAACGTTTCCACTGATAAAATAGAAATCCAGTTGACATGATTCAAGCTACAGACAATTCCACCTGGATGACTGAGAACCTTCATAGACATATGCATATAAAGTAATAATTACATGAGGAATATTCTTTCTCTGACAAGGAGAATGTATATTCCCTTCTAAATGGAATAAATAAAGTCATCCTGAGACACGCAGAACAAGAAGCCACCTTCTCTGCCATTAGATAGATTCTTGACAAAAAATATATTGAGATGAGAAAAACACCTGACACAGAACAGAATCTTCAGTCATTTACTCTCTTTATTCAAAATGGAGGATCTTTGTAGTTGGGAAAGAGAATATCTCTTAAGAAAAGGAACATGCCAAGAGTTTGGCATGCTATCTGCTAGAATTACTGAAGCTTAAGGTTAACCATGGTGTTCTTCTAACTGAGGATAATTCAGCAGTTACCTGCAAGAATTACTGATCCTTAACTTTCAGTTCCTTAGCAGTTCTTTTTCCTTTATATTTGAGCCCTCTTGCTGAAAACATGGCATTTAAAGCATGGGCCACTGCGTAAACAGCATTGTAGACATTGTAGCTATAACCGGTCATTTGCATTTCAAAGAAAGTTGCAAGAAGGCTCTCCAGGTCCTCTTCCCCTGTGCAAATCTCTCCTTCCACTTTGCCCAGACTTGGGTTTGGGAACACACAGCCAAAGGCCTGTTGCCAAAAGTCCATAATAAAACCATCTGCACTGTACACAGAGAGGTTTTGGTGTTTCAGAAATATTTCAAAGTCTGGTAGATCACTGGAGTGTATTACAAAGGATAAATATTCTATTTATTCCCATATTCTGATGGGAATATTTGAGAGATATTCTTGTCCTTTTTTCCCTCCCATTTCATTTACTAGCATTTGCAAACACACAGGACATTTCCCTCCATCCCTTTTGCAATATAGGAACCATTCACTCATGAGGAATTTCCTAGAGGATGATGTTAATTTTACAGTTTTATTATTCTAAAGAATATTCTCCTTTTTTGTGGGTGGATTAGGTACAACCTGTCTCTCTGTGCAGTGAGAGTTGCATTCCAGGTTCCAGGAAGAAAATGAGGGAGGGGCAGCCATTTTGTTGCTATGATTGCATCCCATGTCCTCAAGGGAAGATTTCAAGCAAGAAGGGTAAGCACGTCAACACACATCTTATCAGTCTTGTATTATGCAACGTAGAATGTGATGTTGTTTGTGGTTTGGGTGGGATTGTTTTTGAATAATGTTTCAGTTGTTTGAATAAACGTTTGGTTGTTTGCATTCATTGAGATGTTCTTTGCTCAGTATTCAAGGGACATCTATAATGAAAGTGTTTTACCATCACAACTGACTCACCACTTCCTGATGTTGAAAGTTGAAGCAACCAACTTTACCAACCAACTTTACTTAACCAACCATCCTTACCACTTGAGGCAGCTTTGATATATGGCTGGGGGATTCCTTATATTTTCATTCTCTACTCCCACTCCCTTGCAGATCTCTTTGAGGCTTTATTAAGATCACAATTCAGCCACAGTCTTAAGATCAAATGGGAAGGAGAAGCATGCAATTGGTTATTCATATCCTCCTTTCCCAAAGGGGACTACAGTGTGTTGTATCTTATCTAGAGAAGCAATGCACAAGCTGAAATACAGGAACCACATGTAACTCTTGGACCTTTTGGATAAGTTGAAGCAGATCTTATCACCATATTGGAAGCTGTAATATGAGAGGAAATGAAAAGTTTTAAGAAATGACTGTAGTGTAAACATAGTATTTATACTGATATTTTAATTAAAAATGTACCATTTTTTTCTTTAGGAATATGCATATATTCTACGCATGTTAATTGAGAAATCAAATCCTCCCTGTTCAATGGGAAAAATTGAAACTATGGATAGGATTCCTCAACTATTTTTTTTTAAAAAAAAAATAACCAAAAATAGGAAAAAAAAACAAGTATTATGGGTGTGTGAACATGGACCTCTCCAATTCATCCAAGAAAATGGTATTGACTGGATACACATATATCTAAAAGTTTTTGATTGGATAAACCTATTGGATAAATCTAAATGGTATTGATTACATAAACCTATTCAATGTCGTGAATTGAATTGTGGTCAGAGGATACATAATTTTGAATACATACACACATAGACCACATTTTATGAAATGTGATGAAACATTGCACATTCCAAATAATAAGAAATATATATAAGAAATAATAAGAAAAAATAAATAATATAGAATTACATAGTTAGAATAAAATTATTAAAATCCATCTATACATGAAGAAAATATATAACAAAACTATTGAAGCACAATGAAAAATACAATGTTTGTTTGCTTTAAGTATACAATCACTTTTATTTGCAATCTTAACAATTTGCAAATATTAAAGATTTAAATAGTATTTAACTAAATTATGATCACTCCCTGAGTTAACATAGAGCATGTTAAAATGCTGCAATTGTGGAATGTTGGTCAAGCTTTGTATGAGAAAATAAGATTAAAAAAAGCTTTTTTTCCCCAGATATGAATGACTGCTATAAATGTGGAAATGAAAACTATCCTAGCAAGACCCAGGATTTCTGTATTCCCAAAACTGCAACCTTCCTGTCTTTTGGAGAACCTTTGGGACTCTGTTTAGGGTTCTTTGCTGTTTCCTTTGCTCTAATTACAGCCTCTGTGCTTGGAATCTTTCTGAAGCACCACAACACTCCCATTGTCATAGCCAACAACCGGGACCTCACCTACACTCTCCTCATCTCCCTCCTGCTCTGCTTTCTATCAGCCTTGCTTTTTATTGACTGTCCTGGGAAGGTCTTGTGTCTCCTTTGCCAAACCACTTTTAGTATAATCTTCTCAGTGGCTGTTTCTTGTGTGCTGGCAAAAACCACCATAGTCGTTCTGGCTTTCTTGGCCACCAAGCCAGGATCCATGCTGAGAAAATGGGTGGGGAAAAGACTCGCCAATTCCATTGTTCTTTCCTGTTCTCTTATTCAATCAGGCATATGCATTATATGGCTGTCAACCTCTCCCCCCTTCCCAGATGTTGACATGCATTCAATGGAGGATCAAATTGTTCTGGAATGTAATCAAGGTTCTGTGACTATGTTTTATTGTGTACTGAGCTATCTGGGCTTTTTGGCCATGGTGAGTTTCACTGTGGCCTTTTTTGCCAGGAAGTTACCAGATGCTTTTAATGAAGCCAAGTTTATCACATTCAGTATGTTGGTTTTCTGCAGTGTTTGGTTATCCTTTGTTCCCACCTACCTGAGCACCAAAGGAAAATATATGGTAGCTGTGGAGATCTTCTCCATCTTAGCTTCCAGTGCTGGACTGCTAGGGTGCATTTTTGTCCCCAAATGTTTTATTATTTTGTTGAGGCCTCAGCTGAACAACAGGAAACAGCTGATAAACCAAAGGAAATGAACAATTTGTACGATTGTGTATTTGGTTATCCTTTTTCCTTGTAATAATTTCTGCATTTTTTCTCTTCTTTACAATATTTCCATCCATCCATTTATCCATCTCTCCACCCTTTGGATCTGGTGAACCTTAAAATCCAAAAACATTAGGTCTTGCTAGGGTTGAGTCAAAACCTGTTCTTCCCCGTCTAAACCACTGGACATCCAGGCACTAAGAAAGAACCTTAAGGACATCATTTGGTTGCCTAAGTGGAGATGGATGGTTGAGTATCTTCAATATACTGTTGAAACCTAACCCTGTGCTCTAGCCCTGGAGGAAGGAGGAAGGAGGAAAAGCAGACAGCAATATGCCCCCCAACCCTAGAGTTATATCATCATTGATGGTATTGTCAGTTGTTGACAGATAAGGACAGTGAGGATGGGTGTATCACCCCCATCCCATCACCAGCAGAGGTCACCCCAAATGCAATCAAAATTTTTTCTTTTCCTTGCTTGGGAGTGAAACCTGACTAGATGGAATCTTGATAATCTACTTCCTCCAGGACCTTCTGTAGCACAACCATATTTTCCACGTTGGAAAACTGACTAATACATTTGGGTTCAGGGATGGCTTCTATAGGAGAAAGTGGACTTCTGCCTCATTAGGGACCAGGGCCATCTCTCTAGGATGGATTCATTACCCACTGGACTCAAGTGCATGTAACGGCTCAGAAAGCCTTAGCCAATCAAGAGCGATATGGTTTTAATGTACACAAGGCTGGGCCTCCCAGGCCCACCAATGCCTCTATCACCTCACTGGGATGTCTGCTGCCTAACCTCTCTGCCTAAGTTCCTTGACTCAATTTATGGGTTGTCGGTGGAGTTCCCCATACTGATAGTTCTGTGTGACTTCAATCTGCCTTCTCTAGGAGTGGGGTCTGAGGTAGCTCAGGAGTTCATGGCCACCGTGATGGCCATGGGCCTATCCCAGAATATCCAGAGCCTGACATGAGACACTGGTTACAGTTTGGATCTGCTGTTCCTATTGGAACAGTGGCTATGTGTTCTGAAATTGGGGGAGCTTTTGGTGACTCCCATGTCATGGTCAGATCATGCCCTGATTTCCATGGAATACTTAAGTGCCACTATGCATTGCAGGGAGGCTAGACTCATTCAACTGGTCTTCCCCTGCTGACTGATAGACCTGACTGATGGGGGCTTGCCCTGCTGATATTCTGCATGGTCCATCAGAAACCTTGGTCACTACTTGGAATAAAGGGGCAGCTGAGGCTTTGGATCTGATCACACCCATGCAACCTCTCCCCTCTCGGGGATCCCATCACTCCCAATGGATCAAAGAGGAGTTGAGGGAGATGAAATGAGAGAAGATAATGTGGAGCATCGCTGGCACTCAACGTTTGTGCTGGATGGGTTTGCACTGTCCCAAAGAGACCCCATGTGCAATCTGGAGGTCTTCCTAAACTCACAACACCTGCTTGAAGAGCAGGTGGCAGTTGAGCCTAGGAGGGCCTTTGTACAAATTTGTATTATGTGCCAGTTGCGCCAATTCCTAGATCAAGGGGTTTTTCTCACATTCACTTATGCCCTAGTCACCTCCCTGTTGGACAACTGTAATGTGCTCTACATGGGGATGGCCTTGAAGAGTGTGATGGATATCGGCAGTGCCGCTGGTTCTCAGGAAGGAGGGAGCACATTTCAAGAAGGTGGAAGAGATAAGAGAAGATGTATTCCAGGGGGCATTGTGAGAAAACCAAGATATCAGAATAGATCTACCCTAGAGCCTTCCCAGGTTATTTCCCCTTAGGTTAGGTAGAGTTGCTTTAGTCTGGCAAGATTCTGTCTATACGGCGTTAGCAAATAAAGAACTGAAGTTTGACTAGACTGATTCTTGCTCGTTCTTGGGCTGGGCTTGACATCAATCTTGCCAGACTCAAAACTCCCACAGAAGAGGCAGGAAAGTTTCAAGCATGGCTTCGGATCCTCAAGGGCTACCGGTTACTCCGCAGCATTTGGCAGCAGCCTTGTTGAAGCACCAGCAGCAGGTGGATGCACAGGTCAATAATTTGCAAGCAGCAGTGATGCAGCTGTTAAAGTAAGTCAGGCAAAGCGCCCAACAGCCTGCAGCGGTGCCGGCAGCAGAGGCCCAACCGGTGTTTCTGCAGACCTATGGCAGCTTACCTGAGAAGTATGGGGGAGAAGTGGACCAATTAAGAACATTCGTTACTAAGTGGGAGATGTTTATGGACAGCAGACCCGTAGAGTTCCCAACAGATCACACCAAGTTAACATTTGTTTTAAGCTTATTAAAGGGATTGGCAGCAAAGTCGGCCATTCCCTTTTTTAAAGAATTTTATTAAGTTTCAAGATAGGGATAAAAGCTACAAAAAACCAAAAAGCTACCCAAAAAAAAAGAACTAAAAAGGTGTGAAAATACAAGAGAATTTTTTTTTCAAAATTACAGAAAGATGTGACTTCCAAATTTAACAGCAAGGATATACAAAAATTTCCATAATCAATCTCTTACTCTATAATAAACCAAAACCACATTATTTCTATAAGTCATTTCACTTTAGCACATTATAAAAATCACTAAGTACAGTTACTCCCCCCTTATATTAAAATAAAGAAAAAAATCATGTAGAACTCTAATGACCCTGACTTCAATGCCCAAATGAACACTTCTCTATTTTTATTTATTTATTCATTCATTCATTCATTCATTCATTCATTCATTCATTCATTCATTCATTCAATTTATCACCGCCCAACTCCCTCAAAGGGACTATGCACTTTGTTGAAATGCAGAATAAGTTTTATTAAGGATACATGTAAATCAAAAGCACTCCGAAAGATCCAAATGCCAGATTCCCACAAAACGGCCCAACTTAGCTCTCCCCCCTGCACTCCAATTCCTTCGTGCCTATGATGTCTGTTACTTTCACACTCCATTCTCAGGCCCCTCCAAGTCCTGCAGGTGGACGACCTTTGCGATGCATTCCACAGTCTCCATTGTTAACCACCGCTCTGTGATCGGCACGACTTCCCCCTCCCCACATTCCACATTCTAACACTACAAAGACTAATGGCAGGATCCAAATGTGAACCTAAACATCTTCCCCCCCAAGAAGGTGACACTTATGTAATTATTCCCTTCCTACTATTATTCTATACATTTCTGTCTAGTATAATAAGAATCAAACTAAAAAGCACATAAATTGCCTCCCATTATACTTAATAATACAACAGTTTTAATAATCTTAATCATAAACCCAAGAAACAAAAACAATTCAAAACAGTGGCCTTAAAACAAATCATTAAAACCATCCAAATAAACATTTTATACCCTAATAATCTTAATCCAAATCCTTAAAAGCAAATAACGTCATTCAAATCCATAAAGCAATCCAGATAAAGATTCTTTAACCCTTATCCCATTTCAAAATAAACCAGAGCATTTACATATCCCCACAATATGCACAGAGCTTTTCTCTTGAAAAAATCAAACAGACCAGCTGCCGCCCTCAAAATTCCAGCTTCTCTTCAAAAAACCTCCCACACATAATGAACCCTTCTTTTTCATGGCATTCCACCAGAAAGTGAGTTTCACTTATTGCTTGCAGATATCTCTCTCTATTAAATTTCTCCAACTCCACTATCCAATCTTCATCCAGCATCTCAATAGAAATCCTGATCTCAATCTTAGAAGAAATATTTCTATCACCGTTGAATTCGTCAATTTTCATCCACCACATCCCCAACCTGATAGCACAGTTTAGACCTCACATTTTCCGAGATGTCCTGAATATCTTGCATGAAAGCTTGGTAGAAGTCAGAAAAAATCTATTTAAAATCTTCCATGTCTCATGCAGTACATTATGGTGGCCCCTAGGAGCTTAACCAGCGAAAGTCAAAGATATGGAAGAGTTCCAACGTGTGTTTACACAAGCGAGAGTGAGATAGGCAGACAGTTCCCAAGGGAAAGTAGAAACAGAAAGCTGATTGTTCAAATCAGCCAATTCAACATGTAGTAAAATGCTAATATCTTCAAATTTAGTACAAAAATTATAACAGGAAGACAATTGTTCACTCTCAATCCTCCTTTATATTTGGAAGGAAAACAAAGTCCAAAACTTAAAGATTTTTTTTAAAAAAGTAATCCAAAAAATAATGATACGCACCAAGACAACCAGATTCTCCTTGCTGTAGAAAGCTTCTCTTAGGTTACGCATACTGAAAAAAACCATAAATTAAATGATTTAGAAATGGGGTGCCTGGTCTTAGTGTCCCTTTAAGGCTACAGCATGTCTTGGAAAATGATGACAGCCCCACCAACCAGCTAGCTCTTACCAGTCGAATACGAAATGCTGTTTGCGATCTTCTGGCTTCAAGCAGCCATCCGGAGGACAGATGGGATGATTCCAGGTGTTCTCCTTTATCCGGAGAATGTTTCTGGACTTCAGGAAAACCTGCCTGAGCCAGAAAAATAATGCTGCGTTTTCAGCTCCACTTGCTAAACTCACGGGCACAGCTGCTCAGTCCGCCATGGTCCCCACTGGAAGTCCAAAACTGGGCCATTCCCATGAGGGAAGGCAATGACGCAATTCTGAACAACTATCAGAACTTCATTGGGAGATTCAGAGGCCATTTTGGGGATCCCATCCAGAAGGTCACAGCCAATTGGAAGATTTGGAAACTCAAGCAAGGCAACAGGAGAGTACGGCTTTTCGTCACAGATTTTAAGCTTTAAGTTGGAGACATTGGATGGAACAAGATGGCCCTTATTGACCAGTTAAGAGAGGGGCTTAACGATGATATTCAAGATGAACTGGTAAGGCAAGGAACCCCAGCCACCTTGGATGAACTGTACCAGCATTGTGTGGTTATTATGCCCAACTTAGAAATTGAAGGTGAGTTGGGGTGTCAGAGGCAGAGATGGCTATAGATCACACCTTACGGGATTCACAACTCTTCCTGCTGTGGCCTCAGATCCAGGGGCAGGGGAGCCAATGCAGATCGGTGCTGTAAAGAGATTGGTCTCTTCGGAGGAGAGGCAGAGATGGTGAGATCTGAGTCTCTGTTTTTATTGTGGAGTCTCAGGGCACATAGTAAGAGCATGCCCACAAAGAAATCCAATGGCAAGGGCTAAGAAATTGGAGCAAGCCACCAACAAGTGCCCAGCTCCTTCCACAGCTGCGAACCAGGGAAACTCTACTTGCCTCCCTGACTAGAGCTCACCAGCAAGTAAGTAGAGCTCATTCTGAAGAAAACAGGCAAGCCTTTTTCCTTACCCCTGTTACAGTGACTTTAGAATTGGGGCACAAAGTAGAACTAGAGACTGTTATCGATTCTGTTGCTACCACAAACTTCATAGATGTAGAGACAGTGGAGAAGTTGCAGCTACCTACCATAAAGCTACCAAGACCATGGAAGTCGAAATTATAGATGGCCAACCTTTGAAGGCAGGCCCCATTGTGCAGTTCATGGCTCCGTTACAAGGAACGACCAAAGGACTTCTGGTGGGGGACATGGCTGACTGAGCAGCTGTGTCCACGAGCTTCGCAGACTGAACTGACAACACGGTGGTTTTTTGGGCTCAGGCAGGCTTTTCCTTGAAGCCTTTAGCAGTATCACGGCAAAGAAAATGCTTGGAATCATCCCATCTGTTCTCCAGAACCATAACTTGCAGCCTGAGAAGCCTTTGTTGAAATGCCAGGCGACAATTACATTTTGGTTTTGAAGGGGTTAAAGGGACAGTTTGAGTTAGAAATTACAAATGGAGTTCTATTTTGATGAAATGTTATGGGAAAGAAGAGGTTCTGTACTGTGGGAGGTTTTTTGCTGAGAAGTCTGAGTTTCCAAGGGGGTCAGTTGGGCTGTTTGATTTCTGTATGAAAAAATGCCTTGTGTGTAATATGGAAATATGTAAATGCTCTGGTATATTTTGAAGTCAGAACTGAAGTACTTTGGCCACATAATGGGAAGACAGGATACCCTGGAGAAGATGCTGATGCTAGTGAAAGTAGAAGGCAAAAGGAAGAGGGGCCGACCAAGGGCAAGATGGATGGATGATATTCTGGAGGTGAGGGACTCGACCTTGGGGGAGCTGGGGGTGATGACGGCCGACAGGAAGCTCTGGCGTGGGCTGGTCCATGAAGTGACGAAGAGTCGGAAGTGACTGAATGAATAAACAAAACATATTTTGAAGTGGGGAAAATAATTAAGATTGTTTATTTGGATTGACATTAAGGCTTGTATGATCCTGTTTTTCTTTAATGATTTGGATTACTATTTACTGGATTACTTTTAAGGTTTGCTTGATTTTTAAGATTTATAAGACATAATAATAATTGTTTGGTTTTAGGTTTAATAGGGTTAAGATTGTTATAGTATTATTAATTATAAAAGTAAACAATTTAAATGTTTTTATAATCTGATTTTCATTATAGTGGACAGAAATATATAGAACAGAGGTAGGAAGGAAATAACTAAATAAATGTTTTTTGGGGGGGGAAGCTGATTTGGAGGCTTATATATTTCTTTTTCTTTTAATATAAGGGGAAGGAGCAATTGTGTTTGGTGATGTTTAAAATGTGCTAATGGAATGATTTATAGAAATAATGTGATCTTGGTTTGATATACTGTAAGGGATTGATTATGGAAATTGCTCTATATTCTTGTTGTTGAAAGTTGGAAGACACCTCTTTATGTAATCTTCAAATTTCTTTTTTTTTCTTGTGTTTCACACTTTTTTAGTTTTTTTAGTTTTTTTTCTTTTTTTAGTTTTTTTTCTTTTTTGTAGTTTTTTTCTGTTTCAAACTTAATAAAATCCTTATTAAAAAAAACAAGGAACGACCAAAGGACACACAGAGTTACCACCCCTTTATGTAATGTTCTCTCTACAAATATCCATAGTGGTAGGCACCGCATGGCTGCGAGTCCATAACCCTTTGGTATATTGGTCAATGGGGGAACTGTCTTTTCCCTCCCCAGATTGCCAGCACCAGAAACAGTAAAAGACTATGTTTCCTCATGCCATGTCTGCCAATGCACTAAATCAGTTCAGGGGAAGCAGGAAGGATTGTTGCAGCATTTAGCATATGACCCCAGCCACTGGATAGAGTCTCCATGGACTTCATAACCGATATACCCCCACTGCAACGATATATGTCTATACTACTAGTAGTGGATCTTTTCACTAAAATGGCCCATTTCATGCCATGCAGGGGACTTCCAATGGCCAAAGCCATGGCACAGCTTTTTTTGGACCATGTTTTTAGATACAGAGGGATGGTTAATCACATAATAAGTGACAGACAGCAGTCAATTTACTTTCAGATTTTGAAGGCACTTTTCCAGTTATTAAATGTACAGATTCACCTGTCCTCTGCCCACCACCCTTCCACAAATGGAGAGGCAGAAAAGGATAACCAGGCGTTGCAACAGTATCTTGGGTGCTACAGTACATACAGCCAGGATAACTTGCCAGCTGTCCTTCCATTAGCAGAGTTCACATACAACAATTCTGTGCACTCATTAATTGGCATGTCACCATTGCAAGCAATGCATGGAGTCCACCAATGGGTTTTAAAACCACACAACAAGGAGTGGTTCCTAGCACTGTAGAGTTTCTATGAGTACAGCAAGCAGCTCAGTAGCTATTAAAAGACCAATTGCTAAGGGCAAAGGCAGCATATAAAAGAGCTGCAGTTGCTCACAGGAAGGAGGGGCCAGCAATTTGGGAGGGGGACAAAGTATGGCTTTCTACTAAGTTCTTAACTTCAAAGAGGCCATGAAATAAGTTGGACTCTATGTTCGTGGGCCCATTCACCATTGTGAGACAGGTAAAACCACTCGCTTTTTGTTTGCAACTGCCAGTTTCTATGAAGGTCCACCCCATCTGTCACTGATTATTTAACTACTCAACCTCAGGTCTGCAGAATGTAGAAAAGGAATAACAACAATGAAGAAGCTTAGACATGTAAAATGTAGACAAATATGATTAATTAAGATAGAGGTGTGTATTTCCAAGTCTGTAGAGCAATTCTGATTGAACAGATAAATTCATGAGATCTCTCCCTAAGAAGTACATTATAATTCCACTTATGCCTCCTGCCAATTTTCATTCATTCCAAATTCCTTTCTTGTTCAGTCTCTCCCCCCACCCAACCTCCAGTGCTGCAATCAGTGGTGGCAAGATGCAGGAAAAACAATTCCCCACCCATCCATACTACCATCAAGAATATTACACTTAAAGATCCAGATACAAATGGAAGCACCATCCAGGAGTCCAGAGGGCTCCAATGTTTCCTCAACACTGGAACCACAGATTGTTTCACTGATTTCCAATTTCTAAGGATTTCAAAATAAGGAGAAAGCTGAGTCAGAAAAAAAATCTTCACTGTTCTCTCTGAGTTAATTTACCACCTTGACTTGAAAACCTTCAAATATATTGTCTGTAGCTTGAATCATGTCAACTGGATTTCTATTTTCTTAGTGGAAACGTTTCACTCCTTATCCAAGGAGCTTCTTCAGTCTGAGTAAAGTTAGTAAGGGAATCCTTAAATATGTTTCTAGGCTGGCTGTGTGACCTTGCACCTGGGGCTAGGTCATGGTTATTTTTGAGATGTTTGTTTCTAAGTCTCAAAAATAACCATGACCTAGCCCCAGGTGCAAGGTCACACAGCCAGCCTAGAAACATATTTAAGGATTCCCTTACTAACTTTACTCAGACTGAAGAAGCTCCTTGGATAAGGAGTGAAACGTTTCCACTGATAAAATAGAAATCCAGTTGACATGATTCAAGCTACAGACAATTCCACCTGGATGACTGAGAACCTTCATAGACATATGCATATAAAGTAATAATTACATGAGGAATATTCTTTCTCTGACAAGGAGAATGTATATTCCCTTCTAAATGGAATAAATAAAGTCATCCTGAGACACGCAGAACAAGAAGCCACCTTCTCTGCCATTAGATAGATTCTTGACAAAAAATATATTGAGATGAGAAAAACACCTGACACAGAACAGAATCTTCAGTCATTTACTCTCTTTATTCAAAATGGAGGATCTTTGTAGTTGGGAAAGAGAATATCTCTTAAGAAAAGGAACATGCCAAGAGTTTGGCATGCTATCTGCTAGAATTACTGAAGCTTAAGGTTAACCATGGTGTTCTTCTAACTGAGGATAATTCAGCAGTTACCTGCAAGAATTACTGATCCTTAACTTTCAGTTCCTTAGCAGTTCTTTTTCCTTTATATTTGAGCCCTCTTGCTGAAAACATGGCATTTAAAGCATGGGCCACTGCGTAAACAGCATTGTAGACATTGTAGCTATAACCGGTCATTTGCATTTCAAAGAAAGTTGCAAGAAGGCTCTCCAGGTCCTCTTCCCCTGTGCAAATCTCTCCTTCCACTTTGCCCAGACTTGGGTTTGGGAACACACAGCCAAAGGCCTGTTGCCAAAAGTCCATAATAAAACCATCTGCACTGTACACAGAGAGGTTTTGGTGTTTCAGAAATATTTCAAAGTCTGGTAGATCACTGGAGTGTATTACAAAGGATAAAGCCCCATGGAAAAAGCTTGAATCCCAATTTTTTTGGAAGACAAATGACGTAACCTCCACCTGGGCTGTTGCTATCCACACTTTACCTTTGGGTTTCATCATTTCTTCATCTAGGTATGATACATAAGGAAACCATCTTAAAAAAGCCATGGAATAAGAATCTCCATTGACCACTGATACATTGGCTTCACTGAGCATGATTTTATCATGTATTTTTGCCCCCTGTACCATTTTTTCAGTTCCATCCATACCAAAATATGTTTTAAAATTTTTTTCTATAAAGGAAAAACAAATACCACTCTTGGAAAACAAGGGAACGACTGTTTGTAGAAATCTTTCTCCATTGTCATTATCCATAACAATGATGCCAATCCACAACCATCTGAAATGCAGAAGCAAAGAGAGAATCCCTGCATATTGGATGGATTCTCGAGGCACCATCTGATAGAAAGGCAGACCTGGGGTTTTTTCCTCCATCACTGAAGGAGAGCCATATATGAGCTAAACAGAGATGTGGAGGGAAAGGAGAAGAGTCCAGTGATAATGACATGCATGTTATAATTTGAAGTATCTATTTAATTTGCACATACTGTACCAACAATAATTTTAAAAATACTATTTTATTTGAAGGTTTGCAAGTCAAGGTGGTAAAAGAAATCACAAAATAGGGAATATTTTGTATTTTAATTATACTTTGAAAAGTTAGTAAAGCTCTAATAACCCAAGGTGTTAAAAGAAATCAGAGAAACTGTTTGTTTCTTTATTTTCCTGAATCAGCTTGAAAATCAGCTTTCTTCCTATTCTTAAACACTTAGAAACTGGAAATCAATGAAGGAAGTGGTGTTTCCAATGTTGAGGAAATACTAAAACCCTCTTGACTCTTGGATGTAGCTTCCATTGGTCTCTGGGTCCTTAAATGTAATGTTTGTTGTGATAGTGTGGATGGGGAATTATTTTTCCTGAACTCTGTTGCTTACTGCAGCACTGGCAGGGGAAACATTAGAGGAAAGAATTTTGGGAATCAATGAATATTGGCAGGAGCAGAATTGGAACTACAGTGGTCTTCTTCAGGAGCCAATAAGGATCTAACTAATTAACTAATATATTCAATCAGAATTGCTTTACCGACAATGAAATACACAGTCTAACTCAATACGTCATATTTGTCTAAACTCTACATATAATCAACCAACTTTTTATTATACCTTTTCTACATTCTACAGCCATGAGGTTGACTGAGCTGTCAGTGAGAGATGGCTGCAAACATCAGTATTAGCGTGTGGTGTTTTTCTTCCTTTTTTCAAATTGCTTCAGCAATGGATGCTTCACTACATATAAATCTTAGTGATTCAACCAGGACATCATTTGATATCTGTGTCCATGTGCTTCTACCTCAGGACCAGTAAAGCACAGAGGGACACAGTGCTATCACTTAAGGATCTTTGCTGTTGGGCTTCATTTCACTTTCAGACGTATGTGAAGTTTTGTATAGTTGCCTAAACCTGCAAAACTGCATAGAGTTTGAGAAAAGAAATACATATTTGTTTTACACATTTATAGAAATCTATCTATCATCTATCTATCTATCTATCTATCTATCTATCTATCTATCTATCATCTATCTATCTAATTCGTTTTACACATTTATAGAACATTCTCTCTCTCTCTCTCTCTCTCTCTCTCTCTCTCTCTCTCTCTCTCTCTCTCTCTCTCTCACCTGTGGAATTTTGTAGATATCCAAGACAGTTGCTACATAAAGGAAGACTTCTGGATCCAGTCCTGCAATGACTGCCATCAGATTATTCTGGGTGCCACATTTGAAATTTGAGGTGAAGTTCTCCCGTGAGGACAGGAGTTGTATGACAGCATGATAACTCCACTTTGCACTGAAATAACTATCATAGATGTGGAAGCCCAAGGTGAAATTGGATAAAATCTGATGGTTTGCATTGATTTCCTGTATTGCAAATGTCAAGGCCATAATATGCTGGTAATTCTTAGGCACCATACTATAAAGGAAGTTCTGTTTTAGTAAAGTGTTTCTAAGATATTTCTTTATTTCAAAATAACTCATAAGCAAAGTTTTCAGGCAACTGACAAAGTTCCTTGAAATATTAAATATTTCTTATAACTAAAAAAGTTATTTAAAAAGTGGTTAAGGCAACGGGCTAGAAACCAGGAGATGGTGAGTTCCAGTCCCGCCTTAGGCATGAAAACCAGCTGGGTGACTTTGGGCCAGTCACTCTCCCTCAGCCCAACTCACCTCACAGGGTTGCTGTTGTGGGGAAAATAGGAGGAGGAAGGAGTATTAGGTATTTTCACTGCCTTCAGTTATTTGCAAAAATAATAAAGGGGGCATAAAAAATAAAATGAAAATAAAAATGCAAATAACATGAAAGCTATTACATGTGTTAATAAATAGGAGAGGAATATATAAAACATGTAGCATCTACTATTTCAGAAGGAGAAAGAATGCATTTATAAACTAACTTCATGGAGTGATAAGTAAAAAAACTCAAACAATATCAATATTCATCTTCTGGACATGCCACCCTTTGTTCTTTTAGGCTATGTAATTACTGTGGATAAAGCATACATTTCTGTTTATACAGTAAAAGCAAAATAGCAATCCAGCCCATTAGACAGTGCAGTATATGTAATGTTAGATCTCTGTCCCATTGTAATATATTTGGATCCAACCTAGACTCTGTCTCCTATGGTCTAAGTGTCCTGCCAGTCTCAATGCACTTTTCTATTTTCCTTCCATCAGGATCCTTCACATTTGATTAACTTTTTGTATTACTCAAGATATAGGTTAAGGCTGTAACTGCTAAGAAAATTTCATAGAAATTACAGAATAAATGTAGAATGCCAGTTTCATACATAATTTCATCCGACTTTGTTAGTGGTGGTTCCACGTTGAAGGTGATTGCATCATCGATTATGTATCCCTGAGATGTAATGAAACCAACTGTAATGTCTCCAAACTGATGGTATTCATGAAGTGGGGAATGTGACTCTTTGTCCTTGCAGATCTTTGTGTCAGCCATCCTCACAATTTGAGAAAGTAATATTTGTAACAGTGGTGAAAGCAATCCAGACATGTTAAAGAAAGGCACCGAATCACGTTATTTCACTCTTAAGTATTGTCTCTGATTACCATAGCTTGACGTGTCCCCTTTCTTACAGGAATAAATGTCTCCATGCTTTCGTAAAGCTGATGTGGTCTCTAGAAATCTGTAGGGATTTCAAGAAGGAACATAATCAAACCAAGCCTGCATTTACAGGAGCAGGTGGTTATGTTGGGAATTCTAAGAGAGGTGAAGATGAAAACATGTTTTCCTCTTGATTAAATTAACATCTTTTACAATAAGAAAAACTCGAGATTGTTATGAGTTTTAAGCCCAAGTAAGAACAAGCTATGTGAGCTTAATGGAGGACAAAAGGAAATTTCTAGAATGAACTGACAACTTTAGATGTTAAGATGGTCACAGCTTTAGTCATATCTCTTAATGGGACCAATGATGCAGAGGCAGAACCATAGGAAATATTTATGTTGAACTAGAGCCAGAGTTAAGCCAAGTCCAGCAAGTCTGTTTTGTCTCTAAGTTTCTGTTTTTCTAAATCCATTTATTCCCTCCACATGAGAGTCCCAACATTGTTTTAGTCTGGTAGGAATGCATAGAAAGTCGAGAACTTGCTATGTGCACAAAATGATTGCTATTGTGTGTATTGTTCTCTTCTAACATCAGTGATTATAAAAAGCTTCTTTAAGGTTAAAAGCTGAGGAGGAGGAATGAGTGAGAGATCAAAATCCAGGACCAGGAAATCTCTAAATTTATTTCTCTAATTCCAGAAAAGAAACTTTTTTCCTCAGGAGGTTGGAGTCCCATGAGCTTCACGTGTCCAGTGCTGCTTTGAGGACTACACAAAAACAAAAGCACCCATCACACATGCATCCAGTCTTACCCAGATATGCTCCACCGACATAACAGATACTTGACACGTACTGCCACTCAAGCAGCACACCACATATGCTACACATTGCATTGCAAATTATAGTAAATTACTCATAAACTTTATTCAGTGCCATCTTCTTATTAGGTATTCTCTATTGTTCAGCTTAGGCCTCATTATGATTATGTAACATTTGGGGAAAAGATGCAACCCAGAACCGAACACCAGAGGTTAAGATTGAAAACATCTCCACAGCAGTCATGTATTTTCCTTCAGTACTTAGATAGGTTGGAACAAAAGCTATCCAAACACTGCAAAAGACCAACATGCTGAAAGTGATAAATTTGGCTTCATTGAAACTGTCAGGTAATTTCCTGGCCAAAAATGCCACAATGAAACTTACAATGGATAAAAAGCCCATGTAACCCTGAACACAGTCAACTTAATCACTGACCCTTCATTGCACTGTAATACAATTTCTTCAGTTATCACATGCATATCAGCATCTGGGAAGGGTGAAGCAGTCCCCAGCCAAAAGGTACAACTGCCTGTTTGGACAAATGAACAAGAAAATGCAATGGACGTGGCCAGTCTTTTCCCCACCCATTTCTTCATTCTGGACCCTGGCTTGATAGCCATGAAAGCTAGAACAACTGTGATGGTTTTTGCAAGGACACAACAAACAGCTGCTGAAAAGACAATGCTAAACACAGTTTGTTGGAGAAGACAAGTCACCTTATTAGGCTGGCCAATGAAGAGCAATGCAGAAAGGAAGCAGAGCAGGAGGGAGATGAGGAGGGTGTAGGTTATGTCCCGGTTGTTGGCTTTAACGATGGGAGTGGTGTGATGCCTTATAAATGTTCCCAGCACCAAAACTGTGATGAATGAAAAGGAAAGTGCTGCAGTGCATAAGCTAATACCCAGTGCTTCGTTATAAGAAAAAAAGGTTACTGTTTTGGGAATGCAAAAATCATGTTTTTTGTTTGGATATGTTTTGTCTGTGCATTTATGGTCAAAGTTTTTATTATTTTTTAAAACAGAGATAAAAAAACTACAAAAAACAAAAAAACACTACAAACAAACAAAACACTAAAAGTGTAAAAACACAAAAGAAAAGACTTTTAGAAAGTTACATACATACAGGTGACTTCCAGGTTTTGTCTGTGCATTTATGACAGTCTTCCATATCAGGAAAAAATGAAAAAGAAACAATATAATTTAGATCTCATAGCTGTGCTTAAAAATCAGCAGTATGGGTGTTTATTTACATTTACATTGCTGCACATCTCGCACACTGGGCAGCTTACAAGATTAAAATGAACAACCCCACCAAACAGCCCCCAGCGCCCAAGGAAACCATTGACTCCACTCACTACCAAGAGCAGCAGAGCTCATCTGCCCCCCTGATCCACGTGCCTGGGGGAACAGCTGGGTTTTCAGTGTCTTGTAAAAGGCTAACAGGGTTGAGGCCATCTGAATCTCTGGGGGGATGCTGTTCCATAGGACACATGCTGCCACTGAGAAGGCATGACTCCAGGGTCCAACCAGATGTCATTAAAAGAAGGGACCTGGGGCATGGCCTTTCTCCTACATCTGGTGGGACAGGTAGAAACAATGGGAGAAAAGTGGTCCTACAAGTAGACTGTACCAATGCCATGGAGGGCTTTATAGATGATTACCATAGAATTGCACCTGGAAACCTTCATCAGACTAAAAATAATTTACCAGCAAAAGAGAAAAGAGAAACAAATGATCTTATATTGACAATATACCATCTTTGTGAAAAATTAGACGGGAGAGAGCTTTTCAAAGGTAACCTAGTATACTGTAATAAACTTGGTTGTCTGGTGGACATGTCGTACAGGAACAAAGCCTGATTCCCCAAGAATTCTCCTCCTTCAGACTGCATATCTGAAGTTTTCTAGCCCCCAAATAGTGGGTTTATTAATGGGAGATCCAGAAATGTTTGTTTCTTTCCTGAATTCTGTTTCAGTTTATTTATTCTTATGGAGGGTTGCAGATTTCCTACCCCACAACTTGCATCTAAATCTTTCTTTGAGGCAGAAGTATTTTTATTTACAGTAATTTAACGGTTATAAAATGGTATACACAAATGCACAAAAACAACAAAGAAAATTAAAAATAACTCGGAAATCAAAAAGAAGATAGCGAGATCACAAAAGGAAAAGGAGAAACTTATATTAACCTGTTAAATAGCATGCAAAAAATGGAAGAGAATAATTTGGGCTGTATGAGTTTTCATGTCTGGGTCCTCAACAAGCAGAACAACTTTAAATATTCGGCAGATACTTTGCTGTGCCAGATAGAAACTGAGTGTGTACTCTTCATAGTTGCCAAATTTGATCTTGGAGTTTGAGCGAAGTGTGATGCACACTTATCTTTTATGCCTGGTAGCTCTTTCAAATGTGATGTGATTAAAATTGGGCATAAATCCCTATAGAAATTAATGAATGGAACAAGACATGGCCTACATCCTCTTTTGCATGAAAGCCACAAGGGTAAGAATATTCAGGATTGATTGATTGATTGATTGATTGATTGATTATGTGCCATCAAGTTAATTTGGACTCCTAACAACCATATAGATAGATTTTCTCCTTGACAATCTGTCCGTAATATTTCAGGTCTTCCAATGGTGCACTCATTGCCACTTTAACTGAGTCCATCCACCTTGCTGCTTGCTATTCTCTTCTTCTCTTTCCTTCCACCTTTCCCACCATTACAGCCTTTTCCAGAGAGATAGGTCTTCATATGATGTATCCAAAGTAGGATAATTTGAGCCTGGTCATTTGGGTGTCAAGTGAGAACTCTGGATTGATTCGTTTGATGATCCATTTGTTTGTTTTCTTGGCTGTCCACAGTATTCTCAGGAGTCTTCTCCAACACCAAAGTTCAAAAATGTCAATACTCTTCCTATCCTGCTTCTTCAAAGTTCAACTTTCCCTTCAATGGAGTGCCACAGGGAATATCATTGCTTGCACAGTTCTGATCTTTGTAGGTATAAACACATCATGACATCTGAATATCTTTTCCAAGGCCTTCATCTGCTGCTCTAACAAGTGCTAGTCTGTGGTGTATTTCTTGACTGCTTGTTCCTTTACTGTTAATGGTTGATCCCAAAAGGCAGAAGCTATCCACCACTTTGACATCTTCGTTGACAGTTCTAAGGCTGTTCTACCTGTTGCCATTAATTTGGACTTCTTTATATTTAATTTTAGTCCCATTTCTTCACTTTGCTCCTTAACTCTTATTACCAGAGGTCTGAAATTTGCACAATGGAGGAATGGTTGGTGAATGACAGAACTTGCAGAGATGGCAAAATTGACCTGATTACAGAAAAGAAAATAACTACCTTTGTTAGTGACTGGAAAACCTTTATGGACTTTTTGATGAAAACTGAAAAAATGAACTTGAGATTTATGGGTTTGATTATTAGAAAGGGCAGAATACAGTGGGGCAAAAAAGTATTTAGTCAGCCACCAATTGTGCAAGTTCTCCCAATTAAAAAGATGAGAGAGGCCTGTAATTGACATCATAGGTAGACCTCAACTATGAGAGACAAAATGAGAAAACAAATCCAGACAATCACATTGTCTGATGTGGAAATAATTTATTTGCAAATTATGGTGGAAAATAAGTATTTGGTCAATATCAAAAGTTCATCTCAATACTTTGTTATATATCCTTTGTTGGCAATGACAGAGTTCAAACGTTTTCTGTAAGTCGTCACAAGGTTGGCACACACTGTTGCTGGTATGTTGGCCCATTCCTCCATGCAGATCTCCTCTAGAGCAGTGATGTTTTGGGGCTGTCGCTGGGCAACACGGGCTTTCAACTCCCTCCAAAGGTTTTCTATGGGGTTGAGATCTGGAGACTGGCTAGGCCACTCCAGGACCTTGAAATGCTTCTTACGAAGTAGCTTGAATCATGTCAACTGGATTTCTATTTTCTCAGTGGAAACGTTTCGCTCCTTATCCAAGGAGCTTCTTCAGTCTTACGAAGCCACTCCTTCGTTGCCCGGGTGGTGTGTTTGGGATCATTGTCATGCTGAAAGACCCAGCCACGTTTCATCTTCAATGCCCTTGCTGATGGAAGGAGGTTTGCACTCAAAATCTCACGATACATGGCCCCATTCATTCTTCCCTGTACACGGATCAGTCGTCCTGGTCCCTTTGCAGAGAAACAGCCCCAAAGCATGATGTTGCCACCCCCATGCTTCACAGTAGGTATGGTGTTCTTTGGATGCAACTCAGCATTCTCTCTCCTCCAAACACGAGTTGTGTTTCTACCAAACAGTTCTACTTTGGTTTCATCAGACCATATGACATTCTCCCAATCCTCTTCTGGATCATCCAAATGCTCTCTAGCAAACTTCAGATGGGCCCGGACATGTACTGGCTTAAGCAGGGGGACACGTCTGGCACTGCAGGATCTGAGTCCCTGGCGGCGTAGTGTGTTACTGATGGTAGCCTTTGTTACGTTGGTCCCAGCTCTCTGCAGGTCATTCACTAGGTCCCCCCGTGTGGTTCTGGGATTTTTGCTCACCGTTCTTGTGATCATTTTGACCGCACGGGGTGAGATCTTGCGTGGAGCCCCAGATCGAGGGAGATTATCAGTGGTCTTGTATGTCTTCCATTTTCTAATTATTGCTCCCACAGTTGATTTCTTTTTTTTTTTTTGAAAAATATCATTTTATTTACATTCAACATAAAACAAACACATAACACATAACAATGATTACATTTATGTATATATATTTACATTTGATTTTACATATTCATTTTTATTATATTTAATATAATGTATCCTTCTTCCTTTTTTTATCTCTAGTCTTTTCCCTTTGTCTTCCATTCTCTTCTAACCTATTCTCTCTCTATCTTTTCCCTTCCCTTACCTTCCATTTTCACTCTTCCCTTAATCCCTTTTCTCTTTCATCCACTCCTTTCTTAACCCTCTCCTTCTCTCTATTATCTCACTTGCCTTACTCACTCTTTCTAACCCTCTCATCTCTCTCTATCTTTTCCTTTCCTTTATCTTCCATTTTCATTCTTCCTTTTATCCCTTTTCTCTTTCATCCATTCCCTTCTTCCTTTTTTAACCATCTCATTCTCTCTCTAATCTCTTCTCTCATTTACCTTACTCCCTCTTTCTCTCTCTAACCTCTTCCCTCCCTTCTCTTCCATTCTATCTTCCCTCATCTTTCTTTCCCTTTTCACCCTTTCTACCCTCTCTTTTTCTTTCTAACCTATTCCTTCCTTTCTCTTCTTACTTTATATATATTTATCACTCTTTCCCCCCTTTTCTTACATTATATTATTAATTTATTTATATATTTGTATCAAATTCGATCTTAACTTTTAGATCTTTGTTTTATAATACATAATACATACATACACTTCATTAAAATTCTTCCAGTTTTCTTAACAAAAAAATCTTGTAAATACTTGATTTACATTTTTTCCCCCTTCTTATACCTCTTTTTTTCCCCTCGCCCCTCCTTTATTTGTACTTTTTTTTTATTATTATTATTATTTATTCTCTACTTGACATTATATTCTTTTTGAATATACTTTATGAAGGGGTCCCATGTTTCCTTGTACTTCCCCATTTCTTTTCCTTTTATTAAATTTGTCAATTTGTCTGTTTGCATTAAATCCATTATTTTTATAATCCATTCTTCTTTTGTTGGAATATTTTCTTGTTTCCAATATTGAGCATATTTTATCCTAGCAGCTGTACTTAAATACTGAAATAAAACCTTTTGTTTTTTATTTATATTGTCTTCGATTTTGCTTAATAAATATAGTTCTGGTCTCATCCTTATTTCTTTATTGAATATTTTACATACATATTTGTGTATTTTGCCCCAATATTTTTTTGCTTTTTCACATAACCACCAAAAATGGTAGAAAGATCCACTTTTGTTTTTGCATTTCCAGCATAAATTAGTATTACTCATTTTTGATTTAAATAGCACCTCAGGAGACATGTACCATCTAAACATCATTTTGTACATATTTTCTCTTAGATCATTACTTAAGGTAAATTTTATATTTTTGACCCAGATTTCTTGCCAATCTTCATATGTAATTTCAATTCCTAAATTTTCCTCCCATTTTCTCATATATTTTTTAATTTTTATGTCCTTGGTTTTCATTTCCAGTAACATTTTATATATTTTAGAAATTAAATGTTCTTCCTCTTTTTCCAGTATGTTATCCCAATTATTTTCTATTTTTGTAAATTGATAATTTTTTTCGCCTATTTTATATTGCTCTTTCAATTGGAAATATGTAAACCAATGACATACTATATTTTCATTTTCCAGTTCTTCCCTTGTTTTAAGTTTCTGATTATTTCCCTCAAATTTTAACAATTTTTTATATCTTATATATTCTTTTTTATTTTGACTCCCTAATCTGGTACATGCCTCCTGGGTTGACACCCATAATGGCAGATTTGGTAATAGTGTTTTTTTGTATTTGTTCCAAATTTTTAGCAACGACTTTCTTATTATATGATTATTGAATGCCTTATGTATTTTACTTTTATTATACCACATGTAGCCATGCCATCCATACCTATTGTCGTGTCCTTCTAAATTCAGTAATTTTTCATTTTCTAGTTTTATCCAATCTTTAATCCATATTAGGCTGCATGTTTCATAATATAATTTAAGGCCTGGCATTGCTAATCCCCCTCTTTCTTTTGTGTCTTGTAAATATTTTAATTTTATTCTAGGTTTTTTCTTTTGCCATATAAATTTAGTTATTTCTTTTTGCCATTTAATAAAAATTTGGTCTTTAATCATAATTGGGATTGTTTGAAAGAAATACAAAAATCTTGGAAATATATTCATTTTTATTGTAGCAATCCTCCCCAGTAATGATATCTGTAAATTTACCCATTTCTCAAGATCTTTTTTAATTTCTTGACATAAATTATCATAATTATTTTTATACAAATCTAAATTGTTATCTGTTAATTGTATTCCTAAATATTTTAATTTTCTAACGTTTTGAAATCCTGTTATTTGTTCTAATTGACTTTTTTCTTCTTTTGTCATGTTTAAATTTATCATTTTGGTTTTCTGTATATTAATTTTAAATCCTGATAAATCACCATATTCTTGCAGTTTTAAAATTATTTTTTCTATTGTATTCCTTGGATTTTGTATTGTTATTACGAGATCATCTGCGAAAGCCTTTAATTTGTGATTATCCTGTTTTACCTTGATCCCTTCTATATTTTGATCTTTTCTGATTTCTTCCAATAATACTTCTAAAACCAGTATAAATAGTAATGGTGAAATGGGACAATCTTGTCTTGTGCCTTTTGTTATTTTGCATTCCTGGGTTTCTTCTTCATTTACTATTATTCTTGCTGTTTGAATTTTGTATACTGCTTTTATTGCTTTTATAAATTTTTCCCCAAAATTTCTATTTTCCAGTACTTTAAACATAAATTCCCAATTAACATTATCAAAATCTTTCTCCGCATCTAGAAATAATAACATTATTGGTTTTTCATTGTGTATGTTTGCGTATTCAATTAAATCAATCACATGTCTTATATTTTCTTTTATTTGTCTGTTTGGTAAGAAACCATTTTGATCCTGATTAATAATTTTCTGTAATATTTTTTTTAACCGTTCAGCAAGAATAATAGCAAATATTTTGTAATCATTATTTAGTAAAGAGATTGGCCTATAATTCTTACATTCTGTTAAATCTTGGTTTTCTTTTGGTATTAACACAATATTTGCTTCTCTCCATGATAATGGTATATCTGTGCCCTGTAATATTGAATTGAATAGAATTTTTAATGGATTAATTAGATGTTCTTGAATTTTTTTATAATATTCGGCTATGAAACCATCATTACCTTGTGTTTTCCCTGTTTTCAGTCTTTTGATTGCATCTTTGATTTCTTGTGTTTTAATGTTATTATTTGTAAAATCTTTGTCTTCTTCTGTTAATTTTTCTAGTTTACATTTTTCAATATATTCATCTATTTTATTTTTTGATATTTGTTGTTTTTGATATAATCTAGTATAGTAATCAAAGAAAGCCTTTTTGATATCTTCATTATATATCAATTCTTTATTCTTATCTCTAATTTTTGAAAAAAAAAAATTCTCCTTTTCTTTCCTTAATTTATATGCCAGCCATTTTCCTGGTTTATTTGCCTGTTCAAAATTTCTTTGTTTAATAAATTTTAGTTTTCTATCCAATTCTTCTGTTAGTTCTATTTTAATTTGAAGTTGCAATAGTTTTATTTGGTTTCTTAATTCCTCTTTTTCTTTTTTCCTTCTATTGTTCTTTTGCAATTCTAATTCTTTCTCTTTTATCTGTTCCATTATTGTTTCTACAAGTGGATAAATGTGAAGAAAAAAGAGAAGAGGAAGAACGTCTAGCACTATTGGAATTGAAAGAAAAAGAACGTTACATAAGAATAAGAGGGGTAGAGGAAGACAAAGAAGAAAATATTAAAGGACTACTTATTCAAATGATTGCTGATTTGATAGAATGGGAGGAGGAGAAAATAGATGATGAAATTGAAAAAATGTATAGAATTAATTCTAAATATGCAAAGATTAACAAGAAACCAAGATACATATTGATAGAATTTTCTAAAAAAATATATAGAGACATGGTTATTCAAGCAGCATTTAACAAAAAAATTGAGATTGAAGGTAATGCTATCACTATCTTTAAAGAAATACCTGGAGGAATACTAAGAAAAAGAAAAGAATATAAATTTCTGACAGAAACATTAAAGAAACACGAAATAAATTTTAGATGGGAGAATTTTGAAGGAGTTAACTTAATATATAAAGGACAAAGATATAGATTAAAGTTAAGTCTGTCCATGTGTTGTGAGATTAAGGAGTTTTCATCATGTCTAGCAGTCAGAATCTGACTAGCAGTCAGAAGACATGATGAAAACTCCTTAATCTCACAACACATGGACAGACTTAACCATACTTTCAACTGGGAAACTGTGAGCATATTAGACCAGGCCAAATCCAAAAATGCTAGAGAATTCCTGGAAGCTTGGCACTCAGACAAAGCAGCCATCAACAGACACATAGAGGTTAACAACATTTACATACCATTCATAAGAGACAATAGAATAGCCAGAAGACCAGAAAACCCCTGGGCCAGCAATCAACAACAAGATATGCATAGATTAACAGCAAGATTAGCAGCAGAGGAGCAATCAAACAACACAATAGATCTTAATCAAGGAACTATTAACTCAGTCAATCACCCAAACAGCACACAACATCCCAATCAAGGAACTACCAAGGAGAGTACAAGACCCCCACCAACACAGGCAGGACAAGCCAGGGTATATAAACAGACAGCAAGTTCCACTCCCTTTTCCCACTGAAGATGTTGCCTAGCCTGGCAATGAAACGTCTGCATGAAAACAACAAGGCTCAGAGAGCACCAAAGACTCCCCAGATTAGAGAAAGAACTGGAAAATAAGAAAGATGAGCAAACTTAAAAATTTAACATGGAATATCAATGGGTTTAACTCACCAGTGAAAAGACATAGAACATTTCAAATTTAAAAAAAAATTAGAATTAGATATCATTTGCCTTCAAGAAACCCATATAAAAAAAAGGATATAAAATATTTGGACAATAGAAAATTAGGGCTAGCATTCTCAGCAGCTAATGAAAAAAAATGGTATAGTAATCTATGTAAAACCTTCACTTAAACTTAAAATAATATTAAAAGATGAAGAGGGAAGATTTTTAATAGTGGAAATTGAAAGCCAAAATATGAAAATTTGGATAGTGGGGGTTTATGCCCCAAATAACAATCAATTTTTTTTTTTATAAAGAATTATCAGATGTCCTCTCTGAGCATGCGAATAAAAACTGGGTGTTAATGGGGGATTTGAATGGGGTTGTGGAACCTAAAATAGATAGGAAATCAGATAATCAGATTAGCAAAAATCAAGGAAAATTACCAAAAGAATTTTTTAATATGGCTAAAAATTTAATGTTAGTAGATGCTTGGAGGCACAACAAAGGAAATAAAAGAGACTATACATTTTATTCAAATAGATTCAATTCATTTTCTAGAATTGACATGATTTGGATATCTAAAAGTTTAGAAAATAAAATAAAAGACATGTCAATTCTACCAAAAACACTCTCAGATCACAGCCCAATTCAAATGATCCTAAACATCAGTACCAAAACATATAGATGGAGAATGAATGAAAATATTCTTAAAGATAAAAAAAATGTAGAGGAATTAGAAAAAAAAATTACAAGAATTTTTTACTTGGAATATTGACAAAGGAGTTAAAATAGAAACAGTTTGGGATACAAGCAAAGCATATATGAGAGGACAACTGATATCACTTAATAATTATCAAAAAAAGAACTGGAAAAAAAAATAGAAACCACAGTTGATTTCTTCACACCAAGCTGCTTGCCTATTGCAGGTTCAGTCTTCCCAGCCTGGTGCAGGTCTACAATTTTGTTTCTGGTGTCCTTTGACAGCTCTTTGGTCTTCACCATAGTGGAGTTTGGAGTGTGACTGTTTGAGGTTGTGGACAGGTGTCTTTTATACTGATAACACATTCAAACAGGTGCCATTAATACAGGTAATGAGTGGAGGACAGAGGAGCCTCTTAAAGAAGTTACAGGTCTGTGAGAGCCAGAAATCTTGCTTGTTTGTAGGTGACCAAATACTTATTTTCTACCATAATTTGCAAATAAATTCTTTCCACATCAGACAATGTGATTGTCTGGATTTGTTTTCTCATTTTGTCTCTCATAGTTGAGGTCTACCTATGATGTCAATTACAGGCCTCTCTCATCTTTTTAAGTGGGAGAACTTGCACAATTGGTGGCTGACTAAATACTTTTTTGCCCCACTGTATGGAAAGAAGGGAGCCATGATGTAACGTTAGAGAGAGAGGACAAAATAGAAATGTATTTACTGTATAACTGCTGTAATGGAGATCGGAAGTTGCTTTGTTTTATCCTTTCTTTTTCTTTTTCTTTTTCTTTTTCTTTTTCTTTTTCTTTTTCTTTTTCTTTTTCTTTTTCTTTTTCTTTTTCTTTTTCTTTTTCTTTTTCTTTTTTTTCTTTTTCTTTTTTTTTCTTTTTCTTTTTCTTTTTCTTTTTCTTTTTCTTTTTCTTTTTCTTTTTCTTTTTCTTTTTCTTTCCCTTTTCCCATTTCTTTTCTTTCTGTTCTATTTACTTACCACATTACTTTCCTTTTTTCCATAAATCTATGCAGTTTTTATTAAATACAAAACATTAGAAATGAAAATTTCAGCCCTTCCCATGTCAACCATATCACATGATCTCCAATAAGAAAGAAGGAGAATGTATGGTCTGCATGCAAAAAAAAATGTTCTACATCTTTGGTTAAAAAATTTCTCAATCTGGAAATTTGATTTGTAAAAACTTTATTTATGGCTGAGGAAGGAATGAACCTCAGTTAGTTGACTTTGGGCCAGTCACTCAGCCCAACCCACCTCACCCAGTTGTTATTGTGGGGAAAATAGGAGGAGGAAGGACTATTAGTTATATTTGCCGCCTTGAGTTATTTACAAAAATAATAAAGGTGGATAAATATCTTTAAAGTAAAAACCTCATGCAATCTGTGATTTCAATACATCAGTGTTGGACTGTTGAGTGTAATAGCTCTAAAAGACACAGAGGTCTCCCATTTCCATTCCAACTTGATTTTTAGGTGCTGAGTGAGTCCTCCCTAATTCACTGCTATCCTTTCTAACTCATACCATCCTCAGAGCTCATAAATTATTCCCCAAAATAATTTTGCTCCTGCTTCTAGGGAAAGGTTGGACAAAAATATTTCTTTCCTCCATTTTTTTTAGTTCACTTAATGTTTTTGAAAAAATACTCCTATATAAAATTATCAGCTAAAGCTTACAGCAACCAATTAGTCAAAAGGAAAACACATAAAACAATGAATGCATATGAAATAGCAGAATATTTTTAGAGTTATAAATATTGTTCCTATTGAACCTTATATTATTTTTTTAAAAATTGGAGATGAGTGAATTGAAAGAAGAAAAAAGAAAGTGGGGATATACAGTATATGATAATTAAACTTTAAAGATGACTTCTAAATATATTCTTAATCAATTTGTAGGCAACAGGGAAGAGAATGTTAAGGAAAATGTATTATTGGGAAAATATTAAGGAGTATTTTGCTTCACAAATGCAAATAAACACACAAACCACTGTGCACTGAACATTATACCAAATAATTGATGATATTTAGAAAACATTTGTTCTTCTTAGCTGCCTGTTGTTCAGCTCTGGTCTCAAAACAATAATGTAACATTTGTGGGAAAAGATGCAGATCAGCAACCCAGCACTCGAGGCTAATATTGAGAATATCTCCACAGCCACCATGTATTTCCCCTTGGTGCTCAGGTAGGTTGGAATGAAGGATATCCAAACACTGCAGAAAACCAACATGCTGAAGGTGATGAACTTGGCTTCATTGAAACTGTCAGGTAACTTCCTGGCAAGGAAAGCAACTACGAAACTGATCATGGCCAAGGAGCCCATGTAACACCTTGCAAAGTAAAACATAATAATAGACCCTTCCTTACATAGTAGTACAATTTTTCCAGTCTCTGAGTGTAGGTCAGCATCTGGGACAGGAGGAGAGATGGACAGCCATACTGTGCAAATCCCAACCTGAATTAAGAAGCCAGATAAAACAAAAGAATAGCCCAGTCTTTTCCCCACCCACCTCTTCATCCCACTTCCTGGCTTAGTTGCCATGAAAGCCAGGACCACAGTCACAGTCTTGGCCAGCACACAGGAAACAGCCACAGAGAAGATGATGCTGAAAGCAGTTTGTCGGAGAAGACATGTCACCTTAGTTGGCTGACCGATGAATAGTAATGCGGAAAGGAAGCAGAGCAGGAGGGTGACCAGGAGAAAGTAGGTGAGATCCCGGTTGCTGGCTTTGACGATGGGAGTGTTGTGATGCATCAGAAATGTCCTTAGTACCAGAACTGTGATTGTGGAACAGAAAAGAGAAAAACAGGCTAAACCAATCCCCAAAGGTTCTTTATAGGACAAGAAACTTATATCCTTAGGAATACATGAATCCTGTTTTTTGTTTGGATAATTTTCATCTGCACAGCTGTAACAGTCATTCAGATCTGAAATGGGAAAGATATGATCTGAGCCTAAATTTATCCATTTATCAACACCTTTATAATTTCTTAGATTGCTGAATATGTGATAGCCCTTTCATCCACACACAGCAATGAAATAAACCCTATATGAACTGCGTAGAAACCATATCTATAAATGCAGATAATATGCAGCAGTCGTAGCATATGAACAGTAAAGTCCACAATATATCACTACTTTAAGCAACACATTAAAAATGTCGATGGTTTCTTATATAAGACACTTTATAGTAAGTCATGGAATTTTGGCTTTTATATCTGGGCTGAAAAAATGTGAATGGCCACTTGATGGTGGCAAAGGGATAGAGAAACTCTTACTCTTTGCTATGTAGTGATCTTCATGATATCAGAAATCTAGACATGGTAGCCTTTAGCTGTTGAGGATATCAGTTGGATTTCTCTAGATTGGTCCATCTATCTTGAGTCCGAATCATTCAGTGCTTGAACCCTGATGTTGATAGATGCTTCTCAATTTGGAAAAGCCAGGATAGATAGAAGTTGCCAGGATGATTTCTGATTTAAATTTCTTTAACTTCCCAAGAATAGTGTCCTAAGCACAGTCATCCAGGAAGGTAAGGTAAGGGGAGGGATCAACATCAAAATGGCAGTTGTGACTGGCTGGTTAAGGCATGAACTGCACACATTTAAAAAGGGGTGAGAATTTGATTGCCCAGCCATACCAACCAGTTTGAAGTTGCTGACCTCCCTATACATGTTCCTGGCCCTAAGCCACATTGACCGCAATGCATAATTTGAACAGGAAGCTGGTATAATTCAAATACTGTATGTGTTTTGCAAACAAACAAACAACAACAAAACAGCCCCAATTGGGTTTTCTCAGAAGTCTACAACTTGAGGACCACATGTGGCCAGCAAAAGCCTTGATTGCAGCCTCCCAAAATTTCAAAAACTGCTAAAATTGTTATTTATTCACTTGTTAATTTGCTTACATATTTATTTAAAGTGAAGGAGAAATTATAACATACATGAAAGACTGAATCTTAAGTAGAATACTTATTGTAAATAGAATGATTTTTTTGTCCTGGTTCCATTGAAAACATTAAAAAAAAGTGCGGGACCACTCAAAGGCCAAGTGTATTGCTGAGCCCAGGAAAATTCTTTCAAAGGTGGACCATCAGAAATGTATGACTTTTAATTGTCCATCATGCTGTCATCAAGATTTGGCTGCTCTGCTCATTTGGGTAGAGTCTGAGAGCCTGGGCTTGTCCTGTTGCATTTCTTGTTCTTCTCCATTGCTTCAGTGTCAATCTATCATAACCAAAGCCTGTACGGTGTTTTAAGAAGTTGGCGTTCAGTTTTAGAATATCTCTTGCACAGAATCTGTTTATGAAATAAAGCTAGATAAAAATTAAGACATGTAGCTAGGTTGTTTATAAAAATGGATAGAACAAATAAAATATCATAAGGAGTTCAGCAGGGAAGCTGCTGCTCCGTTGCCATCTTAGCTCCAGTTCTTTGACTTTGAATTGTAGTGCTGGAGAAAAATGTTGAGAAAACTTTGAACTGCAAGTGCATATTCAGTACTGGAAAAGTAAAACCAGAACTGCTCACTAGAAGCAATTAGAACAAAGCTAAATTTATAATATATGGACACATAATGGGAAGGCAAGAATCATTGAAGAAGGCCTTGATGATTGTAAAAATGGATGGTAATCCAAAAGTGGGCTACAGAAGAAAATGTAACCAAATATTATCACAAGTTGAAAAATTTTTTGAAGAACCAGTTATATGCAGGCAGTTCTTGCAAAATGATGTTCATCAGCTCACGAAGAGTTGGAAATAACTAAGCAACTGAACAACAGTCTATCCTTACCCTCCTTTTCTGCAATCTTCCCTTCTGGACATGAGATGCACGAGTAGCAGCAAAATGGCCTCCCTTCCATGACTTGCTTCCTAGAACCTGGATTACAGCTTGATGTACATATGGAAACGGGAGCAGTCTAATTCATGAACCAAAATCAAAAAAGAAAGAGAGCAATCATTTTTCAGCACTGTGATTCTGAGCTGTGTTTGTTCACTTGGGCATGGTTACCATGAATCTATGGTTTTCCAGCATGCTGCCATGCTCAGATTAACAAGTGCTTGGGCAGTGTTGGGCTTCAGGGTTTCGTGACCATAGTCTAGAGAACAGATTTCCTGATGTTTCATCAGCAACTGTGGCTGGCATTTTCAAAGGCAAAGTGGTCAACAGCTTTCCAACAGCTTCACCAAGAAAGAAGGAAGTCTGAAGGTTAACAAAGCCTAGTCACCTGCCCTGAGCAACATCAGGATCCAGGCCCAAAGCAAGACCAACCAGGAATCAGCTCCCAAAAATGGGTAAATCAGAAATTTGCGTAGACAAGATGCCAATCAGGACTCAGCTTCTCAGACTAACCAACAGAACCCAGCACAAACCAAGGAACAATTAGGAATCAGCACCATTCAGAAGCCTTCCTGAACAAAGGACCAATCAGGAGTCAACACCATCAAAATAACCAATCAGAATCAGGCACAAACAAAGAACCAATCAGAGGCAAGCCCTCACCAACCTGCCCAATTGGAAAGCAGTTTGGCTAAAAGCCAATCAGAAGTCAGGACACCTGGCTTTAAGGGCAGGAGCACAGTCAGTCCCTACTCAGTTTCTTGTAGTCTGTGTAGCAGACCACTTTGCCTCTGAAGATGCCAGCCACAGTTTCCAGTGAAACATCAGGAAATCTGTTCTCTAGACCATGGTCACTGAACACTGACACCCAACACTGCCCAACAGATACTGGCTGTGAAAGCCTATACCAAAATAACAAGCTTTTGTTTGTCAACTAATGAGCTGCTTAATCAGTGTTATTAATTATCCTCCCAAATCCTTTACATTGTTCCAAAATATAGTAACCATGTAACTTGTGCGCTAAGCAAAATATATTATGTAACAATAGGTAGGTAAAGGTAAAGGTTTTCCCATGCACAGTTGTGTCCAACTCTAGGGGGCGGTGCTCATCTCCGTTTCTTAGCCTAAGAGCCAGCGCTGTCTGAAGACACTTCCACGGTCATGTGGCTGGCATGACACGCGCGGAACGCTGTTACCATATAAATATTACATATAAATAAATAGATAGATACTTTATTGATTTAGTCTTTTGACCATATCAAGTATGAAAGAAGATACAATAAAAAGCCATTATAAACATACAGGTAAATAATTGTAAATACAAATAAAACTATAATACAAATTCATATCAAACCATCACCCCTAGAGTCAACTCCAAATAAATATTGTTACATAACAATAGACCAAACATTATTTCCAATGTTCAAGAATAATAACAGAAAATCAAGATGTTCAGGTTGAAAAATTAAGATATGAAAACGCCATGACTAATAGTGATTTTATCTCCCCACTTAGCCATCAGTTTCAGTCCTCATGTACAGATTAGAACTTTCCCAGATTGTCTGCTTCTGCATCCTACCTGGTTAAACCAGCTGTGCCATGTTATGGCATCTTCTTCAATGATGAACGTTTGGTATGCAGGAGACTGAGGGTTTATCCTTCCAATTTTCACTTTTGACTGGTTTTCAGAAAGAATAAAATTGATGATATCAAATCCATCCACCAACTTTCCATCTTGGTCAAAGGTTATCTTGTCCCCAACACTGTTATTAAATATGACATGTCTCAAAAAGTGATGGAGCTAAATTTAAAAATAAAAATAAAAAAGGACCATTAATGTAGAAAAAGCTGTGAATCAAAATCCATGTGCATATAAACGTTCCATGGCTGGTTTCATTCACTTAAACGTAATTCCTTTAATTATTCATTCAAGCTACATTTATTTTCATCCTTTCATTAATTGAAGATTTATCTTCACTTTCAGTCAGTCTTCACTTTATTTTTTCTGTTAATGCTTGTTAATGCTTGTTAATTGTATTAATTCATCCCTCTTGACAGTGCCAGTTTGTCAGAATTTTGCAAAATAATTCTGCTCTTTTCAGAAGCAAACAGATACCATCAACTATCATTAGTGGCAGTAACAAAGAAACGAAAGCATCCCTCCTCTAAATCTTTCACCAACATATCCCTCCTCATAAATCAGTAGGGGGAAATGTATGCTTGAAATGCTCATTCATTTTTCTTGTTACTCCACTCGTTGCTTCTGTGATCACTGACAATTAATCCTGGTTTCCTTGCATTTCAGTTTTATTTTCATACAAGGCCACTTAAAGCCAATAGTGTTTAATACTAGGCTAATAGAGTATAGGTGGCAAACATTTAAATACACCTACAGCTGGAATGGTATGCCCCCATATCAGATCTTTAGAAAGGAGGAACCAACCCTCCAAAATGTGCTTATATAGCTAAACTGCAGTATCAAAGTTCCTCCTGCATTCCAAAAACTATTCTGAGCTATAATTCATTTGGCAATCAGGCACTAGTAACTGAAAGCATGGTTTCAGATGGCTTCATAATGGTTGGAGTGGGAGAGAAGAGAGGCACCTTCTAAAACTGTTTCCAAGGAGGCAATAGGAACAGGACACTGAGGGGTTTGGGGGGAGTGAAGGCAGAGAGGGAGAAAGGATAACTTGAGGTTAGCAATCCTAATGGGAGTTGAACTTTCCTGCAAATATAAAAACTGATTGTCCATCAATTTTGCAGAAATTCAGCACTTGAGAGGGTGAAAAAGATTTTTGCTCAAGATTCAAATAAATTGGCACACAACTAGAAAGAACCTTCAAAATCACTGATGCACAATTTAACAGATCAGGAGCTGATTCTGACCTGCAGCAAAGTTCTCCCTGCAATCTTATACACAGGCCAACATAAACTTTTGTAGTCCATAATATTTCTTCTGCAGTCAATTAACACATTGAAAAACAAGGATGAGCTAAAGTTAATAGATTGCCTGCTGTCTTTAAAATATGTTATAATAATATTTCACAAAATGACATAGATCATTTTGGAGTGTGTTGGAGGTGGTTGGAGATGTGATTAATCTTCAGGAAGCATAAATTGTGGAAAAGAAATGGCAAAACTGAATTAAATTAGGATTATACTATGTGGTGGAAAGGAAACTGTATTACTTTGCTAGAGAACCTTGAATCAGGACTCTAGAATATAATGAGCACGTTACCTGCCAAAATGGCTGGTTATGAAGCTTTAGTCCACCCTCCATCTTTGCCCCATGTTTGAATCCAGATCTGGACATATCATGTAAAGCATGGGCTGTAGCAAAGACAGCATTGTAGACACTGTAGCTGTGGCCAGACATGCTCATTTCAAAATTGGGGTAAGAGAGGCTCTCTAGTTGTTCATCTCCAGTGCAATGTTTTTTATCCATTTCATCCACAAGTGTACCTGGAAATACACAGCCAAAAGCCTTCTCCCAGAAGTTTTTTAAAAAACCATCTCCTCTTCTACTGGAAGGGTTTTGACTCTCTATAAACTGCTGAAATCCAGGTACATCCCTGGAGTGAAACATGAAGGCTACAGCTCCACGGAAAATGTCTAAATCCCAATCGCTTTGAAATAGAAATGAAGTGAGCTCCATTTGGGCTGTGGTGATCCATAGTTTTCTTAGGGGTTTCCTGTCCTTACTGTCTACATCTTCATCTGATTGATAAGAGAGAAATCTAAAAAATCCGAAGGAATTAGATTCACCATAAGCAAGTATCACTGTAGCCTTACTACCTGTCAATGTATCATAAATCTTCTTTCCTTTATTCAGTATATCAAAAATATTAATAAAAAAAGTTATAACAGGGATTTTCTGTATGAATGCAAAACAGATACCCTTCTGGGAAAACATAGGTATCACTGTTTGTACAAATCGTTCTCCACTCTCAGTATCCATCACCACCACCCCAATCCATATCCATCTGAAGTGCAAGAGCAGAGACAGAATGCCCTCATACTGAAGGTCTTCCTTAGGAACCATCTGGTAGAAGGGAAGACCGGGAGATTTCTCCTTCATCACTGGAGTAGGACTATAGGTGAGCTAAAGAGATCCATGAATAAGAAAGAGAACAATTACAGTATCCATCATTAAGTTCTATTGCTACTATAGGTGCATAAGGATTATTGTTTTCAATAATTAATATTTGCTAGGAAGCAGCTGCTTATAATAATATATAGTAAGAATAAATTGAATTTATTTTTCTAACTGGTAAGTTATAACCTATCAGATCAGATATGCAATTACACAGTAAATAGACTTTAATAAATAAAATTTAAAATTAGATAAAATCAGATTAATAACCATTAAAACATGAAATAATTGGGATACTTAACTGTGGCTCAGTCAAATCCTGCCAGCCACCACAGAAAAAATTGAGGAATGTCCTTAAAACAGTATTGTCTGCAGATATTTTTTAAAGTTGTGGGAAGAACATATTTGTTCTAAATATTTAATTTCATGGCACTGCTACTACTGCTATTATTATATGTACAACAATTTGAAATCACAGCTGCCAGGTCTTTAGCTGGTGTTGACCTTCATTCACCTAGAGTTCTTCCCAAGAACCTAGGATGTCGTAATGTATCAGCGTAGTATATGTGCAGATCCAAGCAGTCTGTCCTTTTGTAATTGACAGATGGAAATGTTGTTGATGCGCAGATTTTCTAAGTGTTGTCCAAGGTTTTTTGGTACGGTACCCAGTGTACCAATAACCACAGGGACCACCACGGCCGGTTTTTGCCATAACCTTTCAATTTGATTGAAGTTGCTACTTCAATTACTACTGGTATTATTATTATTATTATTATTATTATTATTATTATTATTATGGTGTTGAGCTGAAAAGTTGTGAGGTGCTGTAGAATTTTCAGCTTCCTCTTTTTCTCCAATGTGGTGGATCTTAGATTATACTCACCTTGCCTTGCCCTGGACTTGACTTTGAAATTAGATCTTTACTCTCTTTTCTTACTGATGGTTATTACTTCAATTCTTCTATGCACTTCTGACCTAATGTGATCCATTCTCATCCATTTTAGTTCATTGATTTCCCAAATGTCAGTGTTCAGTCCTAATCTTTCTGCTCCAACAACATCAAGATTGCCTTGCTTCATGATTTTGACATTTAATATACACATGCTATCTACCATCTGTCCGTCTATGTATCTATCTGGATATAGCCTTGAATAAATTATGTAACAGCTCTAATAAAAACATCAGCCTAGACTGGGAAGGCAGGAGGGTGTGTGAATGAAACTCAGATTATGCCATCTTTACTCTCTTTAATATATGAGGGAGGAAGAAGAAAACTTTGTAAGGTTTTCAAGGTTCTTACACCCTAGAATAGAGGTTCCCAAACTTTCTCAGTTCATGGCACCCTTACTGTCTCAGTAAATTTTTCACATCACCCCAGCTTCACAAATGGATGTTGGAAAATCCCATGGCTGCAGCGCAGTTGGGGAACTGCAGCCCTATAACAATGAAGTAGAGTTCCAGTAGTTTTTGCAGTGTCTGTTTCCTGACCTGGTCTACTTCAAAGAGCTGACATTTTCTTTACAGCATGAAAGATTCCTTTTGCTTCTGGGCACTTGAACAGCTGGACTTTCTTTTAGCTTTAATTCAGTGCTGCTGAATTAAAGAGACCTTAATAAAGGTTGTATTTACAGCATATTCCTAAATTTTGAAATTATCTTTTTCTTCTCATAAGAACATAAGCTGTGCCCTGCTGGATCAGAACCCTGGCCAGCCAACTGCATAAGGAAGACCACCAGTCTCGCAGAAGATGGCCTTCAGAGGCAGTCATACTCTCATCAAGGCTAATAGCCATCAATCCCCAGGACTTCCATGAATTCCCAGTGACTATCTGGTCTTAATGAAGAGGTTTGAGAAGTCAAAGCCCTAAAAATACTTTGATGGTATTCTCAATAGACCAAATATATGTACTGTGTAACTATGGTTTGGGGAAAAAATGTGTTTTTACCTTAATTTACCTTAAATTATACTTTTTTTTCCACATGTAAGACAAATAATTCATGAACCAAGCCCTCTTAAATATAATCCGGGTTAAAAGCATTTTTCCATTTACCTTGGATATCTTAATTATGTAAGTTGATTCCAAGATACTGAAAGTACAAAAGAGTATCCAGCAAATCAAAGAAATGATAAAAGAAGTGTTAAACTTCATTTGCATACCTTACCTGGGGAATCTTGTAGATATCCAGGATAATTGCCATATCAAGAGAAGTAACAGAATCCAGTCCACCAATCACTGCAAGGAGCTTATTCTTCATGTTACAGTTGTAATTTGGGAAAAATCTTTCTAGTGTATATGTAAGTAGCATTGTGGAATGAAACGTCCATTTTGCACTGTAATAATTATCATAAATAAGAAATCCCAAGGTGATATTCGGTAAAATCCGAGGATTTTCATTAATCTGCTTTACCGCAAAGGCCAAGGCCAGGATGTGTTGGTAATTCTTCGGAAGTATTCTAGAATGAGCGTTGCAATCTGTATCAGGTAATATTTTACAGTTCTGAATTTTTTTGCAGCATTTCTTATCATATTTCTTACTGTTTATTATAGAAGATACATACTACTTTGGAGGTTGTAATATTTAACATAATGCAACATTCCATGAACTCAAATTCTTATACTTTTATTTTACGTGATAGTTCCAATCATCATCCAAAATAATGTCTAGGAAAATTAAAAACTTTCCTTCTGCAGAATGGAGAATGTCTGCTTAGTGTCTAAAGCTTCTTCAATTTCCTACAACATCATCTGGCACCCTAATGAATATAAATGCACCTACAAAAAAAATGAATTCCTTACGTAAGTTCCTCAGGCATGGCCGGTGGGGGTTCTTTTATGAATTCTTTGGCGAATGAGAGGAAGATCCCATGTGATGCGATGCCACCAATGATGGGATCTCCAGACTGATGATATCTGTGAAGTGGGTGCTCTGGATACCGGATATTACATTTCACTGTGAGAGCTTCGTATGCAATATATGGAAGCAGAGTTAACAGGAGCACCACTACTGCCAACATCCTGAAGTCAAGTGGAAAAATCTCCTCTTTGCAGATTCTTCTCTCTATCTACAAAGAGGTGATTAGAATCTCCACTGATTCAGCAGTATACAAGTAGAATGAATTATTATTATTATTATTATTATTATTATTATTATTATTATTCCCAGACTGAATGAGTAGACAGTCTCCTGACCAAGCTAAAGCTCCAGATATTAAATCCTGGAGATCATACTAACACATACATATCCCTATCCCTACCTTAATTGTTAGAGGTTGAATTTATCCAATATTTCACTGACTGTGTTCAAGGGTTGATCTTTGGCAACAAATTGCAATTTTACATCAGCTAATTTAATTATAGATGTTATGCTAATTGAAGGAATGGGAATTGGTTCATATTCAGAACTGGAATTCCATGTAGAATATCTAAAATAAACATATTTATCATGACTGAAGGGAAGTTTTTCTATCTTCTTCAATAAGAAATTCATTTTTTTACTGAGTAGTAGAAGGAGAGGTAACCCAAAATATGAAGACTTTGGTGCACAACTGATGCTTCAGGCATGTCATCATATGACTAGCCTGTTTTTCAAGATGCTTTATAGAGACTGAATGACTGATATTTCAATGCCTCGAATAAGTTAGCTCTTAGAAACTCTAAGAGGCATTCATATCTGTATACTTTTATTAAAAAGAGAATATGTATTGTCTTGTGTTGCAGGCAGAGAGGCATTTGTGTTATGTAGATTTTGTATTTTTTTTCATTCCTCTTTTATCCTGGTGTAGTGCTAGCTCATTTCCAGTGAACACTTGTGCCTTAAGAGCCTATATTTTTAGAATATCTTCTTTCCAGACAAAGATATTGATGGAAGTAGCATAATTTTTCCAGGTATCTTCTCCATCACCCACCCAAATTCTCCAAGATCCTCCAAAACCATATTCACTGATGCTACTGGGAGGCCAAAATGAAGTTCTGCCCAAAATAATTTTCCTTATGCAATTTTCTTCCCACACTCTTCAGTTATGTCTTGATATCCCTGGTCATTCACTTCAAAATGGGAATGCTTCATAGGGCAGTCAAAGTTTAGTTAGATCTAGGCCAGTGGTGGTGGTGGCTCAGCGGCAAAGACGCCAGGCTTGTCGATCGGAAGATTGCAAGTTCGAAGGTTTGAATCCCTAGCCCTGAGTGTGGAGTGAGCTCCCGTACTAGCTCCAGCTCTTGCCAACCTAGCAATTCGAAAGCATGCAAATGCAAGTAGATTAATAGGTACCACTTTGGTGGGTAGGTAACAGCATTCCTTGTGCATCATGCTGGCCACATGACCATGGAAGCGTCTTCGGACAACACTGGCTCTTCGGCTAACAAACGGAGATGAGCACCGGCCCCTAGAGTCGCACACGACTGCACAAATGTGCGGGGGGAACCTTTACCTTAGGCCAGTGGTGGAGTCAGGATATGAAGATCTAGAAGACTATTGGGAAAGTAGATATTCTATAAGCATATAGGCTCAGCCATTCCACTACAATGGTGCTCCACACACAAGAACATATTATTTTATTCTATATTACAGATATCTACCAACAATTTTTCTGTGAAGGTCTTTCTAATGAAACCAATGTGGACAAAGTAAATAGGAATTTCTCTGTCAGCAAAACTCTTAGATTGTGGTTTTGACTGTCATAGACAAATAGTTGGTGCAGTATAAAATTCATAAAATACTTCAGCACTGTAAGTCAAGACACTGAAATATCAGCTCATTGTGGCTACAGGATTGCACATATACCCCCTTTCTCTGGTGAATGAGGAGAAATCAGATGGTCTATCAACTCTTCCAGTGATGTAGCTATTTGCCAAAATTTCCCAGGGTGTTAGCATGGCCAAATATGTATCAAACAAAAAATCCAGACATTCTCCTAACATATTTTTGTCGGGGCAAGCGGATGGAGCGGCCTGCTTCTTCTCCTAGACACCAGTGATCCTTAGGCTGCATAGTAAATAGACACTCACACAGAGATTATATAAAATAGCCTATTTACTTATATACATACATATTTACAGATCACTTCCACAGGTAAGTGGAATTATAATAATTCCACTTGATAACCCTGAGTCAGCAATAAGTGAATCCTTTACTGTCTGTAATGCTGAGTATCTTTGTTCTGCCACTCCTGGCTCTGACTTGTTGTTTGGTTTGTTCCATTTCATAAGGACAGTTCTGTAAAATACCTTTACCACAAACATTATTATCCTTCATGACAATACATTCACCATTACCAAACTGTACATTATAACCCTGTGCATCCAATTGTGACACACTTATAATATTGTACTCCAGTTCTGTTAAACATAACATTGATAATTCAACATTTAATCCTGGTACATACACAAATCCCTTACCAGTCACAGATGCAATGCTTCCATTTGCTAGGCTAACATGGTCACTTTAAATCTTGTACACTTGAAGCAATTAGAGACAGCTCTGCATTGTCTCCCAGCCTGGAAATTCCAGCTTGGCTTTAGGCTTCTGTTCCTTATCACAATCTCGTAACAAATGCCTTGCCGAACCACAGCAAAAACATTTTCGCTTTACAAATAAAACATTCACAGACTTATCAGAATAACATTCCTTAACAGACTGCTTTATGTTATTACTAATCACGTTAGAACACTGTTTTCTTCTTTGCTCTTCTTGCAATAATCTGCCAGATAAGTAATTTACTTATCAAATCACTCTCAGATAATGACACGAAGCTTGTAGCTAAATTATCCCACGTTTTATTTATAGAACTGAGAATTACATACACTTTATTTGCTTCTGTAAGCGGCATATCTCTCTGAGCCAACTCCTGAAACAAGATTGTCATATAATGCAGGTGATCCTGAATATTATCAGATACCCCTAATCTGGCGTGATAAAGTTTCCTTGTAAGCATAACCTTGCATAACGGTGTGCTTCTCAGATAAACATTCTTTAAAGCTTCCCAACACTTATTGGCTAACTGACAATCTATAACATAACATAACTGGCTATTCTCCAGACATAAAATTATGCTTGCCAATGCTCTATCGTGTAATAGAGCAACTGCTTTTCCATCCAACTCAGTCGGTGGATCATCAATAATCTTCTGAAGACCCTCACGTCGAAGATACATTTCCATTTTATATGCCCATGACGAATAATTAGTGTCATTCAGTCTTTCCAGAGGAAAACCTCCCCCGACTGCCGGCAACATCTTCGCTTCGCTCATCTGTCCACAGCCCCTTCTGGGCAGACACCGATGATTAAAGACACAGACCATATCAGAATGTCCTCCATCTGCAAAACAAGCGTAGGAGAAAAAAACACACGCAGGCACGGAACCTGTTGAAGCTCCAAATCACTCCAAATAGCCACACGACTCCCAGATAGGCTTCCAAAGCTTCCAGCTCACAGACTGCACACGATCCCACGATCCACAGCCAGTCCAAAACTTCTGTCATCTATGGCTTCTCTGTCGCCTCTGGGCCCATAACCTGTCGGGGCAAGCGGATGGAGCGGCCTGCTTCTTCTCCTAGACACCAGTGTCCTTAGGCTGTATAGTAAATAGACACTCACACAGAGATTATATAAAATAGCCTATTTACTTATATACATACATATTTACAGATCACTTCCACAGGTAACAAATGATAAACCAACGATACAGTATACACGAGGTAAAATGGGAATAAATGAGAAGAACAAATACAGGATATCTCTGTATTTATATATAAACTGACCAATCACCTTATAGGTCACTCTCATTATTCACCACACCCAACTTAACTCTAAGCACCTGTTGCATGAGTCACACACTGACACATCATCAGTACAACAATGGCTGCTAATTGGGTGACTCTGCAGGATATTTCCCCTTTCACCTAAATATCAATATAATTTATATCTAGCTGTAAATTCCTGGGTATATCAAACCCCAACAATTTTACAGTGTGAAGTAGATGAAAAACTGTCCTGCGTGACCCCATCCACAATAGCACAAGTAAGACAAGGTTTCACTGTAGAATAGGGTCTACTTACAATCATGACAAAGCAGAAAATGTCTCCTTTGGCCTCTCCAAAAAAGAATCAATGGAGTGCCTTGTCTTAATGAAAAGTTTTCTCAATCCCCACCCCACCCCCCGCAAGGCCACAGTCTGTTTCTTCAGAGCTCTGGCAAACAATATATGGCCACCAATCCAAACCTGAAAAAAAACAACCTGGAGGGACATTCAGGAAGGGAAGTATTGCATCCAGTCTTCAAGAGGTCTGCCTGCAAAACAGTGTAGCGCTTCCCTGAAAATCACCCTTGTTCATCTAATCACATTGTCTTGCTGAAGGTTGCAGAATCTTTCGGACAGAAGTTTTAGTTTTACCATTTGTTCCATTTTATGGGAAATAGGGCACAGATAATCACTTACAACTCTGTACTGCCTCATTAAAATGTGATGATTCCTTTCAAACATTCATTTTCTTTCAACACTCATGACCAAAAAAATCTTCAAGAAATCACTATATTTTCTACTCCTTACAATAGTGCCTATGTTCACTCTAAGTTTCACCATATTTTAGTCCAAAAACAACAACAACAAATGTTACAAGTTATTTAAAGAAACAGAATTCTAAGTTCATTTCCTATGAATTTTGGAAATCATTACTGCCTTGTAAAGTCTAGCTTTCCAGTACATATTATTCTGTTCCAGTAAGAAAACAATTGTTCATGATCTGAATTTAAATGAGAATAGTTTAAAATGTCTGCACTGATATTTATAAAATATGGCTAATTTAATTCCTTTATACCTTCTAACCAAATTTCATACTGTTCAGTTGAGGAAAAATATAAAATATGGCGTATTGTATTGTATTGTATTGTATTGTATTGTATTGTATTGTATTGTATTGTATTGTTTTAGTATATTATATAATATTATAATATATATTGCAATATATAATTCATATTATGGAAAATATAATTTATATATATAATACACACACACACACACACACACACACATATATACAGTATATAGTATATATATACACACATACGTACATACCAAAGATCCATTTGACTTTTTTTCCCCCTTCCGTAATAGATAGACAATGGTGTCTATCCTAATACAGAAACCTCTGTGCAATGCAAATTAGGGTTAAATGTTTTCTGTGCATTTGATTATCATTATTATAGCCCAAAATTTATATTAATATTATTATCTCAAGAAGGTCTTTTGGAAGGGGAAAAATGACTATAAAGATACTTGCTGGTTACCTTTCCAGGTATCTTCAAAATGAATGTGTTCCTAATGGAATATAGTCCTTTTACGACTTAATAAATAAAAATGTTACGAAATATATTCAGTAGAATGTCTGCAGTAAAAACACACATAAACATGTAAGTCCATCTGCAATGGGGATTACAACTACATTCAATCACTACCCTCTTTCTTCTGAGTTCTTGATTGCTCAGCTCAGGTCTCAAAACAATAATGTAGCATTTGGGGGAAAAGATACAGAGCAGCAGCCAAGCACTTGAGGCTAACATTGAGAAGATCTCCACATCCACCATATCTTTCCCCTTGGTGCTCAGGTAGGTTGGAAGAAAGGACAGCCAAACAACACAGAAGACCAACATGCTGAAAGTGATGACCTTGGCTTCATTGAAACTGTCAGGTAACTTCCTGGTCAAGAAAGCAACTATGAAACTGATCATGGACAAGATCCCCATATAACCCTGTGTAAAGTAAAACATAATCATGGACCCTTCCTTGCACTGTAGGACAATTTTTCCAGTCTCTGAGAGCAGGTCAGCATCTGGGACAGGAGGAGAAATTGGCAAATTACCTTAATTTGGGCAGCACAAGGCTGAGCAGAGAAGTTACAGAACTGCAGAGCAGAGATGGAGATAAGCCAAATTGTGAGTAAGAAAAGAATCCTAGGAGACTTGGGAAATGCTGCAGAAGTGTATGAGCTAGTTTGGTCTAGTGGTTAAGGCAACGGGCTAGAAACCAGGAGGCTGTGAGTTCTACTCCTGCCTTAGGCATGAAAGCCAGCTGGGTGAGCTTGGGCCAGTCACTCTCTCTCAGCCCAACTCACCTCACAGGGTTGTTGTTGTGGGGAAAATAGGAGGACGAAGGAGTATTAGGTATGTTCCCTGCCTTGAGTTATTTATAAAAGCAATAGAGGTGGGAAAATAAATAAATAAATAAATAAATAAATAAATAATAAGGGCTCGAGTCAAAAACAGAAACACAAATACAACATGAGGTAGAGGTAGACCAATAGAATCCTGTTTGATTTTGTTTTGTCAAGAAATGATCTATCTATCTATCATCTATCTATCATCTATCTATCATCTATCTATCTATCTATCTACTATCTATCTATCTATCTATCTATCTATCTATCTATCTATCTATCATCTATCAGTATTCTTTTAAAATTAGAATATCTGGAGGTTTATGAGCCATACTATACCCAAAAAGAATCTTGTTCCCTCTTTTGAGCTGTACAACTTGAGAAATTCATCTAGCACAGATGAAGATTGAAAGAAATAAATGTCTTTTTCCTCTTTTTTTTCCTCTTTTTCAAATTTCTTTTAAATCCTGAAATAAAATATAGTGATAACAACTTTGTGTCAGTTAGTATAAATTTTATATCCTGAGAACACACAAGAATGGAAGCTGGAATTACATATGTTGCCACATGATTCTTCCTGGACTTTTTTCTTCCTGATCCATAGAAAAAGATGAGAAAATTAATCAAATAAATTTTAAGCCAAGAAATGTCTCCCTAAAGATAAAACACACCATCTGTCAAATCCTGGAACACTGAATCAATAAGAAGTTTAAAAAGTGGGCATGTGCATAATTAATAGCTCCTACACTTGATCTTTGCTAAACAACAAGAATAAATGTATAAACAAAGGAGAAGATTGCTTTACTGTCTAGTTTTTCAGTATAAATGCTAGTCCAATATTCTGTGGTATTTCTGCTGCACGTATAAAAACACAGATAAAAACAAAATCCTTGAATACATTCAGCAATTTCTTTTTATTCTTAGTTCCTTCTTGTTCAGCTCAGGCCTCAACACAATAATGTAGCATTTGGGGAAAAAGATGCAGATCAGCAGCCCAGCACTCGAGGCTAACATTGAGAAGATCTCCACAGCCACCATATCTTTCCCCTTGGTGCTCAGGTAGGTTGGAAGAAAGGACAGCCAAACAACGCAGAAGACCAACATGCTGAAAGTGATGAACTTGGCTTCATTGAAACTGTCAGGTAACTTCCTGGCCAAGAAAGCAACAATGAAACTGATCATGGACAAGACCACCATATGACCCCGTGTAAAGTAAAACATAATCATGGACCCTTCCTTACACTGTAGGACAATTTTTCCAGTCTCTGAGTGCAGGTCAGCATCTGTGACAGGAGGAGAGATGGACAGCCATATCGTGCAAATCCCAACCTGAATTAAGAAGCCAGATAAAACAAAACAATAGCCCAGTCTTTTCCCCACCCATTTCTTCATCCCATTTCCTGGCTTGGTTGTCGTAAAAGCCAGGACCACAGTCACAGTCTTGGCCAGCACACAGGAAACAGCCGTGGAGAAGATGATGCTGAAAGCAGTTTGTCGGAGAAGACATGTCACCTCATTTGGCTGACCGATGAATAGTAATGAACAAAGGAAGCAGAGCAGGAGGGTGACCAGGAGAATGTAGGTGAGATCCCGGTTGCTGGCTTTGACAATGGAACTGTTGTGATGCATCAGAAATGTCCTTAGTACCAGAACTGTGATTGTGGAACAGAAAAGAGAAAAACAGGCTAAACTGATCCCCAGAGGTTCTTTATATGACAAGAAACTTATATCTTTGGGAATACATGAATCCTGTTTTTTGTTGGGATAATTTTCATCTGTGCAAGCATAACAGTCATTCAGATCTGAAATGGAAAGGATGTCAAATTGATATGGATTCATAAATCTTTGTAACCTTGATAACTTTATCTAAGTTTAAAAGTTACATTACTTTTTACTCCAAGTAAGAAATAAATGTCATAGTTATGACCAGGTCTATGAAATCAGCATATGCATCTCTTATATGAAGAATAACATCTTCAATAAATCCCTATTTTAAAGTACCATGCAAAAATATTGAGAGCGGAATCAGGAGTATTATTTTATTTATTTATTTATTTATTTATTTATTTATTTATTATTCGAATTTATGACCGCCCATCTCCATGACAGCGGACTTTTATAGATGGGCTGCAACAATATGGATAACTTGACTGCAGTAAAGACATTCAGAAAAGTCTTTTTCTATGTCATACGCAGGCCTCAAGATTTTTTTTCCAGTCTAAGAGGAGGTAAGGAGAGAAAGATGGAGAGGAGAGAAGAGGGAAGGGAAGTCAAGTAAGAATGGGAGGAGGAAAGAAAGGTTGTTACGTAGGGAGAGTTATAATTGTATTTGCTTCAAAAGTGTAATGATGTTATGTCATGTCATGTCATGTCATGTCTTGTCTTTTCATGTAATGTATTATTATGTAAAATAAAATTTAAATTAAAAATTTTAAAGAAAAAGATTTTTTTTTCCAGTCTAGATATGGAGTCCTTGATGGAATTATGATTTATATCTTTTTTTTTTTTTTGGAGTTTTGAAATATTCTTCTATTTTTGTAATGTGTAAATTAAAAATAAAAAAGGGAAATTACAGTGAAAGTAAGAAAGAAAGAAGTACAGAACAGAAGCAACAAAAATGAAAATACAAACGTATATTTAACAAAGTGACTTCCGACTTCCTTTACAAAGGATAGATACAAAAAACCTTTCATACAACCCTTATTTAACTTTATATTGTTGCTTCTACTTTTCCTGATAATCTATAATTATAACTAATCATTGAAACCATATTTCACTATTTGACTGTATTCAGTTTCATGCAAAAAGTCAATGAATGGCTTCCAGTATTTCTTAAATTTTATCAATGTTTTTTCTTTGCTAATAGCCATCAGTTTCGCCATTCCTGCTAATTACGAAAGATTAACTAACCACTCCTCCACTGTGGGTAGTGCCTGGTCTTTCCAAAGTTGGGCAAAAAGTAGTCTCGCAGCCATTGTCATATAGAGAAGTAAAGTACCATGGGCTTTTTCTAGGCGTGTGTCCATCATCACCAATTAGAAAATTTCTGGACTCAGTTGAATGTCCATTTTCAAAATCTTTCGAATAGTTGTATATATCTCCATCTAGTATTCTTTAACTTTTTTACAAAACCACCAAAGGTGGTAAAAGGTTCCTTCATGTTTTTTACATTTCCAACAGATGTTTGGTACTCCTTTATACATTTTAGAAAGTTTATCTGATGTCAAATACCATCTATACATCATCTTATAGAAATTTTCTTTAAGATTATAACATACTGTAAATTTGAGACCCTTTAACCACATATTTTCCCATTGTTCAAGTTGGATGTTATATTGAAAATTTTTCATCCATTTTACCATACAATCTTTTAATAGTTCTTCTTCCGTTTCCAATGTTAACAATAATTTGTATATTTTAGTTATAAGGTAATCATTGTTTTTTTAAAAATAATTTTATTAACATTTTTAATAAACATAGTAAAAAATAATACAGACTAAACTAGAAGAAAAAAGAAAAAGAAAGAAAAGTTCAGAAGGTGCAAAAGAAAAGTAAAACAAAAAGGTGCAAAAAAAGAGAAAAAGTAGGAAAGAAAATAAAGAAAAGCAAGGAAAAAAGAAAAGAAAAGAAAAGAAAAGAAAAGAAAAGAAAAGAAAAGAAAAAGGCAACAAAATAAATAATAAAGAAGTGGCTTCCAACCTTTATCACACCTAGCAGAAGCTAATATAGTAACTTTTTACCCTCTTTTAAAGTTACAAATAAAAAAAGGTCTTCTCCCCATAGCCTAACTTCTATTTATAGAATTCATTAATCATCATCTTTTCAGTCCTAGTTCAGCAAAATGTCAATTAGGCCAGAAATATCAAATAGTTTAACCCTGATCAAATTGTCCAACTTTATATTCCTTCTTTTTTCTCTACACAATCTTAACTTTTAAATCAATCCTCTGGCATCAGAGGATTTGACCTTTCATCACTCTTTGGCATTAAAAAGGAGTCTTTAAAGCTTTCACCAGCCTACTTTGTTAATCCCATAAAGAGTCAACATCCAAAATTTCTTGTTGCAGCTGTTCCATGTCCAGATCCTTTTCTTGATTTGTCTTTCGTATTCCCATTTTGGTAATCTCAATTTTGTTATCTTCCTTGCCTTCAAACTCTATAATGTCTATGTCAGGTAAAAAAAAAATTAAAATTTTTCTCATCATCTTCTAAAAGTTTATCCATTGAAATCTGTATTCTTTCTGAGATATTAGTTATTAATATCTCAGTCCATGTTTCAAAAAACTCTTTAAGATAATAAAAAGTTATAGGGGGCTTAGCCATTTTAACTCTTTTCTGCCTGGCCCTTTAGTTTCCTCTAGTGTTCATTTGCAGCCTTCATTAAACCTCAGTTCCTAATATGGGCTTAGTTCTGCTTCAGTGTTCTCCCATGAGTATATTATTTAATTATATGCTTGTTTTTCAAATCTTACAGCAAAAATAACCAATATTCCAAATTTCTCAATCTGTTTAAAACTCTCTTAAATCTTTTTTTTTTTTTTTTTTTTTGCTTTTTGCCAATTGTATATTATTTTAAATTCTTAAAAATTTCTTAAATCCAAAGAAGAAGGTAAAACTCACCAGGTGTCAAATTAAGCTCATCATTTTGAAGGTCTCTAATATCCATAAAGTGGTTAAACTGAACATTTCAAATGTGATTAGAAAGTGAGTTTGCCTGGCTTATTGTCCTTATGAAAGTGTCCTCCGCTGCTGAAAGCAAAGTTGTCATCTCCCTAGGCTCCTGGTGCTCAAACCCATGGGAGATCATTGTTTTACCATCTCCTTATGCGGAGCTGCCATTCAGAGTACTCATGGACGATCTCCCAATCTCTCCTTCTCTGGAGAGATTCGAAGGACTGGTCTACTTGCTGGTCTTTCATTCTTCACAGCGTTCGTCATCTCCGCTTGTTTGTGGAGATGTTTTCAATCAGCGATGACTCACACCAGAAGCCCGGAATTTTGATTTATATCAACTGGCTTTCTCTAGACTGGTCCATCTTCCTTGACCCCAAAACATTACCAATGCCAAAACTTTGGTCCCTGGTGTTGATAGTTCCATCTTTTTTTTACAAAGCTAACTAGAGGATAGATAGAATTAGTATCATAATGATGTATGATCTTATTTGCTTAACTTCAAGATAATCAAATTGTTTGGCAGCAATGCATACAGTGACCCAGAAGGCAGATATATTCCAAAGCTATGTTCAAATAACAAAAAAGACCATGCGTCTTACACAGCCAATGGCCCTACTATCACAAATAGTCTTCAGACTTGAATTTCCCAGAATGGCTATCAAATTCTTATTTTCCAATGTGATAGGAGAAAGTACAGAATTGTGGAGTCCTTGGTGCTCTCTGAGCCTTGTTGTTTTCTTGCAGACATTTCATTGCCAAACTAGGCAACTTCTTCAGTGTGAGAGGGGAATGGGGTATGCTCTCTGTTTATATATACTGTAATGGCTTGCCCTGCTTGTATTGGTGGGGGTGTTGTTCTCTCCTTGGTAGTTCCTTGGTTAGGCTGTTGTTTGATGCTTGATTGATTGACTGAGAGAAACATCTGTGCATTAATTATTTGTTAATGTTTTTCTTGTATTGCTACTCTGTATTATATTTTGATTGGGTACACTGGGTAGAGCCTCTTATTTATAAAACTTATGAATAAATAACGAGTAAACTTATGAATAAATAAACAAATGAATAAACAAATAAATAAAGTTTATAAAACTCCACAATTATCTTTATTTCTGTATAACATTTAGGAACTTTTGTTTTTGGTGCAGCTATTTAACCAGAGAAAGATAGATTGTATATCGCTAATCTACACACAATCAGTGCACAATTTGTTTGGAGAGGAGGAGGAGGAGGAGGAGGAGGAGGAGGAGGAATGTCCTGCAGCCATTTTTCACATAACTATATATTTTCTCCATTTCTATTTATTTCTATCTATCTGCGTTGTTGTTGTTGTTGTTGTTGTTATCAGCCTGAATCATTCTGAGACTGATAACCTCTTCATTGAAGCTTATGCCTTGTAACCTACCATGCTGTCCAGGACAGGCTGGTAGACAGATGTTTCTCACTTCCTAGTCTCGACTGAGGGAGAGGGACTGGCCCCAAATCATTCAGCCAGTTCTGTGCCTAAGAGTGAACTAACTCCTAGTCCAGCACCTTAATCACTACACCACACTGGCTTTGCAGATCGACAAATAGATAGAAGAGAGATAGTGTGATGTAGATTTATATATACATGCTCATACATAAGTAATATATATAATTAATATATCTTTCTGGAAGCAACAGAATGACAGTAATATTCCATCCTTACCCTCCTTTTCTGCAATTTTACCTTCTGGACATGGGTTACAAGAGTAGCAGCAAAATGGCTTCCCCTCTAAGGCTTGTTTAGTAGAACCTGGATAACAGCTTGGGGTGCAGAGAGAAACAGGCCATGTCTATCTTGTAAAGAAACAAATCAACAATGTAAGTTATACTCTTAAAAATAATGTCCTTAGAAGCATTGCTTTTCTGGGGGGCTTTTCATTCTGTGTAGTATGACTACCACACATCCATGGGTTCAGGGCATACTTCAGCTAGACCAATAATGACATTGTCTTCTTGAAACATTGAACTGCCTCTTAAATATCATGGATTAGATTTCCAAATCTTTTTCCCATCCTGAACAAACTATGTCATATAAAGATTGATGCAAGATCAAATTCAATTTTCAGGAATGATAACAGTTAAAAAAATAGGTATCCCAAAATCAGTAATATACCTTAATATGTTTAAGAAGAGACTACAGAAAGAGCCATAATAGCTGACTCTTATTCAGATGCTGGACTTGCTATTTTCTTGTCCGTCCCCCCCTCCATCACATGGGAAAAACTGGAATCCAGGGTTGGGAACTGTATTTTAGCAAAATCTCTTAATAGGAAGAGCTTCCTTCTGATGCAGTACAGTTTTACCAATATTAACTTGACCATCTCTCAGGGAATACTTTAGGGGTAATCCTGCATGGAATAGAGCATTGTTCCTCAAGCTTGGCAACTTTAAGACATGTGGATTTCATGCTTGCTGGGGAATTCTGGGAAATGAAGTCCACACGTCTTAAAGTTGCAAAGGTTGAGAAATACTGGAAAAAAAGGGTGCAAAATAGGGGAACTTCAAGATTCCTCCTAGTTCTAATATACTGTTTATTATCTGTACTGATTTCTATCTACATTTTGAAACTAATGATTAAAATAAAGTTTTTGTTTGCTTGCTTGTTTTTTAGGATAAATCAGAGTGACTAAACTACTCTAGTTTCTTACCAAAGCATATAAACCAGGAGACTGAGAGTTCTAGTCCTTCCTTAGGCATGAAAGCTGGCTGGGTGACCTTGGGCCAGTCACTCTCTCTCAGTCCAACTAACCTCACAGGGTTGTTGTTGTGGGGAAAATAGGAGGAGGAAAGAGTATTAGATATGTTCGCTGCCTTGAGTTATTTATAAAAAGAGTAGTCAGTATAGAAAATAAATAAGTAAACAAACAAACAAACAAACAAATAATTTACCCCTGGTATTATTAATCATCAGTCCTGGTTGCATGTAGGAGTACATTCAATAAGAGAGTGTGAAGAAAAGAATTATATATTGTTGGCTATGATTTCAAGTAATGCCTAGTTTGCCCATATCTTTAGCTTTAGCTAAGCATTTACTGTAGCTAAACCTGATTTTTAGCTAATTTTGATTTCTAACTATATCACTCTACTTAATAATAAATTTAATACATCTACTAGAGAACAGTTCCAAGAAATTCTATCAGATGGATAAGATCAAAGATCCAGAACAAGTCAGCTTGTATCACATTCATAATTCCAGAGGATTATTAAATAAGGGATAAGATTCAGTGGTCACAGAAGGAACAGAGACTTCCCAAGTCACCAATTCTTGCAACCTACCTGGTTAAACCAGCTATTCCATGTTATGGCATCTTCCTTGATGACTAACATTTTGTCTGGAGGAGACTGTGGATCTATCCTTCCTATTTTCACTACTGTCTGGTTTTCAGAAAAAATAAAATTGATGACATGAAATCCAGCTACCAAATTCCCATCTTGGTCAAAGGCCATCTTGTCCTCAATACTGTTATTAAATGTGACGTGCCTCAAGAAATTAGGAAGCTAAATTGCAATGAAAAAGCAAATATATTTAAAAAGCTAAAGATGAAAAGGCTTCTCAAATCAAATGTTCAAGGGCTTTTTTCATTTCATTTGAACTACATCCCTTTAATTATTCATTAAAGGCATATTTATTACTTGAATTAATTTCATAGTTTCCTAATTTTTTCGTACAATTATTTTTCTACCAGTGGCAACAACCATTTTATTTTAAAGGATATCCTGATGTTGCATTGAGTTCAGTCATCATGCAAGAGACTCAAGGGCATATTTAGTACATTACCTGCCAAAATGGCTGATGATGAATCCGGAGCCCACCATCCATCATTGCTCTGTGTTTGAGTCCAGATGTAGACATGGCATGTAAAGCATGGGCTATGGCATAGACAGCATTGTAGATACTGTAGCTGTGGCCAGACATGGACATTTCAAAAAAGGGGGCAGGGAGTCTCTCCAGTTTCTCCTGCCCAGTGCAAATGTTCTCTTCTTCATTTAGAAGCGTAGCTAGAAATCGGCAATTGAAGGCCTCCTCCCAAAAGCCTTTCAAAAAACCATCTCCTTTCATGATGGAAGGATTTTGACTCTCAATAAATTGCTGAAATCCAGACACATCGTTGGAATGAAATGCAAAGCCTAAAGCTCCATGCAAAAATTCTAAATCCCAATACCTTTGAAATCCAAATGAAACAATCTCCATTTGGGCTGTGGTGATCCATACTTTCCCTAGGGGTTTCCTAGGCTTACTGTCTACATTTTCATCTGATAGATAAGATGCAAATCTAAACAATCCCATGGAGTGAGATTCCCCATATGCAAGTATCACTGTAACTTTACTGCTGATCAAAGCATCATAAATCTTTTCCCCTTTATGCAGCATCTCAAACACATCAGTAATAAAAGTTACAATGGGGAGTTTTTGTATGAATGCAAAACAGATGCCTTTCTGAGAAAACATAGGAAACACGGTTTGCACAAATCTTTCTCCATTGTCATTATCCATCACCACCACCCCAATCCATATCCATCTGAAGTGCAGAAGCAGAGACAGAATGCCCTCATATTGAAGCTCTTCCTTAGGAACCATCTGGTAGAAGGGGAAACCGGGATATTTTTCCTTCATCACTGGAGTGGGACTATAGGTGAGCTAAAGAGATCCATAAAGAAGAGATATGTTAGAGAATAACATAGTTATTTGTATTTTTATTCCAGACTATACCAATATTGAAAAAGGATGTACCTTTTCAACAATGGCACAAAGTTTTTTCAAGGTTAATATGGCAGGGGAAAATAAACGAGAGTAAAATAAAGATTTTACAGGATGCAAAAGAAAGAGGAAGAGTAGGGGTACATAATCGCAAATTGTAGTTTCCTGCATGTTGTTTTGTATGGATGAAGTAATGGATATTGTGAAGAAATTAGAGAATAATAATAAATAAAATAAATAAAATAAGAGCTGGAAGATGACAATCTGAAGTTTGGGTGGCCTGTTTCTTATGATATGACAAAGTGAAAGTAAATGTAGATTTTAAGAATTGTTACTGGAGAAACATGTTATTAAGAATATGGAATAATTCAAATTTACAAAAAGAAAGGCTTCCAACTTTTTATCTTGTGTTTCCACACCTTTTTAGTTTTTTTCTTTGTAGTTTTTTTCTTTGTGGTTTTTTTTGTAGTTTTTATTCTTCTCTTGAAACCTAATAAAATTTACTATTAAAAAAAAGAATATGGAATAATTGTTAACCCAGACTGTGTCCAAAGATATCATTATTGACATCCACACAAGAAGCTTTTTATAGAAGAGCAGAAAAAGAACAATAGTTAACATCGGAGGACTTACTAATACAAGATATGGAAGAAATTAAGATGAAGACAAGAGAACAATTAGCAACAGAAGGATCTTTTTAATGGTTTTCTTATCATCAGATGAAGGAGGGGTTTAATATGGACAAAAAGACAATTGGAACTGAGAAGGAGAAAACTGAATTTGAAATAGTTATGTACAAATGAAGATCACATAACAGCTAAAATGTATAAATTGTTACTAAGGTTTGAAACAGAGGATGAACAGGTTAAAGACTATATGGTGAAATTGGCTGCAAATTTGGTTAAAATATAAATATGAGCATATAAGAGAAAATGTGGCCAACTGGTGTTAAATTTACATTGTGCTATAATTTAAAAGAGAACTTCTGTAAAATGATGTACTGATGGTATATGATACCAGCTCAATTGTCTAAAATGTATACAGGAACATCAAATCAGTGTTGGAAGTATGAAAAGGAAGAGGGGGCTTTTTATCATGCATGGTGGACTTGTCAAAAAGCAAAGAAATCTTTGGGGCAAATCCATATAATGATGCAAAAGATATTGCGGACCACCATCACGATGAAACCAGAATTATTCCAACTGGGTTTTATGGAAAAAGAATTAGAAAAGAAATGTGGGAACTTATTATTTTATATGGTAACTGCAGCAAGATTATTGTACACAAAAAGTTGGAAAAACAATGAAATATTTATAATGGAAGATTGGATTATAAAATTAACTGAACTTGCAGAAATAGCGAAGCTGACCAGTCTGGTGAGCGAAAACACAAGAAAGACTTTTTTGAAAGACTGGAAAACTCATATGGATTTTTTTTTGAAAGAAGAATAGATCGAATTGATTTCTGGATTTGGGGATTAAAAAGGGCCAATTAGGATGGGAAAAAGAATAAGATGGTAATTACACAACAGAAAGAAGGGCAGAAGGCATAACTGTATGTTTTAATATTTCTTTTCTTTTCAGTTCCTTTCTTTTTTCTTTTTTCCTTTTTCCTTTTTCTTATTTTCTTATTTCTTATTTCCTGTCATTTGTTTTGTTTTGTATACTTTTACTGTATTGAAAAATTCTAATAAAAATATTTTTTTAAAAAGAGAGAATAACCATAGTATTAATCATTATGTCCTTTTTTCTACTTACTCATCTAATTCTTCTGTTTCCTGCTACATTAGGATTATATGGAAGAGCAGGAAAAATACATGTCTGTTATAATTTTCATCAGCACAATGTTTTAGTGCACAATTGGTTTGAAGTAGTCAAGGCACAAGATGACCAGGACATGAGGGTCCCCTAATTAAAAACGGCACAATTGGTGCATAAGAGTTGTGCAAAGGCCTTCTCAACCACAGCTGCCACATGCTCTTGAAGCAGGAGTTGTGAGTCTTAGTTACTCTCTTAGTACTAAATCCTGGCCTGAAACCTGACTGAAATAGGTCTAGATTATCCATTTCTTCCAGTTATCTCATCATCTGTAGACTAACCACCTTCTCAACAACCAAAAAGGGAAGGTTGTAGACTGGTTGGTAGTGGTTGAAATCCACTGGGTCCAAGAATGGCCTCTTGGGGAGGCGGCAAACCACTACCTCCTTTACCAAGGCTGACACCATGTCCTGGTCCCAACCGCAGGTTACCTCCCTGGTCAATTTTATGACCCAGGAGGGGCTCAGATCCAGGAAAAAGGTGGCCGAGCTGACAGCACCTCAGCCTGCCCTGCCAGGCCATTTGTAAGCCTCTTGACCACAGGGCTGTGATTGCTAAAATAAGTCATGTGATACAAATCTGATCTTCTTTGACAGGGTCACTCATGGACAAGGGGAATGCTGTGGATAGGATCTACCTTGATTACAGAAAAGCTTTTGACAAGGTTCCATATGGCATTCTCATTGACAAACTGGTACATTGTGGTTTGAATGCCACTATTGTAAGCTAGGTCCATAATGAGCTGGCTGACCATGCCCAGAGAGTCAACATTAAAGGCTCTATATTGAATTGAAGAGTAGTGGGGTCCTGCAGGGATCTGACATGGAGCCAGTATTATTCAACGTTTGTTATAAATGGCCTGGATAATGGGAATGATGCTGTATATCAGATTTACAGATCTGGCTAACACCCAGGTTAACAAAACATGACTACAGTCTGATTTGGACAGTTTAGAAGAATGGGATGAGAGGAAGAGGATGTCCTTTAACAGAAAGAAGTGTAAAGTATTATATTTAGGGAGAAAAATACAGGACAGATGTACCAGATGGGAGACTCATAACTTGGGAGCACTATATCTAAGAAGATTTGAGTGTGGTTATCAACAAGGTGAACATGAGCCAGAGGTGTGAGACAGCTGCTAGATGGGCTGATGCAGTTGTGGGATGCCTTAGAAGCTTTACATTGAATGCATGTGAAGTCCTAACTTCCCTTCCCTCTGCCTTGGTGAGAAGACACTCAGAGATCTACTTACAAATTTGGGCACCACATTTCCAGAAGGAAATTGATAGGTTAGAAAGGGTTCAGGGGATGGCAACCAAGATGATATAGGGACTTGAGGAAATGTCCTATGAGGAAGGGGATCTTCAGTCTGGAGAAAAGAAGAGTTGGGGAGACATGATAGCTATGTTCAGATACACAGAGAGAAGCTACAGGGATGATGGCCAAGAATAATTTTCTCCCCAAACCCCCCAACATTTTAAAGATAATTAAGTAAAAAAACAGGAATAACAAAAATAAAGAGAAAAGAAAAGAAAACATATACATATACATATACATATATAACATGTATCCCTTTCAATGCTATGTTTCTATGAGAAGTCTGCGTCAAATATGAGTGAATATATTTGCATATAGCCCATGAGGCAACTGTGCAAATTGAAAGAGAAGCAAATATAGTGCAACTTACAAAATGAGGAACTAAAACTTCCTGGTAAATTATTGATTGTGTGTACTGTATATGAGTCAGTGTTAATTCCTGGTGACTGCCTGGACAAGTCCCTGAAGTTTTCTTGGCAATTTTTAAAATGGTTTGCCATTGCCTCCTTCCTAGGGCTGAGAGAGAGTAACTGGCCCAGGGTCACCCAGTTGGCTTCATGCCTAAGGCGGGACTAGGACTCACAGTCTCCTGCTTTCTAGCCTGGTGCCTTAATCACTACACCAAACTGGCTCTCAATTATTGATAAAGTAACCAAATTTGAAAACCAGCAATAATTAAACACTTCGAAAAATATAAAAACTGAAACAATAATTTGGGCCATTTTTGTTTGTCCCAATAAAAGTATTTCCAAATGTGGATCTTGGATATTTTTCATGGACTAACTTTTGTTTGTTTGTTTGTTTGTTTGTTTATTTATTTATTTATTTATTTATTTATTTATTTATTTATTTATTTATTTAATATGACCGCCCATCTCCCCCAATGGGTAACTCTGGGCGGTTTACTATAAAATCAAGTTTAAAAGAAGAATATAAAATTACAAATTAATTAGCACAATCTAAATCATAGCTTTCCAAACTGTGTGTCAGGACACGTTAGTGTGTCGGCTGCAGTGTCTGGGTGTGTCGTGGCTGCTGCAGCCTCTGAGCCCTGCCAGGATTCTGCGCAGGTCCTAGTGCCTGCCTTGTGCCTTGCTGCCTCCAAACCTGCCCTGCCAGGATTCTGCACAGGTCTTAGTGCCTGCCTTGTGCCTTGCTGCCCCCAAACCTGCTGTGATTCTGCGCTGGTCCTAGTGCCTGCCTTGTGCCCTGCTGTAAGAGTGTGTTACAAAATGATGCCCTGCTGTAAGAGTGTGTCGCGAAATGATGCATGTCTAAAAAGTGTGTCACCAACATGAAACTTTTGGAAAGCTCTGATCTAAATAAATATAAAATCCAAATTTGGCGAATTAATTTCAACTAAAAGGAAGGACATTATGGAATTAACCACCCCCATGAGGAACTGTTACTTTCCCCTTCCCATGCTATGCTAGGCGGCAGAACCAGGTTTTCAGCTCTTTAATTATAAGTTATGTGTCATCATTAACAGAATAACACTTAATATAAAATAACATGTTTCTCTGTATTTCCTCTCTATCTCCTGGCTAATTTTTCCCAAGTCAAAATCAAAGCTATAGATAGCCCTTAAGTTTTTAGAAAAGGGAAGCTTTCACTGTTTTGCAGAGGCTAAATATAATCTGCTTACCTAAAACACACTCCAATTTTCAAACTGTGCAGATTTGGTGAGGGTGTCATCTGCAGCTTCAGGCTGATTCTAAACTATAAGACTTGTGTCCACAACATATCTCCCTACTTCTGAAATTTGAGTTTCTTCTTATCTCCCTGGGATTTTGCAATATCTGGACTGAAAAAGAGGTTTGAGAACACCAATCTCGGAAAATTCTTTGGTGCCTTTTTGATTGGATTAAAAATATGTACAACATATAAGAAAAAAATATAAGACAAAATTTACCAGAAAGAATGATTATTTAGCATGCAGGTAGGGATTTTAAGATCATGAAAATGCAAGGAAAACATTTAGTAAATCAATCATTTGTTGATATACTGCAAGTAAGAAGCTAAAGAACTTTTCCTTATTTTTGATATCCCATTCACCTCATTTGATGAACAGTTACTCAGACTCCAGAGTTGTATCCAGCAGAACAGAAAAAAGAAAGTGAAGAAACATGAAACCTGAGAGGCATTTCCTACCTGGGGAATCTTGTAGATATTCAGGAGAATCCTCATATCAAGAGAAGTAAGGGAATCCAATCCACCAATCACTGCAATCAGCTTCTTCTCAATGTTGCAACTATAGTTTGGAATAAATTTTTCCACTGTATATATAAGCAGCATAGTGGAATGGTATGTCCATTTTGCACTGTAGTAATTGTCAAAAATTTGGAATCCCAAAGTGATATTGGGTAGTATCTGAGGATTATCATTAATCTTCTTTACTGCAAAGGCCAAGGCCAGGATGTGTTGATAATTCTTCGGAAGCATTCTGGAATGTATATTGTATTGTGTTTCACAGGAATAGTTCACACTTAGGAAATTCTATACTGCATTTCACATCATATTGATTAATATTTAATATAGATTATGATTTGCTATGTCACATTTATACTGTAGTATTTTAGAGTATCTTAGAGTATTTACTACATCACTATTCTTAGATATAATGCTTAACAAAGTATCATATACCTATATTTTATTGAAGATTATAGTTATTTATGATTACCTTTCCAGAAGACACATTTTTAATAAGGATTAAGGCTCAAAAAAATGAGGGAAGGAAAAAAGCCCTCTTCATTTTAAGAAAAACTCTTGGTTGCAATTATTGTTTTTGTGAGCTGGGCTGCATTATAAAGTAAACTGGCTGAATCTAATAGTTTATACTGTCTATGCAGGCAAAGAACAGTTCTGTCTGAAGGAAGAGTAACTGAAAATGATAGTAAAATGTATAAGATAAGAAGTGGCAGAAGAATCATGAAGGAAGTTCCTGTTATACAAATGTTGGTAGGACAGAAAATCATAAATCTGATTTATCATGGCCAATCTTCTCTCTGGTAAAACTAGCACTGTTTGTAAAATATTATTTTAATATGTTTTTAAAGCCATGTAGTTGAGGCCCCAAGATGATTACAGACTCCTTTGCCTTGTGACAAAAATGCTGGAGAACTAATATTTCTTAAAATTACATGTAGAACAGATTAAACACTGTGTTTGCACTGGGTAAACACTGCAGTCAAGGCTATGTATACCTCCACAAGTCTACAACCCCACATAAAGTCCCTTTAACTTCATTATTACACTACTATTGTTTTTATAGCATAAGGTAGAACACCAGTGCTCACTGCAAGACCAACATAATTGGGATAACAAACAAACAAACAAACATGAATTCCTTACAGAAACTCTTCAGGCATTGCGGGTGGAGGTTTTTTTCTGAAATCTTTGGCAAAAGAAATGAAAACCCCATGAGAGGCTATGCCACCAATGATGAAGTCCCCAGCCTGATAGTATTTGTGAAGTGGGTGCTCTGGATACTGGATGTTGCATTTCACAGTGGGAGCTTGGTAAGGCATATATGACAACAGGGTTAACAGCAGTACCACTATTACTAACATCCTAAACCTAACATAGGAATAGTCCCTTTCTTCAAATTCTCCTTTCTCTATCTAGCCATGGTCATTAGAATCCTGTAAGAACTATTTTAGAAGCTTAGACTGTCCTCTGACCAATCTAAATCTCTCAATACTAAATAGTAGAGATCATATTAATACATACATGTCTGTTTCTTATCCCTCTCCCTCCTTCAAATACTACAGTAGATGTTATATTTGTGCCATAATTCACAGATGACATAATCCACTGACTGTTATTGAGTTCATAAGTGGGGACAACCTGCAATTCCACATCAGCTAATTGCAAGCTAAGTATATGAAAATGGAATTGTTCCCTCTTCAAAGCTAGAATTCCTTAAAGAATTGTGAAAGAAAACATGTTTGTCATGTATGAACACATCTTTTCTACTGTATCCTCTTGAGAAATAAACCAGTTTTTTTGCTAGGAATGGTCCCAAAACAAAGAAAGGCAACCAGCAAAATTAATATTTGGGTTTACAGCTTAAGTTAATGCATTTTATCAAATTCTCTGATTTCAAACATATTTGTAAGAGACCAAAGGAGTGAGATTTGGATTATCCTGGGTTACGCTCTTGGAAACTCTTCTAGACATGTGTACAATCTTCTCATTGTAGTGGAAATTTTTGAGACATTTCTCAATATGTAGCACTTGGCCCTTCCTCTCTATCCCAAAGTAGGGCTAGCCCATTTAGTTCTAGAACTAAGATATGGACCATTTTTTACTGTGATCCTCAAACTTTAGATATTGCTGGATGGGGCTTCTCTTTTTTTTTCACATTTCACATCCAACTTTCCTCAGTCCCTCTAAACCTGGCTGGAATTTTGTCCCTGCCCACTCTAGCAGTATCCATTCCCTCTGAAACCCCTGGGAAACATAAATAATGAAGGGTTGATCCTGGCCACAAAAATGTTTGCCCCCATGCTGTAGCACTTCCCTGGGAAAACTTTCACAAAACTTCTTAAAGGCCCAAGAGGGCAATTTTCAAGCCTGTCGAATCCCATAATCAATTGCTCATGCCCAAAAGAAAAATAGACACCTTCAAATCACTTTTTGGCAGTGGAAATTGAGGCCTAGAGCATAGCACAGAATGCAGCTGTAGAGAAAGACTGGATTAATATTTAAATTATCCAAAAAAATTGTAGTGGCAGTGGTACTGCTAAATATGGCCTAAAAGTGAGTACTGTGGAAGAATAAGATAAGACACATAAATTGGAGAAGTCAGGGAAGCAGAAGGGGAATCAAACCTTTGTCTCCTTTCTTTTCTCCTTTCTCATGATCATTAAGACTGAGAAAATACTTAAACTGAGGACAAACACACACACACACACACTTACAAATCTAATGTTGAGATTTTAAAATAATAAAATGATAATTAAAAATAAAGTATAATACAGGGAAATATTGTCCTCTGTTAAACACTGGAGTGCATGAAATTTTTTATGAGGAAAAAAGAAGAAAGAAAGAAAGAAAGAAAGAAAGAAAGAAAGAAAGAAAGGAAGGAAGGAAGGAAGGAAGGAAGGAAGGAAGGAAGGAAGGAAGGAAGGAAGGAAGGAAGGAAGTCCTTCCAATGAGCAGTCAGGGTTGATTTCCTTTAGGATTGACTGGTTTGACCTCCTTGCAGTCCAAGGGACTCTCAAGAGTCTTCTCCAGCACCACAGTTCAAAAGCATCAATTCTTCGGCGCTCAGCCTTCCTTATGGTCCAACTCTCACAGCCATACATTACTACTGGAAAAACCATAGCTTTAACTATACGGACCTTTGTCGGCAAGGTGATGTCTTTGCTTTTTAATATGCTGTCTAGGTTTGCCATAGCTTTCCTCCCAAGGAGCAAGCGTCTTTTAATTTCATGGCTGCAGTCACCGTCTGCGGTGATCTTGGAGCCCAAGAAAATAAAATCTGTCACTGCTTCCATTTCTTCCCCTTCTATTTGCCAGGAAGTGATGGGACCAGATGCCATTATCTGAGTTTTTTTTTAATGTTGAGTTTCAAGCCAGCTTTTGCACTCTCCTCTTTCACCCTCATCAAGAGGCTCTTTAGTTCCTCTTCACTTTCTGCCATTAGGGTGGTATAGAGAAAGTATCCAGTGACTATTATTTATGGAAATAGACCAATCAGCATAGTAGAAAGTAATAACAAAGAAACTTTCCCACAGGAACGTAGAAACAGAAATGACAGGTTTCAGCTCCACATACACAGATTCGTGAAAATAAGGGAAGTGTTCAATATTCCCTAAAACTTAGCTTATTAAAAAAAAGCAATAAAAATGACAATCTTCACTTTCAATGTTACAATATATAAAAAAGGCAAATTTCCAGATTAAAAATCCCCCCAAAATAATGAAAATCACCAAGAGGCTCAGCTTCTCTTAACTGTAAAAAGCCTATCTTAAATAACTAATAAACATAAAAATAAAGTATCTAAAATGGGGTGGCCAGATCTAGAGTCCGTTTTTTGGCTTCAGTGCAATCTCAAACAAGATGACAGCCCCGCCTCCCAGCTGTCCCAGTCATAGATTGATTTCAGGAACTCCATTCCGAGACGCCCCTGCCAAGAACTGCTGTTTGGAGAACAAGTGCAGTGATTTCCAGGATTCTGCTTATCTCTGGAAAATTCTTCAGGCTGCAGGAGTCCCACCTGTGCCCAGAAAGAACTGTGCCATCAGCTGTGCTTTAAAAATGGGAACCAATTAATCTACCATTTCCCAATGGAAGTCAATCATTTGTGGTATTCTGAATGTGGCCCTTAAATTGGAACAAATAGTCTTCCACTCCACAAACATTTGCATCAGAGTAGTTCCCAAGCTCATATTAGATATATCAACATACAAAGCACAGTAAAGATTAAAATCTGTCCCTCTTAATACCACAAAGCCATCGCTAACTCTGGAAAGGCTGTTTGGCATTCAGGAGTCCAACCAACTTAGACTTATTATTTCTATTTAATTCTGTGAGAGCTTTGGCTTTGGAAGAAACATGGGGTATAAACTGACTACAGCGTCTCACAATTCTCAAGAACAATCTTACTTTCTTCTTGGTAGTTGGAGGGTTTGTCTGTTAAGAAGGTGCACGTTTGGTCTTCTGGCTCATCCTCTTGTTGTCCAACCATGTAGCCTAAATAATGGAGTTTTGAATAACCCAGATTACACTTGATTACATTAACAGTTAATATTAAGTCCAATATCATCTATATAGGCTTCACAGTATTTTCCACTTCCTGGAATCATTGTGCCCATAAGCCTTTGAAAGGTTGTCAATGTCCCAATGACAACAAAAGGCTTTTTTTTTTTACTGGAATAGATATTGAGGCATTAAAAAGGCTGATTTCTTCTTAGATTTTGCCTTCAGAATATTTGGCAGTAAACTTCAGATAAATCTACAGTAAGGTAGATCGGTATTCAGCCTCACTTAACTGGTCTGGTAAATCATCTACTCTGAGCTTCTGAAAACAATCCAAGCTGGTTACCTGATTGAGATTTTTAGGTCTACACCAAATCTATTGTCCCCATTAGGCTTAAACATTGAAACTATAGGCAAACCCGTATTAAGACCTACGTAACTATAGGGGGCACGGTGGCTCAGCAGTTAAGACGCCAGGCTTGTCGATCAGAAGATCGCAAGTTTGGAGGTTCGAGACCCTAGCCCCACGTGACGGAGTGAGCTCCCGCAGTTGCCCCAGCTCTTGCCAACCTAGCAATTCGAAAACATGCAAATGCAAGTAGATAAATAGGTACCACTTCGGTGGGTAGGTAACAGTGTTCCGCATGCGTCATGCCGGCCACATGACCGCAGAAGCATCTTCGGACAACGCTGGCTCTTCAGCTAGCAAACGGAGATGAGCACCGGCTCCTAGAGTCAGACACGACTGTGCGGGGGAACCTTTACCTTTACTAACTATAGCATGTTTTACACTTCTTTTTTCAGTGTGACTCTGGCTCTGCTTGGAAAATGATAACATTTCTACCTTATTGGTCATGCATCTCCAGTATCTATTTTGTATTCTAAGATTGTAGTAACACCTGGCTGGGTTGTAAATATTTCTTTGAATTCCTTTAGGAGTGTTTCTAGCTCTGTTTTCTTTTGTGGTGGGTAAAAGTTTCAAAGATACTCTGTGTTTCAGTGCAGGTTTGAGTAAGTCACCCCAGAAAGCATTATAGTCCCTAGTTTATCCCAAGTTTCATTAAGAAAGGAGAAATATCTCAGTGTTCTCAATCAATAACTGAATTGAATTGAGATGATCCTATAAGATGATAACCATAATGCAGTCAAAGCATTCTGAATGTAGGAAGGAGTGGACAAAAATGATATTATACAGGAATCAGAATCCACCACCCCAAATCTTGACCCAGCTTCCAATAATGAGCTTCTGATTAATTTCTTATTACAACAAAAAGTGTGTGAGAGGGAAGCCATGCCAAAAGAGGCAAGACAGCATTGTCCTTGTAGAAGAAGAGTAGCTAGACCCACTTGGATGATCACACCCATATCCTTTCTAAGAGCAATATGGTTTTGTCTCTGAACATTGGGAGGGTAAACCCCCCCCACTTCATTATTGAAATATTATTGCTAAGACTGTTATCCTTTACTCATATTGTTGTCATTCTTTGCAAAGTTACTGCATAACTATAGGCTATAAAACAACATAACACAGATTTTTAACATTTATATCAAAGATAATGTGATATCCCCTGAAGAGCATATCCAATGGTTTCCTTTTTCAGATCTCTGGGTAGTGTTGTTGTCTGTTGATGATGGACTTTACTATCAAGGGGTCATCCCATAAGTGCTAGCACCTTTTTGTGATTTATTTGGACCAGATGATTCTTTCTTCATCCACCATATAGTAATTCTTTCTTTTAGTTATACAAATCTTTAATCTCTAATCAACTCCTTGCCTGTTTACAAAGCTCCAGAGGAAGACTATTTAATAGCAGAGGTACCGCAACAATTTTTGAAACTCAGGATGTCCATCTAAACTGTGCTACCATATTAATCTAAGCGGGAAACAACTCAATAGTTGCAACACAAAAATTGTTACCTCAATCTATAAGAAAGCTGATAGCAAACTCTCTTATCTCTCCAGACCAATTAGCCTTATTCATACTGCTAATAAATGATACACTAGACCTGCCTGATATAATTTGGGTCATACAGAATAAAATTCTGATTGAAGAACAGACTGAGTTTAGACATTTCTTTCAACATTAGACCACAGTCTAATATAATGTTCTTTCATTAACCAATCTGTGATACAGCAGAGATGACGTGTTTCCTGGTTTTACTGCAGATTGTGATGAAGTTCACAGGAACAAGATATAGGCAAAATTAGCAGGTATAAGCATGGATCATCATCATCATCCATCCTGTTGCAATGTTTGCATAATTCCAATATCCTAAAGAGGTTTATGCCTGCAGGTCACTGCTCTTCAGGCAATGGTGGCAGAGGATCTTCAGTGAAGGTTTTTTTTCCCCTTTCCAAATGAGATGAAGCTCCCATGAGATGCAGTGTCACCAGTGATAAGATCTTCTGTCTGGTGGTATTTGTGAAATGAAAGCTTTGGATACTGGACAATGAATTTCATTAAGTGAACCCTGTATGCCATTTGGGGAAGAAAGACTAACAAAAACACTGCTACTAACATCATTCTATGTGCAGAGTTTCCCTCTATGAACATTGTTCCCATTCCATCTAATATGGAGCAGAATAATAATAATAATAATAATAATAATAATAATAATCCAAAAACATCTGGAGCACCACTTGAACACCATCAGAATTGACAAAATCACCATCAGTCAATTGCAACGGGCAGCTTTACTTGGAACAGCTTACATCCTGAGACGATATCTTTAATATGTCAGATTTCTCATATGAAATTGGAAAATTGGGTTTCTCTACAAAGCAAAAGTGTTTTGGCAAGTTGCATCCTTTACAAAGCAAAGGCTTCTCATGGTGACGTGAAGTGCAGGTGCAAGATAACAATTGTCACGTATTGTTATGGCTAGCGCTTATACAAGCAATGGGACCTTCCCATGAGAACAATGTCTTCTGATTCCGTGGGAAGCCTGCTCCAGGGAGGGAGCAGAGGGGGGGCTGGAAATCACGTGCTCGCTTAGATGCAGCACTACCACCCAATAGCAGGTCATGCTATGTGCTATGGCCTACTGCTTTGGGCCTAGTGTGTCTCACAGCTAACTTCCAGCCAATCAGAAAGCTAGAAGAACTGAATAATTAACCATGCAAAATGGTGTTCTATGCTTCTTGATTTTTGTGTCTTTAGCCATGTAGTTCTTCGCGTGTATTCTACTTTTGAGGACTGAGCAGTGCATAGCTATGGGAGGGTATGCATGGCGTGGACTCTGGCCCTGGGATCAATACACGGAACTCTGCTTATAAGTTTGTGATAGAACAGACTGTGGAAACTATCGAGGCATCTCCCTTCTAGCCACAGCAGGCAAAATCCTGGCAAAGATCATCGCAAACCGTCTCCTATCTGTATCAGAAGACATCCTCCCTGAAACGCAAAATGGCTTCCGCCCTTCCAGGGGAACAGTGGATATGTTCTTCACTGCACGACAGCTTCAAGAAAAATGCAAGGAGCAAAACCGCCCTCTGTACATGGTGTTTATTGATCTGACTAAAGCTTTTGATACTGTAAATCGTACTGCTCTCTGGACCATCCTTCTGAAAATCGGATGCCCTGATAAATTTGTGAACATCTTGCGGTTACTCCATGACGACATGATGGCAACAATCCTGAATAACAATGGCTCTCAAAGCGATCCATTTAAAGTGGAATCTGGCGTTAAACAGGGATGTGTTATTGCTCCAACCTTATTCGCTATCTTCATCGCTATGATTATACACCTTGTTGAAGAGAAGCTTCCTACTGGTGTAGAAATTATATATCGAACAGATGGAAAGCTTTTTAATCTTAGTAGGCTGAAAGCAAAAAATAAGGTAACTACAACTTCTGTTATAGATCTTCAATATGCTGATGATAACGTAGTCTGTGCACACTCCGAAGAAGATCTTCAAACTATACTAAACATCTTTGCAGAAGCATATGAAAAGCTCAGCCTCTTGATTAACATTAAAAAAACCAAAGTGCTTTACCAGCAAGTTCGAACCAATCCCTCTGCAGCACCATCAATCCAGCTTAAAGGTGTGTCACTAGAAAATGTCGACCACTTTTCTTATCTCGGCAGCCATCTATCTACAAAAGCCGACATCGACGCTGAAATTCAGCATCGCCTGAGCTCTGTGAGTGTAGCTTTCTCCCAAATGAAGTGTAGAGTGTTTGAGGATCGGGACATTCGCAGGGAGACCAAAATGCTTGTTTACAAAGCCATTGTACTACCAACCCTTCTGTACGCCTGTGAAACATGGACCCTCTACAAACGCCACCTCCAACTTTTTGAAAGATTCCATCAACGCTGCCTCCGAAAAATTCTGCAAATTACTTGGGAAGATAGGCGGACTAATGTTAGCGTATTAGAAGAAGCGAAAACCACCAGCATTGAAACAATGATCATCCAACATCAACTTCGCTGGACCGGTCATGTTGTTCGAATGCCTGACCATCGTCTTCCAAAGCAGCTACTTTACTCCCAACTTAAGAATGGAAAATGGAATATTGGTGGACAGCAAAAGAGATTCAAAGATACTCTCAAAGCTAATTTTAAAAAATGTAATATCAGCATTGAGAACTGGGAAGCCCTAACTCATGAGCGTTTCAATTGGAGGTCATCCTTTATTAATGGCGCTATGGACTTTGAAGAAGCACGAGTACAGGGTGAAAGGGAGAAAAGAGCTAAAAGGAAGGCACGTCAGGCAAACCCTCATCATGACCGTCTCCCACCCGGAAACCTATGCCCTCATTGTGGGAGGTTGTGCGGATCCAGAATTGGCCTTTATAGCCACTTACGGATCCACTGTTAAAATTTTACCTTTGGAAGACAATCTTACTCGGCTACGAGTGATCGCCAATGATGATGATGGTATAGATGTAACGGTCTGATTAATGATGTACCTCTGAAAACATTCCTATGATTTGCAAAGTGCATTTGATTTCAAGGTATTTGAATCGATATGTTCACAATGATCGCCAATGATGATGACTTTTGAGGACTGAGCAGTGCATAGCTATGGGAGGCTATGCATGGCGTGAACTCTGGCCCTGGGATCAATACACGGAACTCTGTTTATAAGTTTGTTTGTTTTTTTCCTTTTGCAATACTGTACCATGTATATTCAACTTTCCTTTTTGCGATAATGTGATTGTATGTACATTATTGCCTTATGCTACCAGTAAACACTGTTAGCCCTACAAGCTGCATTCTTGTCTGTTTATTCTCAAGCCTCGAGTTTTTCCCCTTTAAGCCAGCGTATATCCCATCATAATATTATTAAACAAACAACATCTGCCTATCCCAGGTCCTTGGGAAGGACTCAATAGGTGGACAAAAATTCCAAATACAGTCTAAACATCTGGCTGATTGTGCGATCAACCATAATAATAATAATAACAACAACAACAACAACTATTACTATTACTATTACTATTACTATTACTATTACTATTACTATTACTATTACTAAGGCCCAAATTTAAATGCTCAGAAAATCTTTTGACTAATCTAGAGTTCCAAATTAATGATATTGCTTATAAATCCATTTCCTATTCCTGAGCCTGATCTTTGAATGCTAGTATAGGATATATATATATACCACTCTGAACAAATTATGTTATTGGTTTCATTGGGGGAAGTCAACTGCAATTTCATACTATTTCAATAATGCACATTCATTTTATATTTTCTATCTGGAAGGAAAGAGAAGAAGACGATGACCAACAGTAAGGTGGATGGACTCAGTTACAGTGGTGATGAATGCATCATTGGAGACCTAACAGACCAGGAGAAAATCTATCTATGTGATTGCTGAGAGTTAACAATGGCTTGACAGTAGATAATCAATCAATCAATCCATCAATTAATCAATCCGAAAGAAAGAAAGAAAGAAAGAAAGAAAGAAAGAAAGAAAGAAAGAAAGAAAATTATAATTACTGATTCAAATTAGTATTGTTTTATTTTTGTGTCTACAATTCCAAATGAAGAGACTTGTTGTGATGGTCCGTTCCTGCAAATCAGTACTCCTCACACAAATAGCGTTGCAATCAATAGGAATCTTTTATTTACAGTTCGTGACCCATGTCATCTCAAAGACCCAAGTGAAATCAAGTTTGCAAATGATAGTACCTTTTCTCCCTCCCATCAGTGCTTGCAGCTGTCGGCTTCACACTTAAGTCATCAGGCTGAATACACATTGAATACCTTCTGTCTCTGTCTATTGTCTATCCTTCTCTAGTATCATGTCAGGATGGCAGTAAGGCAATGGGACATCCCTGACATTCTGCCCCCCTGAAGATCACCCTGCTCCTTGTTTAGGTTTTCTGGGTATTTTCTATGGAACTCCTTCACTAACCGAGGTGTGTTTACATTATGGCTGTACACCCATTCACTCTGTGATTTGGGGAAGTGTTCCCATTGGATCAGGTATTGAAGTTTCTTCCTATGTACTCTAGAGTCTATTATGTCTTGCACATCAAAGTGGCCTTCTCTCTTTACTAATATTGGTGCTGGGACTTCTTTCTGTGGGTGCCAGCATTCTGACTCCCTGGCTGGCTTCAATGGACTACACTGGAATACTGGATTATTTTTTTGAGTTTTTTTGGTACGTCCAATCTCATTGTTACATCATTGATCACCTCTATGATGGGGAAAGGTCCTATAAACTTTGGTCCTAACTTTTTGGAGGGTTGTGTGGATTTTATAAACTTTGTTTACATATATACTTTATCTCCTACTTTTAATTTCCACTCGGGGGCTCTTTTGTGATCAGCAATTTTTTTGTAATTCTCTCTTGCATGTTGTAATGCTTTCTGTATAGCTGGCCACCCCTCTGCTATGCGCTTTGTCCACTCATCTAGCAGTACTGAGATATCCTCTGGTTTTGGTAAATCAGGAAATGCTACGAAGTCCTGTGTTGCATGGTGGTGGGATTTGAGTTCCTGGTTTGCTGCCCTCCCCTTTTGGGTTTGAGGTTTCACCCCCCGGCCTCAGTTCTCCCAATTTTTTAACATTCTTCGAAGAGCTGGTTGCTCTCATTCCAGTCCGTCATTTTGACTTGGGTCTTTCTGTGATGGTCTGTTCCTGCAAATCAGTACTCCTCACATGAATAGCATTGCAATCAATAGGAACCTTTTATTTACACTTCATGACCCATGTCATCTCAAAGACCCAAGTGAAATCAAGTTTGCAAACAACAGTCTAAGTACCTTGTCTCCCTCCCATCAGTGCTTGCGGCTGTCGGCTTCACACTTAAGTCATCAGGTTGAATACACATTGACTACCTTCCATCTCTGTCTATTGTCTATCCCTCTCTAGTATCATGTCAGGATGGCACGTAGGCAATGAGACATCCTTGACACTTGCTACTGAGTTATTTAGAGTAATGATGTTACTAATCTTGAACACAATGAAGAAATGTCTGATAGCCATGCAGAACACTAAAATAAGGAGGCCATATTAAAAAAGGTGGGGGAGGAGAAGGAGGAGGATATATCATTTAATATGGTATTCTGTATATGTGCAGGAGGAATTGACTTGAGCAAAGAAAGGGGCTTCATTTTAAAAATAAGAGGGGGTATGCAACCTTAGAAAACTATAGAAACAGGTAAATAATCACTGAAAGACCCTGGTAGTTAGAAGATGTTCCTACAAAGGGTTCAAACCAGCAGTCCACATTTTTGTTGTTTATTCGTTCAGTCACTTCCGACTCTTCGTGACTTCATGGACCAGCCCACGCCAGAGCTTCCTGTCAGCCATCACCATCCCAAGCTCCCCCATGGTTGAGTCCGTCACCTCCAGAATATCATCCATCCATCTTGTCCTTGGTCGGCCCCTCTTCCTTTTGCCTTCCACTTTCCCTAGCATCAGCTTCTTCTCCAGGGTATCCTGTCTTCTCATTATGTGGCCAAAGTACTTCAGTTTTGCCTTTAATATCAGTCCCTCAAGTGAGCAGTCTGGCTTTCTTTCCTGGAGTATGGACTGGTTTGATCTTCTTGCAGTCCAAGGCACTCTGAGAATTTTCCTCCAACACCACAGTTCAAAAGCATCTATCTTCCTTCGCTCAGCCTTCCTTATGGTCCAGCTCTCGCAGCCATAGGTTACTATGGGGAATACCATTGCTTTAACTATGCAGACCTTTGTTGTCAGTGTGATGTCTCTGCTCTTAACTATTTTCCCCCGCACATTTGTGCAGTCATGTCTGACTCTAGGGGCCGGTGCTCATCTCCGTTTCTTAGCCGAAGAGCCAGCGTTGTCCAAAGACGCTTCCATGGTCATGTGGCTGCATGACGCACGCAGAACGCTGTTACGTACCCACTGAAGTGGTACCTATTCATCTGCTTGCATTTGCATGCTTTCGAATTGCTAGTTTGGCAAGAGCTGGGGCGAGTGCGGGAGCTCACTCTGTCACACGGGGCTAGGGATTCGAACCTCCGAACTTGCGATCTTCTGATCAACAAATCTGGCATTTTACCCACTGAGCCACCACGCCCCTTAATGATCCCATTATTTTTAGCCTCCAGAGACACACAGAGTAAGCAGAGGTAAAAAGGTAAAAAAAGGTAACATATCAAAGATGATTTGCTGGAAGGAAGAAAAATAAATACAGTGGCACGTGTATACAGTATGTACATGTATATGTCACATTTTAAATATGACTTTTAAATAAATTCTAAATGTGAATGCCACAGAGAAATAACTTTACGGGTAATTTAATAAAATTATTTAAACATTTGTTTGTTTGTTTGTTTGTTTGTTTTTAATCTGTTTGATTATGTCTGATTGTCAGGCACAGCCCAAGAACTTCAGAGAATCGGTTCAGCCAAACTTCAGTTCTTTATTTGCTTACACCATATAGACAGAATCTTGCCAGACTAAAGCAACTCTACCTAACCTAAGGGGAAATAACTTGGGAAAGCTCTAGGGCAGGGCAATTCTGAACCTCTTAGCTTTCCCACATTCACTTCCCAGACTGTGTCTCCTCTTATCTCATTGGAATGCTGTCCCTCCTTTCTGAGAACCAGCACCATTACTGAAATCTACCATAACAATTTTCAGAGAATACCTGCAGTTTTTTTGGCAAGAATTTTCAGAAGTGATTTGTCATTGCCTCTTTCCTAGGGTTGAGAGAGAGTGACTGGTTCAAGGTCACCCAGCTCACTTTGTGCCTAAGGTGGGACCAGAACTCAGGGCCTCCTGGTTTCTAGCCTGGTGCCTTAACCACTACACCAAACTGGCTCTCAGTGATGATGGTTAGATTGCTCTTAGATTTGTTAAGGCCACCAACTCCAAAAACACTCTGGGTTGAGATACTTTGGATATAATCACCATTAGTTACTGTATATTATCACATTGTCTTGTAAAAAATGGAAAATTCTTGGGAGACAGCTTAGTTTTAAGATTTGCTCCATTTTTTTGGCATATAGATTAGATAAATTCATATTTCTACTTTAGTAATCATGCTTCAATAATCACTTTCACCCCATCCCTTTCAATCATTTACATTCTTAAAAAAAATACTCAAGCTCTTTTCCTGAAATTCATTATGACTACAGAAGGGCAATATTCACTCTAATTTTCATCACATTTGAGTCCTAAAACAAAGCAAAACAACTTAAAACTTTACAATTGCTTTTAGAAATCTGAATCAAACATTCATTTTTTTATGAAATTTGGAAAGATTTACTGTCTCAAAACAGTCAAACATGCTGACAATCTTCATATTGTTTAAGGGAGAAAACAAAATCACATTCTAAATCAAAATAGCACAAAAATATCTGAACTGAAAAATAACAAGCCCCATACAACACCATGTAGAATAAAACATAATCTTCAACATTTCCTTATAATGCCAAATATTACTATTATGAAACCAGAAAAAAATTAAACATGAAAGATAACCTCAATATGACCCATGGAGAAGAAGAAAAAGAAAAGTGTGCATGTACATATTCAATAGTTATGAGCTTTATTGAATGTGTATGGAATACAAATATAAAGGAAATAGCACTTTTCCTAATGCAAAGAAGCACAGAGCAAGCAAATATGTCTGCAATGCAGGTTATAAAACAAACAAACAAATCTTTGAACATATTAAAAAAAGATTTTTTTTCTTTTTAGCTCCCAATTGTTCAGCTCAGGCCTCAAAAAAATAATGTAGCATTAGGGGGAAAAGATGCAGATCAGCAGCCCAGCACTTGAGGCTAACATTGAGAAGATCTCCATGGCCACCATGTATTTCCCCTTGGTGCTCAGGTAGGTTGGAACAAAGGAGAGCCAAACAACGCAGAAGACCAACATGCTGAAAGTGATGAACTTGGCTTCATTGAAACTGCCAGGCAACTTCCTGGCCAAGAAAGCAACAATGAAAGTGATCATGGCCAAGGAACCCATATAACACCTTGAAAAGTAAAACATAATCATGGACCCTTCCTTACACTGTAGGACAATTTTTCCAGTCTCTGAGTGTAGGTCAGCATCTGGTACAGGAGGTGAGATGGACAGCCATATCGTGCAAATCCCAACCTGAATTAAGAAGCCAGATAAAACAAAAGAATAGCCCAGTCTTTTCCCCACCCACTTCTTTATCCCACTTCCTGGCTTGGTTGCCATGAAATCCAGGACCACAGTCACAGTCTTGGCCAGCACACAGGAAACAGCCACAGAGAAGATGATGCTGAAAGCAGTTTGTCGGAGAAGACATGTCACCGCATTTGGCTAACCGATGAATAGTAATGAACAAAGGAAGCAGAGCAGGAGGGTGACCAGGAGAATGTAGGTGAGATCCCGGTTGCTGGCTTTGACAATGGGACTGCTGTGATGCATCAGAAATGTCCTTAGTACCAGAACTATGATTGTGGAACAGAAAAGAGAAAAACAGGCTAAACTGATCCCCAGAGGTTCTTTATATGACAAGAAACTTATATCTTTGGGAATACATGAATCCTGTTTTTTGTTGGGATAATTTTCATCTGTACAGCTGTAACACTCATTCAGATCTGAAATGGGAAAGATATGATCTGAGTCTCAAATTTATGCATAAAACCTAGGAAGCGTCATAACTTCTTATATAGCTAAATATCAGATTACCCATCAATCCAAACTCCACAAAGAAATAAACTTTATATAAGCATGATACATTGAGTTGCCTTTGAAAATAGTACCTATCATGTGGATGGATTAAAGCTGAAAACAGATCCAGTTACTGAGGTGCCCAGAGGCCAAAGGAAACTTTCATAGTGTCTGGAATGTCAGAATCATGAACCAAAGCATTTTCTTCGGTGCAGAAATGCAATTCTGAACATTGATACCTTGAGAATCAATAACCGCTCATGGAGTGGAATTGATTCCTTCACATCACATTACTTCTTTCACCCAAATGATAGAATAATCTCAATTCAGTTCCAAATAAATCTAATCAAGATTTCTCTGATTAAAGTCTATGATCCTACCACAGATGCAGAGGAGGTAGAAGAGTTCTATGGCAGCCACTACAGCACAGGAGCAGCCACTGGGGATGTGGAGGGTCTGATGAATCCCCTCTTCAAGTTGGTGTCGAGAAAGTCTCTGAGTGCTGCTTGCTCTGGCTCTGAGAGGGAGTAAATTCATCCCATTGGAAGTCTGGCACCCAGCACCAAATTGATGGGGCAGTCGTAGAATCTGTGGGGTAGTAGCTGGTCTGCTTCCTTCTCGTTGAACACATCAGTGTAATCCCAGAGCTGTGGAGGCAGCGGCAGATCAGGTGCAACAAGTTGTCCTGCAGCAAGAACGTTGGGCATGTGTTTGGTGCACTGTGGGCTGGAGAATTCAACCCATCTGGAAGACCACTCAATCTGCGGCTCATGCGCCTAGAGCCACTCCAACCCCAGTACCACTGGGAAATGAGGCATGGTGACCATGTAGAATTCCAGCCACTCCTGGTGCTCGCTGATCCTCATGAGAAAACATTGCATTGCGAAAGACACGGGGCCAGAGTGAAGGGTTTTGCCATCAATGGTCTTGACAACCAGCATGGGCTTCACCTCATGCTGAGGTATGCCCTGCTGTTTAGCAAACCCTTCATCCATGAAGTTGGCCCCTGTGTTGATCATGGCTTGGGTCTCGAGTGCAGGGGTCCCATGATCTTGCAAGGTGACAGTCACTGCCAAATGTCTGAGGAGTGTGGGATGGGGATCTGTACATTGGCTAGCCGCCAACTTGGCCAAGCCTAATTGCCCTCTTAGGCTGGGCTGAGTCTGTTTCCCAACAAGGTGTTTGACTTGATCTTGGTGGGGCAATTAGCAGCTAGATGACCGGTCCCCGCACAGTACAAGCACAAGCCCACTCACCTGCATTGGTCATTCTCCGCCTGGGTCAGCCACAGTCTCGCTCCCCCTAGTTCCACGGGTTCATCTCTGGAGGTCGTTCGGGTAGCCAAGAAGTCTGGGCCAAAGGACGGTGACATGGTTGTATTTATTTTATTTATTATTTATTATTCAAATTTATGTCCGCCCATCTCCACGACAGCGGACTCTGGGTGGTTTACAACATTAAAATCATTAAAATCAATATCAAAAACCTACACACTTAAAAATATAATATAATAATAAATAGATAAGAATCCAGAGGATGGGAAGATCTTTAAAAAGGAGGGTACCTTGTACATTGCCTCTCCTTCCTCTGTTGGAGATGCCTATTGATGTGGAGCCACAACTGCATCAGAGATTGCAGGGTCTGCAGGCATTCAGTCCGGGCCAACTCATCCAGGATTTTGGGGGCCAGGCCGTCCTGGAATTGGTTGAGAAGTGCCTCTTCATTCCAGTTTTTATCTTGGATGAGTAGCCGGAAATCACTGATATACTCCACCACTGGATGTTGTCCTTGCCTCAACCCCCTTAGGTGCCTGCTAGTGGTCTTTGTCCTAACCGGGTCCTCTTTGTCCTAACCTTTGTCCTCTGTGGTCAACCACAGCTGCTGACAAAATCCATCAAAATTGTCCAGAAGAGGACTTGGTTGAAGGATCAAGGGGGAGGCCCAGCGTGCGGCAGAACCCAGCAATAAATTAATCAGAAATCCCACCTTGTGGCGATCCATGGGAAATTCCTCTGAACGGAGGATCAGGTACAGTTTACACCGGGAAAAAAATGCTGAAAATTGGGCGAGAGCCCCATCAAACTTTTTGGGCGCTGACATGGGGCACTTGGGGCACTGCATAACCATGGTAGGGGGTGCCATTTGTTGGTCTTGTAATTGGGACAGTTGTACGCTCATAACTACGACTTGTTGTCTAAGCTGGGCATGTTCCATGGAGAGTTACTGGTCCGCCATACTGGCTTATTCCAATATCCACCATCTTCCTTTCCCCCACTGGGGTATGGCCGGAGACAATCTGTCCTGTCCCGACTAAGACTTGAAGCAGGAAAGTGTGGAATAATGTCTTTATTTACAATTAAAAACATAATAGGTATATATATATATATATCAAAAGCGACACAAGGTGCTCACAGGGTACAGGATGCCTACCGTGATCAGTTCCCAGTTAGTACGCATGCAGGCAGCCACCACGTAGGACAGAAGATTTTTGAGTGAATAGTTTGAGTGAAGATAGATGAATGTGGACAAGTTATAGCCTTAACTTAAACTAGGCACAACACTGCAACGTTTATTGCCTTTCAGGCAGACTAAAAAGGAAAAAAAAGTGAGAAGAATTGAAATAAATTTTACTGTACCACCTCCTGCCCTTTAGCACGAAGCATGTAGTTATGATTATCTAGAGGGCAGAGGGAATGACCTTGAGGGACAGGAGGAAAAGCTGCTAAAAAGGCAATGGTCAAATAAAAGGGGCCTGAGGTGGAGCAAAGGATACTATTATTATTATTATTATTATTATTATTATTTAATTAATTAATTAATTTATATGACCACCCATCTCCCCCAACGGGGAACTCTGGGCGGTTCACAAAAAAATAGATTAAAATAAAATATAAAATATAAAACAGCAATTTATACAGTCAATATAATAAATAAATAGTTATAAAATCCAGATGGGAGGTAGCATTAGTAACAGGAAGAACATTATAGAATTAAGGGATTAACCACCCCTATGAGGAACTACCCCTTCATGGATCACTCCATTGATTGCTCCTTGGGATTGGATTGCTCCTTGGGAGGAAAGCTATGGCAAACCTAGACAAACCTAGACAGCATATTAAAAAGCAGAGACATCACCTTGCCGACAAAGGTCCGTATAGTTAAAGCTATGGTTTTTCCAGTAGTAATGTATGGCTGTGAGAGTTGGACCATAAGGAAGGCTGAGCACCGAAGAATTGATGCTTTCGAACTGTGGTGCTGGAAAAGACTCTTGAGAGTCCCTTGGACTGCAAGGAGGTCAAACCAGTCAATCCTAAAGGAAATCAACCCTGACTGCTCATTGGAAGGACAGATGCTGAAGCTGAAGCTCAAATACTTTGGCCACCTAATGCGAAGAGAGGACTCACTGGAAAAGACCCTGATGCTGGGAAAGACTGAAGGCAAAAGGAGAAGGGGACGGCAGAGGATGAGATGGTTAGATAGCATCACCGATGTAATGAACACGAATTTGAGTAAACTCCAAGAGACAGTGGAGGACAGGAAGGCCTGGCGTGCTATGGTCCATGAGGTAACGAAGAGTCGGACACGACTAAACAACTGAACAACAACAATGAGGAACTATCATTTCCTCCTTCCCATGCCAGGCGGCAGAACCAGGTCTTCAGTTCTTTCCTAAAGGTTGGGAGGGAGGGGATCCGTCTCAACTCTGGGGGCAAGGTGTTCCATAATGTAGGTGCCACCACAGAGAAGGCCCATCTCCTAGACCCCATCAGATGACACTCTCTAATTTATGGGGCCCTCTCTGAATGATCAGGTGGGGCGGGTCAATAATATGGGGATAAGACGGTCCCTCAGGTATTCTGGTCCCATGCCATTTAGGGCTTTAAAGGTGATAACCGATACTTTGAATTGTACCCGGAAGCAAACCGGAACCCAATGCAGCTCGCGGAGCAAAGGTGTTATATGTGCAGATCTTGGCGCACCCAAAATTGTTCGCGCAGCTGCATTCTGCACCACTTGTAACTTCCAGATAGTCTTCAAGTGTAGCCCCATGTAGAGCGCATTGCAATAATCTACATGGGAGATGACGAGAGCACGAGTGACTGTTCGGAGGGCATCGCGATCCAGGAATGGGCGTAACTGGCGCACCAGCCGAAGCTGTGCAAAAGCCCTCCTAGCCACGACTGCCACCTGCTCTTTGAGCAGGAGTCGTGAGTCTAGAAGGACCCCCAAGTTCCGCACCGGTTCGTAATGGGGCAGTGCTACCCCATCGAGAACCAAAGATGATAATTTCCCAGAAGACGCTAAGCCATCAATCCACCGCCACTCGGTCTTGCCAGGGTTCAACTGAAGCCTGTTGTTGCCCATCCAGGCCCTCACAGTCCCCAGGCACTGGGACAGGGTGGTCACTGCATCACTTACTTCACCTGGGATGGAGATATACAGTTGAGTATCATCAGCATACTGATGATACCTCATCCCATGGTGTCAGATGACCTCGCCCAGCGGTTTCATGTAGATGTTGAATAGTAGAGAAGAGAGAACCGAACCCTGTGGCACCACACACAGGAGCGGTCGCGGGCTGGATCTCTCCTCCCCTACCACCACCGACTGGGAACGGCCCCGGAGGAAGGAGGTGAACCAACATAAAACTACGCCACCCACCCCCAACTCCCTAAGCCACCCCAAAAGGACACCATGGTCGATGGTATCGAAAGCCGCTGAGAGATCCAAGAGAGCCAGGATGGATGCACTACCTCCATCCCACTCCCGCCAGAGATCATCCATAAGTGCAACCAATGCAGTCTCCGTTCCATATCCCATCCTGAAACCTGACTGGAAAGGGTCTAGATAATCCGCTTCATCCAGGGTCCTCTGAAGTTGCAATGCCACCACTTTTTCCACCACCTTTCCCAATAAGGGAAGGTGGGAGACTGGACGAAAATTGTCCAGAATGGTAGGGTCCAGGGATGGTTTCTTGAGGAGGGGGTGTACCAATGCCTCCTTGAAACACCCCCTCCGACAAGGATGTATTAATCATTGCCTGGACCCATCTACATGTCACCTCCCTGGCCGATTTTACCAGCCAGGAAGGGCAGGGATCTAAATAGCATGTGGTGGAATTAACAATTCGGAGGATCCTGTCCACTTCCTTAGGTCCAACAGGATCAAATTGTTCCCAGATAATAGGGCAAGATCACTCTTCCGGCATCTCCCCAGACTGCATTTCACGCATGGAGTCCAACTTAGACCGAATCCGAGCATTTTATCCTGCAGATGCTCAGAAAATTCTTCCGCACAGCCCTGCAGGTGGGTGGTCAGCTCCACCCTACCCAAGAGAGATCGAGTAATCTTGAACAGGGCCATCAGACGGCATTCTGCGGATGCAATAAGAGTGGAGAAATATTCACGTTTCGCCACTCTTACCGCCACAAGGTAGGCCTTAATAGCAGCTCTAGATTGTGTTCGGTCCAATTCCACCTTCGTCTTTCTCCAGCAGCGCTCTAGACATCTCTTCACCTCTTCAAGACCCTCAACTCCTCCGTATACCATGGGGAGTGATGGGTCGAATGGGGCTGGAGAGGTCGCATCAGTGCGGTCCTGTCCAAGGCTCTGGCTGCCTCCCTATTCCAGGTTCCGGCCAGTGCCTCCGCTGGACCGTGCAGCAGATCATAGGGTATTACCCCCAGCTCCCTCTGAAACCTAATTGGGTCCATAAGTCGCCGGGGGCAGACCAATCGAATAGGTCCTGCCTCCCTGCGGAGTGGGGCGGCATAAGAGAATCTTAGAGATATCAGGGCATGATCTGACCATGACAACGGGGATAGTTCTAACTTTCCCCTCAGGTCACTTTGCCATTGCTCTGACAAGAAAACCAAATCCGGAGTGAGTCCACTGTCTCGAGTCGGGTCACATCTCATATAAGCTCCTCCTTAGTTCAAATGAAGATGGGAGGGGGAGAACATTCAGACTTGGAAGATTCTGTTACAAAAGCTTTACAATAAAAGTAGTACTGATCTAAATGCCATTGGTTTCCTAGTTTGGCCTACCTTGAAAGGCTGACAGATTATCAGCCCTTCTTTATTCCCCTGTCCTTGGGAGATAGTTCAATCTCAGAAGAGATACTGTAAATGAAACCAAACTTTATGAATCTCAAAATTACCAATATAAGGAGTGATAACCCTGATGTAGGAATAACTTTCTATATATCTCCTATCTGAACTGAACTTTCTTATAGAATTCCTGCCTGTCTAGAATTTCCCACTTGAAGCCTGATTCCTCAGCTCTACTGAAGCCAAGTCTGTGAGGTGGGGTCTATCTGAGAAAAAGAAGTGGGGGAGTGAGGCTGCTCCTTGGGAGTATGAGACATTGCAATCTTCCACCAGTGAGATAAATAGACTATATCTTAGCATACTACCTTATTGCAGAAGTCCAATGTTATTAAGAACAATGTACCCCTCTGCTGCAACTATCAAATGAAGTGGTCCATAATAAATTGCTTATTCTTATGTTTCTGACATTAATCTCCAAATTTAACATCACTCCAGGAAAAAATATTGACCTAAGTGTGTTTGGTGTAGTAGGCTAGAAACTGGGAGAACATGAATTCTAGCCCTGCCTTTAGCATGAAGCCCAATTGCTAACCTTCAGCCGCTCACTCTCTCTCAGCCACAGGAAGCAGGCTATGGTAAACCACATCTGAAATCTTGCCAGGAAAACTTCAGGGACTTGTCCAGGCAGTTGCCAGGAGTCAAACTTGATTGAAGGAACCAAAAGAAAAAAAATCTGTCAGGCTAAATGATTGAACACAGTCCCCCAACTATGTAACTGAGGGAATGATATGTCATTCCCCAACTTAAGCAGGTGAAATAATTGAAGCTTAACTAGTACCCACACAGTGAAATGAATTGAAATGTGCAAATCCAGATTTCTGCCTTAACATTTCCATAGTTCTATAGGAATAATCAGGATTATTGCAAGATGTGTGTGGAAGGACGAGCTGTGTCCTAAATTGCAGGTAGCTGGGATAGCATTCCTCCCCTTTGCTCCAAAAACCCCTCAGCGTAAGGACAGCAGGGAGATGGTTAAATAGCCCTGTGTTTGGATCAGCTGGGTGGGTGTGTGGGAGAGAAACAGTCGGGAGAAAGTGAGGGAGAGTGCAGCAGTAAAGGTTTGTAGAAAATCAGGAGCAAGTGAGACTTTGTATCCTGGAGTTAGTAGTAGTGTTTAATAGTTATAGTAATAGAATAGTAACCTATATGTATTAGTTAGAATAGACATAGTTTACAGTAGTAATAGTGATAGTAATATAGGCTAGTTGGAACTTGTATTAATTGGTCACCTGGGTAAAAAGAGCACTTTTATACCGTAACTGGTGGGTTTCTAAGTAAAATAACACCCAATAGAAAAAGAGGAGAACAACAATTTTTTGTGTGCAGTGTCTCATTGGGAAACATCTGAGTGAGTCTGAGTATCTGAGTATCTGAAGTGTCTGAAATACACTTCAGCAGATTTTTCCTTGTCATTAGGAAAGACTATCCCTTGAAAAGACCCAGAAATAAAAATAGAGAGACAGGCTGAAATATTCGCAAATGGTGTTGCCATTTCTGGGCATACAATTAACATTCTTATTTTAAAAATTTGGAAGCAAATTGTGGGCAGCTTCCAAAGACAAAAGGTGAGCATGGATGAATGCATTGCATATAAATACCAACTATTCTGAAAGCCTTTTAAAAACGGAATACCTATACAATATTTCTTTTCTTTCTACTCACTTATTGCCAAGAATAAAAAATTAACTAATGGTCTTCCAGAAAATTATATCCCTTTCCGGGTCAATCCACTTTCAATTAAATTCAGGGAATACTTGGGTATCAAACGAACCTGTGACAAGGTGTTCTTCTTGCTTCCCCTTCCCTGGATTTTCCAGTTCCCAGGAACTTCCAAGCAGTTAATTCCAGGACCATCAGAAGATACAGTATTAGTTGCCACTCTTTCCAGTTTCAGCCCAGCAGCTTTCCTCTTCTTTTCAAAGCACCCCAATTCCTCCCACTCAAGAGGGTGGGACACAAGTAATCTGTCTTTGCATGTTTCATCTGGGAAAATACAATTGTCCCTCATGACAATGTAGATTCCATTGTGAAATGAGAGAATGTGTACTAAGAATTTTCCAGTTCTGGTCTGTAGCTGATATTCTGGAGTATTGGGAATGCAGACTGGATTCAAAACAATACTTACTTTACACTTCTTTAGACATTTTATGTTATGATTACTTTTTAATATATATTTTAATATGACAACCAGGTTAGATATTGGATGTCTGACAGGACACAGAAGTTTAGAATGTCAGTATTTTGTCATGGGCCTGTGGATGTTGTCAAGGACTGTGTTGTGCTGCAGGGACCATGGGGATTCCAGTGCTGGGGAGCCTTCCTGGGACCATACTAGTGATGAGAAAGTCTTCCGGGAAGCAGGAGGTAGTAGCGGATGGGGACCCTGTCAGTATTTGATGGTGCACTTGATGTTGGTCTGTGCCAGAGGCTTTCTGAAGTTTTTGTGGGCTGCATTATGTGGGCTGCTGGATCAGCATTGATCACCTGTTTAGTGCAGTACAGTGACAGAGAGAGAGCCACTAGCAATGGTGCTGCAGGAATCTGGCATGTCTTTTTCCAGATTAGGGTGCTGCGGAACACCTTTCAGTAGCAGATGTCCCAGTGAGGTCATGGAGGCATTGGTGGGCCTGGGAAGCTCAGCCATCTGTACATTAAAACCATATCCTTCTTGATTGGCTAAGGCTTTCTGAGAAGTGGCATGCAGTTGGGAATGATGAAATTATCCTTGACAGAGGGACCTGGTCCCTAAGGAGGAAAAGGTCCACCTTCTCCTATAGAAGCCATATCTGAACTGAAATGTGGCTGCGATGTACAGGGCCCCGGAAGAAGTGTTTTATCTGGATTCCATCTAGTCAGGTTTCAGACCCAGGCAAAGAACAGAAACAACTTTGATTGCATTAGTGGATGACCTCTGGTGGAGATGGGATGGGGATGGAACATTGATCCTCACTGTTCTTATCTGTCAGCAACTGACAATACTATCAATAATAATATACCTATAAGGTTGGGGTGGCATGTTGCTATGTGCTTCTCCTCCTTCAACCAGGGCTAGAACAGTGGGTTAGGTTACAACAGTATATTGATGATACACAACCATACATTTCCAGTTAGGCAAACAAGTAATCTGGTTGATGTTCTTTATTAGTACCTGGAGGTCTGGTCATTTATAAGCAGAAAAACAGGTTTTGATTCAACCGTAGCAAGACTAAATGACTTTGGATTTTAAGGTTCACTGGATGGATGGATGGATGGATGGATGGATGGATGGATGGATGGATGGATGGCAGGCAGGCAGGCAGGCAGGCAGGCAGGCAGGCAGGCAGGCAGGCAGGCAGGCAGGCATTATACATTGCAAAGAAGAGAAAGAAAAATGCACAAATCATTACACTGCAAAGGATAACCAAATACACAGTCATACAAATTGTTCATTTCCTTTGGTTTATCAGCTGTTTCCTGTTGTTCAACTGAGGCCTCAACAAAATAATAAAACACTTGGGGACAAAAATGCACACCAGCAGTCCAGCACTGGAAGCTAAGATGGAGAAGATCTCCACAGCTACCATATATTTTCCTTTGGTGCTCAGGTAGGTTGGAACAAAGGATAACCAAACACTGCAGAAAACCAACATACTGAATGTGATAAACTTGGCTTCATTAAAAGCATCCGGTAACTTCCTGGCAAAAAAGGCGAAAGTGAAACTCACCATGGCCAAAAAGCCCAGGTAGCTCAGCACACAATAAAACATAGTCACAGAACCTTGATTACATTCCAGAACAATTTGATCCTCCATTGAGTGCATGTCAACATCAGGGAAGGGGGGAGAGGTTGACAACCATATAATGCATATGCCTGATTGAATAAGAGAACAGGAAAGAACAATGGAATTGGCAAGTCTTTTCCCCACCCATTTTCTCAACATGGATCCTGGCTTGGTGGCCAAGAAAGCCAGAACGACTATGATGGTTTTTGCCAGGACACAAGAAACAGCCACTGAGAAGGTTATACTAAAAGCGGTTTGGCAAAGGAGACACAAGAACTTCCCAGGACGGTCAATAAAAAGCAAGGCTGATAGAAAGCAGAGCAAGACGGAGATGAGGAGAGCGTAGGTGAGGTCTCGGTTGTTGGCTATGACAATGGGAGTGTTGTGGTGCTTCAGAAAGATTCCAAGCACGGAGGCTGTAATCAGAGCAAAGGAAACAGCGAAGAACCCTAAAGAAAGTCCCAAAGGTTCTTCAAAGGACAGGAAGGTTGCAGGTTTGGGAATGCAGAAATCCTGGGTCTTGCTAGAATAGTTTTCATTTCCACATTTATAGCAGTCATTCATATCTGGGGGAAAAGTGCTTTTTGTAATTTCACTTTCTATACTTTGTATACCTAAAACAAATGAACAGTTTATTTTTTATTGTTTCTCAATTCTTTGGTTATATATTTTCTTTGGGTATAGGTGGATTTTGATAATTTAATTCTAATGATATACAATACTTCTAACTGAAACTATATTTCTTATTATTAAGACTGTGCTATATTTCATCACATTTCCTAATTGTGTCTTTATGTGTATTCCAAATTATGTATACACTGACTACTATTCAATTCAGGGAATTGAATAGATTTATCTAATCAATACCATTTAGGTTTATCCAATAGGTTTATCCAATCAATACCATTTCCTTGTGTGAATTGGAGATGTCCATGGTCACACACCCATAATACTTGTGATATCTTCTATTTTTGGTTCTCTTTGAAAAAAAAAATAGTTGAGGAATCGTATCCACAGTTTCCATTTGTCCCATTGAAAAAGGTGGATCTGATTTCTCAAATAACATACATAGAATGAGAGTTACACCATATTCCTAAGGAGTAAATGGTATATTTTAATTAAAAAATCCGTATAAATACTTTGATTACACTACCATCATTTATTAAAACATCTCCTTTCCTCTCATATTTCAGCTTCCAATATGGTAATAAGATCTCCTTAAGGTAAAAGGTAAAGGTTCCCCCCGCACATTTGTGCAGTCATATCCGACTCTAGGGGCCGGTGCTCATCTCCGTTTGTTAGCCGAAGAGCCAGCGTTGTCCGAAGATGCTTCCATGGTCATGTGGCCAAATGACGCGCGCAGAACGCTGTTACCTACCCACCGAAGTGGTACCTATTAATCTACTTTCATTTGCATGCTTTCAAATTGCTAGGTTGGCAAGAGCTGGAGGTAGTGCGGGAGCTCAGTCCGCATGCAGGGCTAGGGATTCAAACCTCCGAACTTGCAATCTTCCGATCGACAAGCCTGGTGTCTTACCCACTGAGCCACCACGCCCCTTTAAGATCTCCTTAGAATCATCCATAAGGTCTAAGAATAATATGTGGTCCTGGTATTTTAGCTTGTGCATTGTTCTCTAGATAGGATACAACACACTGCAGTCCCCTTTGGGAAAGGAGGATATGAATAACCAGTTGCATGCTTCTCTTCCCATTTGATAATAAGACTGTGGCTGAATAGTAGTGTTAATAAAGCCTCAAAGAGATCTGCGAGGGAGTGGGATTAGATAATGAAAATAATAAGGAATCCCCTGGCCATATGTCAAAGCTGCCTTAAGTGGTAAGGATGGTGTGGTAAAGTTGGTGGCTTCAACTTTCAACATCAGGAAGTGGTGACTCAGTTGTGATGGTAAAACACTATCATTATAGATGCCCCTTGAATACTGAGCAAAGAACATCTCAATGAATGCAAACAAACAAAAAATTATTCAAAAACAATCCTACCCAAACCAGAAACAACATCCCATTCTATGTTGCATCATACAAAACTGATAAGAGTTGTATTAACGTGCTTACCCTTCTTGCTTGAAATCTTCCCTTGAGGACATGGGATGCAATCATAGCAACAAAATGGCTGCCCCTCCCTTATTTTCTTCATGGAACCTGGAATGCAACTCTCACTGCACAGAGAGACAGGTTGTACCTAATCCAAACACAAAAAAAGGAGAATATTCATCAGAATAATTAAACCTGTAAAATGAGAATCTTCCTCTAGGAAATTACTCATGAACAAATTTTCCACTGTTGCAAAAAGGAAAGGAGGGAAAAGTCCTCTGTGTTTCCAACTTCAAGAAAAGGTAATGGACTATGTGAATAATCTACATTAAATTACAATTAATATATCTCCTTAATTTTAATCATGTGTTGTTTAATGTTGTTAAATGGTGTATAGATCTAATGTTATTGAGATCTAAGGAGCAGTAAAAGTAGGACCAGCTGTAGAAGAAAACTCATCATGTAGAAAATATAAAAATATGTTCTTATTGTTAGTTGCATTTCTTCTTAAAGGAACATAGAGTAAGTTTTTTTTACTTTAAAATATTACATTTGTTCATTATTACTTTCAATATCTTAGACATAACTAAGTCTGGTTTCAACCGTCTGCTTAAAACAAATTATTATTCCCTTTATTTTAAGTACTAAATATCTCAATGCAACCAATTAAAGAAAAAAAATCTGCAATTTTAATAATATGGAAACTGAAGGCAATATTATGATATAGAAGTTTTTTTGTAGTCTCCTGCCACTATTTCAATTAATTCAGCAGCAGAGAAAACAGTACAGAAGCTTCTTGAGCTTCATTCGTTCTACCACATGCTGATCTACTTTGTAATCTAAGGCAGTATTTGACCCTGAAACATCATTGTTTAATGACATTCATTTTACATGGTACTAGTGAAATACGCCTTTGTTCTGAGGGGTCTGCCTTTCCAAAGTAGGAGAAGTCCTACCTGGTTAAACCAGCTGTGCCATGTTATATTGTCCTCATTGAGGGAGAACACTCTGCCTGGAGGGGCCTGGGGGTCCACCCTCCCAACTTTCACACGGTGAATGGACTGATTGGAGGAAACAATCCAGTTGATCAGGTCTAATCCAGCTACCAACTCTCCATCCTGGTTAAAAGAAATGGTTTCCCCAGCGCTGTTATTAAAGGACATGGCTCTCAGAAACTGGTGGAGCTGCATGGAAAGGGAAAAGGGAAGAAAAAGAGAAGGTAAACAAGAATGGGTAGGTAGGATCAAGCAGAGCAAAATTCATAAATATTGCAATGGATGGTTCTCTTAGATTTGATTTTTAGGGGATCCAATTATACTGTAACTAATAGATTGGATTCCAAAGTCAATTGTCACTTTAATATTCTTCTTCAATTCACCTCCGGGCCAGACTGGCAGCTTGACAAGTCAAAGTTTTTCACAGTGTTGAAAACCTGGCTAGCTTTTCCCTGTTTGCAGGGGTCTATAGAAAGTATAAGACCACCGGTGTTTCTCCCCGGAGAGTTGAGAACCAGAAGATTGCTCACTGGGTCGTTGGAACTGCCCCCTCCTGATTTTTCATTGTTTTCCACCACGGAAGAGCAGGGGTGGAAGTGGAGGAACGGCCGGAGAAGTAAACTGGCTCTGCAGGGAACCGTAAGTCTCCTAATAGAGAGACACTAGGGCAAGAAACCGGCTTTTAGATCACTTTTTTTCCTAGATTATATCGTTTTATCATCTAACGTCTACCTTTGGACAATGCTCAAAATGTTGGCAAATTTTGTGCTTTCTTTGCTGTAATAATTGTGGTGGAAGTATGATGGATTTTATACTTGAAGCACAGTGATACGTCTGTATTATTTTTTTTTTACTTTACTTTTCTGCTTTATTAGAGTAGGTTCCTTCTCACTTGGAAGTATAAGACTTTTTATTGAACATATTTTGAATATATTTTGTTGGACTAATTACTGATGGATTTGTCTATTTTTCTTTCTTTTTTATAGTGGTTGAAATTTTTCTTTTCTTTTTCCTTTTTACAAACTGTTTGAAATACTACTCTTCTCCTTATTGTTGATCATTGGATCTCTTTCTTTTACTTTAATAATTTTTTGTATGTAGGTAATATTTTTTTTTCTTTTATAACTGGAAACTATTTGGGACTCATTAGGCTCTGCTGGTAATTTTCCACTCGAACAGACCAGCTGTTCACTCCCTCTCTTTTTGTTTTGGCTAGAGATTTTACGGTGGCTGCTGGAGTCTGAAGAACAAAGAGGGGGGGTGATGGCAATTACAGTAACAGTGCTGATTCAAGAGGTCAGAGAATTTTTTTCAGAAAATAGGAAATCACTGGAAATTTTAATGGGTCAGGAACAAAAGATAGAATTAGAAACAGAAGAAACTTTGAAATATTTACAGCTAAATAGAGATGTTTTTGAGACAGAGGAGAAACAGGAGAAGGAGATTTCAAATGCATTGTTGCAGTCGAGAGAGAAAGAAGGAGATTTGAGTTTGCAACTTGATAGATATTGTGAAATTGTTTGGTTTGATGCTGGATGGGGAAAACTTCGGAAAAATATTCTGACATGTTACATGAGACAGATAACAAAACAGGCCACACATATAATCTTGGCATAACCTGAATAGGAGATTCAGTTTAAAATATGGGATATAAGGTTAATGGAACCATGGATTCTAATTGGATATAGAGTATGATATAAATGTAAATTAAGTCTTAACTAGTAAAATAATTGCAGGGAATATTAAATGTTAAAAATTGATATGAAAAACTGTATGGATGTATAAAAATGTGATACTTTAATCGTAAGGTATAAGGCTACAAAATTAAAGATAGAAATGTATGTTGATGTTATAGAGTACATGCAAATTAGAAATATTTTTATGGAGATACATGAATGGGAAAATATTTTATTAGGATGGGATGTTGAGTTGGAATTAGAATTAATGCTATTATAGGATGAATTATTACTATAATTACTAGTATGAATATTATTGAGAATTGCTATAAGGTTATGTATTAGTGGAACAGGTAGTTATAAAAATTTGTTAATTAGGTAAATATGTAGGAAGATGTAGAAAATGGTATAATTATAGTTTAAATATAGACTATGTTTAAATTAGTGTTATTTTTTATGGATATATATGAAAAGAATATATTTTATTAGAAATAAAAAAGGACCTTTTCTTGTTATATATATATGATTCAAGACTAATTGGACTTTATTAAGGATATAAATACAGATGTAAAAACGGAAAGAGTGATTAAAAAAATATTAAACCGATGTATTCAAGAACATTTAAATTGACATTACTTCAAGGAGCGGAAACCATAGATGGATTATTGGAGAACTGCAAGAAAGGTGAAACCTATATGAAGATCAGAAGATTGGATTACAGAAATTAAAGTGTATGTGACAAAGAAAAGTTCCTGTGTATTATATGAAAGACTAACATTTAAAGTAAAATATTGCACTTAATGACCAAAGATAGATTGGAGGTCATCTATCTTTTGCTTTTTTCTTGTTTATTATCTTTCTTTACTTTACTTTACTTTAATTTTCTTTGTCTTTTTTCTTTACTTTGTATTTCTATTTCTTTTTCTAACTTTTAATAAGTATTTTAAAATTTAATAAAATTTATGAAAAAAATATTCTTCTTCAATTCTATGTACATTTCGGTCAAATAGCTGTGGAATGCAAAATCATATTTCATTGATTGATTGGGATGTATTTAATTTATATTGTCCATCTAACATACATCTGCCTTGTAGTAAGTGTTCATACAATATATAATGAAGATATAATTATTCTTATGACAAACTTTGATCTTTATTCAGTTGCTACTAAATATAAGTACAAGAGATAGGCTTTTTGGAAGCACGAGTAATGAGCAAAATTCTTTGTATGGTCTGTGCTCATTTTCATCCTCTCATTTGACTTTCTCACCAGCTTCTTTGTCCTTGTCCCTGAGCTTCACAGCATGAGAAGTGATTTAATGCTGAGTACAGGGATCAAACTATATCCTTTTCTACTCTTCAGCACAAGAAGTTATGAGTCCTGGGACATGCAGTTGAGGAAGTCACCTCTGCTGCCATTACCCTGGTTTAGGTTCAAAATAATATTGCAGTGAGAAATCTCTCTCAAGCTGGTTGAATTGGGAAAGGAAATAACTCCTGATTCAAAACAAAATATGCCATCATTAACTTTCTGGTCTCAGAATGGAGGATTTTTGTTGTTGGGGAAAGAAAACAAACAAGGAAGGATGCTGAGAATTTGGCAGGGGCTTTTACTACATTTGCTGAAGCTTAATGTTGAACTCATGCTCATGGGGTTATTCTAACTAAAGACATTGTAAAAATTACCTGCCACAAGAGGTGATCCTTAACTTCCAGTTCATTAGCAGTCATTTTTCCCTTATGTTTGAGTCCTCTTGCTGAAAACATGGCATTTAAAGCATGGGCCACTGCGTAAACAGCGTTGTAGACATTGTAGCTGTGACCAGTCATTTGCATTTCAAAGAAAGTTGCTGGAAGGCTGTCCAGGTCCTCTTCCCCTGTGCAAATCTCTCCTTCCAGTTTGCCCAGGCTTGGATTTGGGAACACACAGCCAAAGGCCTGTTGCCAGAAGTCCATGATAAAACCATCTGCAGTGTAGACAGAGAGCTTTTGGTTTTTCAGAAATAGTTTAAATTCTGGTAGATCACTGGAGTGTATTACAAAGGACAAGATCCCATGGAAAATACTTGAATCCCAATTTTTTTGGAAGACAAATGATGTCAGTTCAACCTGGGCTGTTACTATCCACACTTTACCTTTCAAATTCTTAGTAACATATTCCAGTTCCGAAAGATATGGAAACCATCTAAAAAAAGCCATGGAATTAGAGTCTCCGTAGGCTATTGATACATTGGCTTCACTGAGCATGATTTTATCATGTATTTTTGCCCCCTGTACCATATGTTCTTTTCCATTCATATCAAAAGATGTTTTCAAAATTTTTTCTATAAAGGAAAAACAAATACCATTCTTGGAAAACAAGGGAACAACTTTTTGTAGGAATCTTTCTCCATTATCATTATCCATAACAATGATGCCAATCCACAACCATCTGAAATGCAGAAGCAAAGAGAGAATCCCTGCATATTGGATGGATTCTCGAGGCACCATCTGATAGAAAGGCAGACCTGGGGTTTTATCCTCCATCACTGGAGGAGAGCCATATATGAGCTAAACAGAGATGTGGAGGGAAAGGAGAAGAGTCCAGTGATAATGACATGCATGTTTCAATTTGAAGTAACAATTTAGTTTGCACATACTGTAACCAGCAATTTGAAGAATGCTATTATGCTATTATGTTTGAAGTTTTGCAAGTCAAGGTGGTAAAAGAAATCAGAGACAATTATGATATTTATTTTTCCTGATTCAACCTGATAATCAGCTTTCTTCCTATTTTTAAATCCTTAGAAATTGGCAATCAATGAAACAAGTAGTGCTTCCAATGCTGAGGAAGCCCACTGCATTTCTGGATGTAGCTACCATTTGTATCTTGATCTTTAAATATGATGTTTAAATATTTATATATTTAAATTTTTATATTTAAATAATATTCTTGATGGTAGTATGGATGGGTGGGGAATCATTTTTCCTGCACTTTGCCACCAGTGATTGCAACACTGGAGGGTGGGGGGGGGTTGACTTAACAGGAAAGGAGTTTGGGAATGAATGAAAATTGGCAGGAGACATAATAGGAATTTAACTATCTCCCTTAGGGAGAGAGCTCATTCTCTTCAATCAGAATTGCTCTACAGACTTGGTAATAAACACCTCTCTCTTAATATATCATATCTGTCTACAGTCTACATGTAATCAAGCATTATTATTATTATTATTATTATTATTATTATTATTATTTCTATTCTACACTCTGCAGCCATATGTTTGAGTAGTTAATCAGTTCTATGAGTTTGAGTAGTTAATCAGAGGGAGAGGCTGCAGAAATCAATAGAGCATAGAATTAGCATGTTATTTCTTTCTTCCCTTTTTCAAATTGATTCAACAATGGAAGTTTGGCTGTTGTTCTTTGCTATTGGGCTTCATTTCACTTTCAGACAAACGTTCTGTATAATTTTGAAGTTCTATATAATTTAATAAACCAGCAAAACTTCATATACTTTGAGAAAAGGAAAAGAGATAAATATTTGTTTTATACCATTACAAAAAGAAGGATGTCTTACCTGTGGAATATTGTAGATATCCAAGACTGTTGCTACATAAAGGGAGACATCTGGATCCAGTCCTCCAATGACTGCCATCAGATTATTCTGGGTGCCACATTTGAAATTGGGTACAAAGCTCTCTAGTGAAGATAGGAGTTGTATGACAGCATGATAACTCCACTTTGCATTGAAATAATTGTCGTAGATGTGGAAGCCCAAGGTGAAATTGGACAAAATCTGATCGTTTTCATTAATTTCCTTTATTGCAAATGTCAAGGCCATAATATGCTGGTAATTCTTAGGCACTATACTGTAAAGGAAGCTGTAGTTTAGTAGAATATTTCTAAAGAATGTGTGTATTTCTTATACTAAGCTACTGCTTAAGCAAAAATTCCTGGGCAGATGACGAAGTTCCTCATAATATTAAACATTTCTTAAAACTAAAGAAAGTATAATAAGAGAAACTCTAATAACATGAATGCTATAAATTGCTATAAAATATAATTCAAACTATTTCAAAAAGAGGAAGAATTAGCCATTTCACCGCCTAACTTCATGCAAAAAAATAAAAAAAATAAAACCTCAAATGGTGTCATACCATCATCTGGATATGCCATCCTTTGTCCTTATAGGGCAAGTAATTATTGAGAATAAAGCATATAATCTGTTCATGCACAAAAAGCAAAATAATAATTCAACCTAGTAGCTGGTATACATGCTATGTTAGATCTCTTTTCCACTGAGTTTCAGTTTGTCTAAGATTGGAATATATTTGGCTGTGACCTGGCAATTGAATCCTATGATTAAATGGTCCTGAGCCTCTCAATGTACTCTTTGTAAGACTGATCTTCAAGAATGTTGCTACTGGAGTGATCCTTATAGATGCTTTCCCCCACCCCCCCACCCAATATGCTACCCTTTCTTCTATTTGGATATGCTACTGCTTTCCGGTTCAACCCATGACTCAGATGATACTGTACATTAATGCATAAGCACACATTTGTCCTTTACTTAAGATCATTTGATCATCTTAAATCTCTTTAAAAGCCACAGCCAATATTGCCAGAAGCCTCATTTCAACATCAGTTGATCTTGAGTGTTGTTGCTTTTAGATTATACCTTATCATCAGAGAACATTTTTATTCCCCCCAGGTTTAGTGATTGCTGGAAACAGAACCCACAAATGATATTGTCCTTTTCAGATCATATTAAAAAATTCTCAAAAGTTAGTGTCTCAACAAAGTAATTCCCAAAACAGACATTGAGGTTTGAAAGCAGAGTCAATGTAAGGTGGTAGAATCAGACTGAATTTTAGAAATCAGAGCTTATATATCTGTACTCATTTTTTAGTATTCTTGATTCTAGTATTCTTACTTTCTTTTAAACTGCTATGCTTAGCAATGAATTGTACAAAACTCAAAAGCTTCAACTCTTTTTCCTATCAGATTAAATTCTATCCCCTGTAAAGAAAGGAGTGATTCAATTTTTCTTCCACCAGCCTATATTTTTATTTGCTCAACTTTATGCATTCCCCAAGAAATAGGTTTAGTTTGTTGCTGCTAAAAAAAAGTCTTGGAAATTAGGGAAAAAACGTAGAATGCCAATTTCATACATAATTTCATCCAACATTGCTGGCAGAGGTTCTACATTAAAGGTTATTGCATCGTCAATCATGTATGCCTGAGATGTAATGAAACCAACAATGCCATCTCCCAATTGATGGTACTCATGAAGTGGAGAATGTGGCTCCTTGTCCCTGCAGACTTTAGCGTGAGTCATGCTCACTCTTTGGGCAAGCAGTATTTGGAACAGTGGAGCTAGCAATCCACACATGTTAAAGGAAAGGACCAAATCGCCTGATTTCCCTGGAAAACACTGTCTGTGATTCCCATAGCTTGAGTTCTCCTCTTTGTTCCAAGAATAAATATCACCATGTATTTTCTAAAGCTGACATGGTCTCTAGAAATCTGTAGGGATTTCAAGAAGGAACATTTTCAAACCAAGGCCATAATTACAGGAGAAGGAGCTCATGTTGGGAATTCTCATGGAAGTGAAGTTGAAAACATGTATTTTCCTTTACATAGTCAACATATTTAATGGAGTTTCATGTTTTCACTACTTGTACAACAAGAAACACTCCAGATTGTAATGATTTTAAACCTGAAGTAGTAACAAGCTATGTGAGCTAAATCTAGGGTAAAATCAACTTTCTAGAAGGAACTGCAAGATTAGTATCAGAGAAGAGTTAAGATGTTCATGGCTTTAATCATATCTTATACCATATTATTAAAAGGATGAGTGAGGCAGAAGGCTGGGACATAGCCAATATCAGGTTGAGGGAGGTCAAGGGAGAGAAGTCCAGCAACTGCATTTTGTCTCCAAATTCCTCTTTTTCAAATATCCATTTATTCACCCTACTTTAGGGTCCCAACGTGACTTGCTATGAGCACAGAATAGAACTTGCTATGGACACAGAATAGTTGCTATTGTTTATTGTTTTCTCTTCCCATCACTGAGTGTAAACAGTTTCTTACAGTTTAAGAGCTGATGATGAAGAATGAGTGACAGAGAAAAATCCAGGGTCTAGAAATCTAGAAGTCTAGTCTGCTAATACCAGAAGAGAAAAAAAAAATTCTGACGCATATTGGAAGAGTTTCATGTTCCCAGTTCTGGGTTAAGGACTACACAGTGACTCAGACAGCACACCATTCATTCATTCATTCATTAAATTTATATGGCCACCTATATAACAAATAAGTGATTCTGGGTGGCATACAACAAGAGAAAAAAAATTATTATATTAAAAAATGCTATTTTTATTATTATTAAAAACTAAAAAACCACAAGGCTAAAAGAGAACAGCAGATGTAAATAACAATGGAGCCAACTTAGTATCTCAGTGGTCTAAGCCTGATGACACAATTAGGGTTTGAAGTACTTCCTGAAAATCAGCAGGGATGGAACTAGCCTCACTTTAAGGGGGAAGATGTTGAATAAACACTGCACCATGGCAGAGAAGGCCCACCACCTGGGACCCACCAAATATAGCTTCCTAGTTCATGGGACTCATAGCATGCCCTTTCTGCCAGATCTGTCAGGACAGGCAGATGTAATAAGGGAGAGGCAGTCCCTCAAATATCCCTCCACCATGCAATGTAATGCTTTAAAGATCAAAACCAGCACCTTGAATTGGACCCCATGGCAATGGATGAGCTTACTCAGTGGACTCATGGACACCACTGCAGCAACCCTCCTCCCATCACCTCCAACTGGAATTGACCTTGGAGAAACAAGGCAACCATCATAACACCGTGCCACCCACCTCCAATCTTCTTTGTTGAACCAGAAGTATACCACGGTCCATGGTATCAAAAGCTGCCAAGAGGTCAAGTAGGGACTAGGACCCAGCAAATGTAGCTGCCTATCCAACGGGACCCATAGCATGCCCTTTCTCTGCATCTGGTGGGATGGGCAGATGTAATCAGGGAGAAGCGGTCCCTCAAATTACCCTGCCTCATGCCATGTGGGGCTTTAAAGGTCAAAACCTGCACCTTGAATTGGACCCAGAAACAGACTGATAACCAATGCGGCTTGTGGAGCAGTGGTATAGCATGTGATGTTGTACAAACACATGTAAATGCCTGCACTGCTGCATTTTGCACCAGCGAAAGGTCCCAGATACTCTTCAAGGGTAGCCCCATGTAGAGCACATTAGAGTAGTCCAACTGGGAGGTGACTAGGGCATGAGTGTCCATGAGCACAGGACCTCGATCTAGGAACAGGCACAACAGGTGCACAATACAAGGTTGTGAAAAGGCCCTCCCAGCTATGACTGCCATCTGTTTTTCAAGCAGGAGTCGTGAATGTGAAAAGACCCCCAGATTGCACACAAGGTCTGCTTGGGACAGTGCAACCCCATCCAGCACTAAAGATGGCATATTCCTAGAACTGGCAGGCCAAAACCCAAAGCTACTCAGTTTTGCCAGGGTTCAGTTGAAGCCTGTTGTTCCACATCCAGATGCTCACAGGCTCCAGGCACCAGGATAAGATATCCATGGCATCACTTAATTCACCAGAGGCAGAGATGTATAATTGGGTATCATCAGTATACACCCCATGGCAATGAATGAGCTTACCCATCAGTCTCATGTAGACCCATGCAGCATCCCTCGCCCCATCAACATTGACTTGAATTGACCCAGAGAAAGGAGGTGACCAGCACAACACTGTGCCAGCAGCCCCAATCCTCTTAGTCGACCAGAGGTATACTATGGTCAGTGGTATCAAAAAGCTTCCGAGAGGTCAAGTAGGGCAAGGAAAGATGCACAACCCACATCCCGCCCAAGCCAGAGAACATCAAAAAGCATGACCAATGTCTCTATGAAGGTTCTCAGTCATCCAGGTGGAATTGTCTGTAGCTTGAATCATGTCAACTGGATTTCTATTTTCTCAGTGGAAACCTTTCGCTCCTTATCCAAGGAGCTTCTTCAGTCTGAGCTCAGACTGAAGAAGCTCCTTGGATAAGGAGTGAAACGTTTCCACTGAGAAAATAGAAATCCAGTTGACATGATTCAAGCTACAGACATGACCAATGTCATTTCCATCCCATACCCAGGGCTAAAACCTGACTGAAAGGGATCCAGATAATCTGCTTCTTCCAATGCTCTCTAAAGCTGCTGCACAACCACCTCCTCAATCACCTTCCCCAAAAAGGGAGGTTAGATCAGATCTGTGACCACTGTCCCGTGTTGGGCTCTGGATGATCTGGGATAGTCCCATGGCCATCATGGTGTCCATGAACTCCTGAGGTTCCTCAGACCCCACTCCTCGAGAAAGCAGATCACCCAGAACCAGCACTCTGGGGAACTCCACTGCCATCCCAGAAATGGAGTCAAGGATCTCAGGCAGGAAGTTTGCTGTGCAGGAGGGAGGCTGGTACAACATCAACAATCCCAACTGACCCTCAGAACCGAACCTCATGAACACGGTTTCACATCCAGTGACCTGCGGTGCAGGACCTCTGAAAGCCATAAGGTATTCTCAGATGACAATCGCCACACTTCCAAACCTGCCCCAAAGTCTTAGTTGATGCCACACCTGAAACCCAGCTAAGCACATTTCTAAGACAAAAACCCCACTCTGGAACCAGCCAGGTCTTGGTAATACATGCCAGGCTGGAGCTCTCATCAGTGATTAAATGACTAATGAGGGAGGCCTTATTACATACCGTCCTGGCATTTATAAGAAGGAGCTGGAAGCCAGGGCCACTGAAGGTCTGGTGACAGGGTACTGGGGCTGAGATCAAGGAGCTGAAATGCAGAACCAGTATAAGACACCAGTCCCGGGTTCCCTAAGAACGGTCCACTCCCAGTCTCCCACCATATATCCCCATGCTTGTTACCACCATTATATCATGGCCTGCCTCCACCCCCCCCCCAATGGCAACCCCATCCCCACATCCAAGCCCCCCAAACCCAAGACCGGGAACCTCCTATTGTCCTCTTCAAGCAACCCTTAATTTTTTGCTTAATTTTTGTTCTTCTCTTTTCTTTTTTTGGGGGGAAAGAGGGGTTGGTTAATTAAATGAATCTGGCCAATTCTCAGGCTACCACCTTTCACCTAAAATCTCCCATCTACCTTGATATTGACCCTGATAGATATTTTGAGATAAGCTGAGCATGGATGAACCTAAATGGAAGCAGACTCACCAAAGATATCAACGGGATTGCAGAATAGCTTTGACGGAAACTCAGCTACTGAGGAAAGCTAATAGCAGCTTGAGAGCATACCATTTTGTCTGATGCATACCAAGTGAATGAAGTTGAAATGTTGTAGACAAGTACTAGGCTGAAATACACAATGAGTTTGCAGTGGAATGTGAGAACTGAATGTTTCTCTTCACTAATGACTGAATTACACAGCTAACTATGTCAAAGATACAGACTGTCCAAAATTCAATGTCCTCCTAATAGAAAGAGATGAAGAGCAAGTTCTATCAGGGAATAAATTAAGAAAGAAGAAACATCTTTATTGAAAAAGTCAGTAGAGTTCAAAACCTCCACTGGCTGAAGTTGAGAAAAGGACCTCCCTGGATCATGAGAAGATCATTAAATGGAGATAGAGCCATCCTATGTAGCAACATAATTTAAATCCCCCACTTAGAGAACTCTAAGACACCTCATCTAAATATAGGGCCTGACCCAGACTTCAGTATTTTATCTTATATTTATTGAACCCACCATTCTGACTCCTTCTTTCAGATATACAGCCTGTAACCCATGAACCCCAAACACTTTTTATTTGAGGGAGGGGTGTCTAGGGTAAAAAGAGGAAAAACAGCTTTGGCCCAAGAACTGGACACTACTGCCCTTACCCACCAAGAAAAAAGAATTGTTTCAAAAAGTTCAGTCTGATTTGGGACATCATTGAATTCCTATATTAAAAGTACTAATAAGTTGAGCAACACTGCTGAGCCTCTGCATATGAAATGAAGGATATCAGTCAGAAGTCAGAGGTTCCTCCTTCCTTAGGCTATTAGAACTTTCCTAGAAGGCCCATATCCAACATTCCCCAGCAGGACAGAGGACATTCAGTTCCTTAGGAATAATTTGAGTGAAGATGGATGAATGTGCACAAGAGCCAGTTTGGTCTAGTGGTTAAAGCACTTGGCTAGAAACCAGAAGACTGTGACTGTAGCTTGAATCATGTCAACTGGATTTCTATTTTCTCAGTGGAAACGTTTTGCTCCTTATCCAAGGAGCTTCTTCAGTCTGAGCAAAGTTGGTAAGGGAATCCTAAATATGTTTCTAGGTAGCTGTGTGACCTTACACCTGGGGTCATGGTTATATTGAGATGTTATTTTAAGTCCTTTTATCATCTAAAGGAGGATCGTTAAGATCACCATGCTGCTGTTGAGCTTGTGAAATGGTCTTAATCTTCCTAGGCACAGAAGACAAAGCAGGGAGGAAGATGGGAGAAAGATTGTGCCTGAGGCCCCCACCAATATTCAAGGAAGGATTTTCCAAGTTGGCATAAATGGATTCCTTGACCCCTCTCTCAAACCACCTATCTTCTCTGTCTAAAATGTGAACATTAATGTCCTCAAATGAGTGTCCTTTTTCCTTTAAATGAAGATAAACTGTTGACTCTGGTCCTGTGGTGTTACTTCTCCTGTGTTGGGCCATCCTCCTGTACAAAAGTTGTTTGGTTTCTCCAATGTAGAGTTCAGAGCACTCCTCACTGCACTGGATTGCATAAACTACATTGCTTTCCTTGTGTTTTGGAGTTTGATCTTTGGGGTGTACAAGCCTCTGTCTCAGTGTGTTGGTGGGTTTGAAATATACAGGTATGTGGTGTTTGCCAAATATCCGTTTTATCTTTTCAGACACACCAGCCATGTAGGGAATGACCAGGTTCTTTCGTTTACTCTGAGTCTCAGCCCTATCTGTCGCTGTTTTAGGTCTGGTAGATTTAGATTTTCATTCTTTTTGGAATCCATGGAGGTGGGGATGGTTTCTGCTCTGTGTGACAATGTCCTGATGACTCCTAGTTTGTGCTGCAGAGTCAAACATCAGATATTGATCTCTGTGTGTGTGTGAGGACTTCACAGTCTAGGAATGCGGACTTTTTTCATTGGGACCGGTGGCAAGCTGGAAATAGGGATCTACAGGAAACCCACACACACAGATCAATATCTGATGTTTGACTCCCACCATCCACTGCAGCACAAACTAGGAGTCATCAGGACGTTATCACACAGAGCAGAAACCATCCCCACCTCCATGGATTCCACAAATAATGAAAATCAGCACCTGAGAACAGCTCTGAAGGCCTGTGGATATCCAAATTGGGCCTTCACCAAATCTATTTTTTTTAAAATTTAAAATATTACATTTGTTCATTATTAGCTTCAATATCTTAGACATAACTAAGTTTGGTTACAACCCTATGCTTACAACAAAATAATTTTTCCCCTTTATTTTAAGTACTAAATATCTCAGTGCAACCAACTAAAGAAAGGAATCTGCAATTTTAATAATATAGAAACTGAAGGCAATATTATGATATAGAAGTTTTTTTTTGTAGTCTCCTGCCACTATTTCAATTAATTCAGCAGCAGAGAAAACAGTACAGAAGCTTCTTGAGCTTCATTCGTTCTACCACATGCTGATCTACTTTGTAATCTAAGGCAGTATTTGACCCTGAAACATCATTGTTTAATGACATTCATTTTACATGGTACTAGTGAAATATGGCTTTGTTCTGAGGGGTCCGCCTTTCCAAACAAGGAGAAGTCCTACCTGGTTAAACCAGCTGTGCCATGTTATATTGTCCATATTGAGGGTGAACACTCTGCCTGGAGGGGCCTGGGGGTCCACCCTCCGAACTTTCACCCGTTTAAAGGACTGATTGGAGGAAACAATCCAGTTGATCACGTCAAACCCAGCTACGTACTCTCCATCCTGGTTAAAAGAAATGGTTTCCCCAGCACTGTTGTTGAAGGAGATGGCTCTCAGAAACTGATGGAGCCGCATGGAAAGGGAAAAGGGAACTAAAAGAGAAGGTAAACAAAAGTGAGAAGGTAGGATCATCCAAAGCAACATGCAAAAATACTTGCAATGGATGGTTCCCTGAGATTTGATTTTTCATGTGATCCAATTATACTGTAATTATTGGATTCAATTCTGAATTCTCCAATGCTCACTTTAATATTCTTCTTCAATTCCTATGGACATTTCTGTCAAATAGCTGTGGCATATAAAATCTTATTTATTTATTTGTTTATTTGTTTATTTGTTTATTTGTTTATTTGTTTATTTATTTATTGGGATGTATTTAATTTATATTGTCCATTTAACATAGATGCATCTGCCTTATAGTAAGTGTTCATATACAATGAAGATGTCATTATTCTTATGACAAAGTTTGGTCTTTCCTCAGTTGCTACTAAATATAAATACAAGAGATAGGCTTTTTGCAAACATGAGTAATGAGCAAAATTCTTTGTATGGTCTGTGCTCATTTTCATCCTCTCATTTGACTTTCTCACCAGCTTCTTTGTCCTTGTCCCTGAGCTTCACAGCATGAGAAGTGATTTAATGCTGAGTACAGGGATCAAACTATACAACTCAACATTGTATTTGGAAAATCAAGTTATATGTTTATTATACAATACAAATAACATTGGGAATATGATATTTCTGTCAAAGATTCTGGAAGTGTATATCCCTTTCTACTCTTCAGCACAAGAAGAAATGAGTCCTGGGACATGCAGTAGAAGAAGCCACCTCTGCTGCCATTAGACTGGTTCAGGTCCAACATATATTTCAACGAGAAAATTATCTCAAGCTGGTTGAATGGGGAAAGAAGATAACCCCTGACTCAAAGCAAAAGATGCCCTCATTAACTCTCTGGTCTCAGAGTGGTGGACCTTTGTAGTTGGGGAAAGTCAACAAACAAGGAAGTGTGCTGAAAACTTGGAGGGGAGATTTACTATGCTTGCTGAACCTTAATGTTAAACCAGTACATATGCTGTTCTGTTCAGTGAGGGTATTTCAGCAATTACCTGCCAAGAAAGCTGATCCTTATTTCGTATTCTTGTATCTTTCAGTACTCCAGCTGAAAACATGGCATGTAAAGCATGGGCCACCACATACGCAGCATTATAGATGCTGTAGCCATGACCAGTCAAAGAAAGTTGCAGGAAGGCTCTCCAGGTCCTCTTCCCCTGTGCAAATCTTTCCTTTCACTTCGTCTAGATGTCAATTTCGGAACACACAGCCAAAGGCCTGTTGCCAGAAGTCCATAATAAAACCATCTGCAGTGTAGACTGAAGGGGTTTGGTTTCTCAGAAATATTTCAAAGTCTGGTAGGTCACTGGAGTGTACCACATAGGACAAAGTCCCATGGTAAAAACTTAAATCCCAATCTCTTTGGTACACAAATGATGTGAGCTCCACCTGGGCTGTCACTATCTACACTTTACCTTTGGGTTTCTTCATTATTTCAACTTGGTATGATAGATATGGAAACCACCTAAAAAAAGCCATGGAATAAGAGTCTCCATTAGCCACTGTTACATTGGCTTCACTGAACATTATTATATCATGCATCTTCGCCCCCTCTTCCACAATCCTGTTTATATCACTGCCAAATCCTGCTCTAGGAATCCTTTCTATAAAGGCAACACAGACACCACTCTGGGAAAACAAGCGAACCACTGTTTGTACGAATCTTTCTCCAGTATCGTTATCCATAGCAATCATTCCAATCCACAACCATCTGAAATGCAGAAGCAAAGAGAGAATCCCTTCATACTGGAAAGTGTCTTTAGGTACCATTTGATAGAAAGAAAGACCTGGAGTCTTTTCATTCATCGCTGGAGGAGGGCCATATATGAGCTAGGGGGAGATAATAAATAAATACATAAATACATAAGAATACAAGTGTGATAATAGATTCAAAAAGAATAATGATAACAGCAAAACAAAACAAATGTAGAAGAAAAGAAAAGGAGATCCATATGACAAGTGTCAAGGAAAAATGTTAGGCTGAGAAGTTAGGGAAAGCTAATCTACAGGGAAGCCACTAAAAATGATATTGTTATGCAACCCACACAAACAATTACTTTGTTTGGAAGAAGGGCTTGGACACAAGCATGGAAGCATGCATATTTTTATTTTTATTTTATATTTTAAGATAAGCAAGTTCAGTCTCATCCCTTCTTGTCCTTGAAAGAAATAGGTGTATTTCATACCCAGGCATTTTTCTGCTTTTCTGCCTCCATTTTTCTTCCTTTGCCCTTCTCACTTCTCACATCTTTGCCAGCATTAGCAGAGATCATCAATGGGATGGTCCTTACAAGAGGAGTTTATAGGAGATCAGGTTTGGTACTAGCCCTTGGAAATACCAAATAAAGGAATTCTCAAGTTTTTAAAATCATCCTTGTTAGTTCCATGTTTCTTGAAATAATAGGATATCTACCAGATGAAGAAAACGTATAAACTCCCTGGTGTTTTTCTTTTCTTTTTTCCTGCTGTAGCCACCTATACTTTGAGAGGGATATTTCAACATTTGGCATTGAACTTAAACCTCTGTGGGTACAATTTGATTAATTGTTAGATCTGGCCCCATGGAATTTAAAGGGATGTTTCTATTAGCCTTCCTTACATTATACAGTGTGAGGAAATCATTGCCATGGAGCACAGCATTATGCTTATAATGTGTCTCCTTAATGGAGACCTTCCCATTACTGATATCCCTGTCTATGGATTGAATTGGCTGGGTGATATTTAAGGTTAGCACATATTTATCTATTGCTATACTTTTTCTTTTTGGGGGAAAAAAATTCAGGTGTTAGACATTTTTTTGGTTTTCAAGGGACACATATAATAATTTAAATTGCCCTGAAATGCATTGGCTAGATCAGGAACAGGAAGATCAGGTTTATGATTGTCCATCTGTGTTTCTGATTTAATGGCTGGAAATCTGTATTTCAAAATGAAATGAAATGAAATGAAATGAAATGAAATGAAATGAATAATAAAATAATAAAATAAAATAAAATAAAATAAAATAAAATAATAAAATAAAATAAAATAAAATAAAATAAAATAAAATAAAATAAAATAAAATAAAATAAATAAAATAAAATAAATAAAATAAAATAAAATAAAATAAAATAAAATAAAATAAAATAAAATAATAAAATAAAATAAAATAAAATAAAATAAATAAAATAAAATAAAATAAAATAAAATAAAATAATAAAATAAAATAAAATAAAATAAAATAAAATAAAATAAAATAAAATAATAAAATAAAATAAATAAAATAAAATAAAATAAAATAAAATAAAATAAAATAAAATAAAATAAAATAATAAAAACATGCACACAAAAGCACAGGGGGTTTCCTACTAGGGAAAGCAATTTAAGCTGAAAATGATGTAATTGTAACAAGCCCCATCCTTTCTTCTTTTCTCAGAATAACGTGGCCTTCCATGGTATCATTTACAAGAACAGTTACCCATGTTAAAACTAGAACAAGAAAGTCAATATGTCCGATTATTTGATTTTTCAGGATGTCTCCTAAATTGCGTTTACAACCGACAATTCCCGGCTCCCCAAAGACATTGGATTAAAAATTTATTCCACCCCTACAGCAAAAGACAAGGAATATTAACAGGAATTAAAGTACTCACAAGTGGCAAGCGGGCAGGCAGCAAGTATCCGGTCGTGGCATGCCCGGGCATGTCAAGGCCCGGCGATTAGGGGCATGCATGTTTGTGTCTGCTAGTAAAAAGGGGGGTTAGGCCTTTTTCAGAACATGCCCGGGCATGTCAAGGCCCAGCGATTCAGGGCACGCGCAAGGCTCGATGACGTGTCTTCGCAGGGGGCAGGCGAGTTTGTGCACACAGACCTGAACAGCTATCGGTTTAAACCTAGCCGGGGTTGAAAATAATATGGCTGCCTCAGATTCCAAAGAAATGTTTAATGAAGGTTCCGCAAGCCGATTTACCTCATTGGACACCCCTAACAACACAAGGAGCAACTCAAGACCGGTGCTGGCACAATGCAGCAGAAGCTGCTGTCGGGGATTTGATAAAGAAAATGAATTCGTCAGACCGGTGTTGTACGGGTGTAGTAAGCAGTGCTGTAAATTTAGTGATAAGGAACAGGGGAAAACAGTGGACACATCCTGTAATACTTACGAAGCGGTTTGTGAAACGGTGAACAGATCATCTTTAGACCCTCTCAAAGGACACGGAGTGGGTAAGTAACTATTTTTATTTATCATTATGTAAATGCTGCTGGAGCTGGTAGCACACTAACAGGATATGTTTTACATTTTGCAGTCTCCAAATTAACGCCACCTAGCCAGCAAGCACTTCAAGATACCCCAATTTTATATTCCAGTGTTAATCGCTGCGGTCACAAAGCTTCTGAAGATTTTTCTGATCTAGAATATAACCAGGATTCCAATCTATCCCAGAGACCAAGCTATCTGTCCTGTGAGTTAAAGAGCTGCAATATATGTAAAGACTGGCTTGCTTGCGACTGGGGACATGATTTGTGGGGTACAGACGGGTCAGAAAGGGCATCATATTGTAAAATAGCGTGTTATGACACTTTATCTTCTGATGCTGAAAGTGATGATGAGGGGGTATTTTTCTGATGGTGGAGCCATGCTCCTCTGAACTCTGTATTACCAATAAAAGCATGTGTTAAAGGCAACACACAAACATTTGTCAACAGTCTTTCAGTATAATGACGCATGAAAAGCTTCTAAGGCACATTTATTATACACCTGGCTGTGTAGGAAGTTATGAAGGTGTGAATACCCTATTTCAGGAGGGTAGAAAACATGATAAAAACCTGACCATGAAGCAAGTCAAGACATGGCTGTCAAAGCAAGATGCTTATACGCTTCATAAGCCTGCAAGAATTAATTTTCCTAGAAATAAAACAGTGGTGTCCAGTTTAGATCATCAATGGCAGGCCGACCTCATAGATGTCTCCAAATATTCTAAGGAGAACCATGGAAAAAAGTACATCTTAACAGTTATCGATGTGTTATCTAAATATGCCTGGGCCTCCCCTTTATCTGATAAATCGGGGAGGGAAGTCACAACCGCCTTCCAGAATATCTTTGAAGCAGGGTGCGCACCCCGAAAAATACAGACAGATACCGGTAAAGAGTTCTTGAATATTCCACTGAAGAAACTTTTAGCACGTTATGGCATTCATCATTTTGTCACTCATAGTGAAACTAAAGCAGCCGTTATAGAGAGGTTTAATAGAACCCAAAAAAACAAACTCTGGAGATATTTCACAGCCAGAAATACCCATCGGTATGTAGACATTTTGCAAGATATTCTTCAGGGGTACAATAGCACTTATCACTGTAGCATTGGGACTGCTCCTAACACCGTAAATTTGTCTAACGAAAGGGAGGTGTGGATGAGGCTGTATGGGGAAGCTTTAAAAAGTAAAAGAAAGGAAAAATGTCTTAAGGTGGGAGATCATGTTAGGGTATCCAGACTGAAGGGTAAGTTTGAAAAGGGCTATCAGCAAACCTATACAGATGAAATATTCATCATCAAAGAACTGGGGACAAGGGGGGAAAGAGTGGTGTATAGATTAAATGATTACACATGTGACCCTGTAAAGGGGTCTTTTTACTCTGAGGAGGTCCAAAAGGTTCCTGCTGACCAACAGCGTGTATACAGAATAGAGAAAGTTATCTGAAAAAGAGGGCGGGGGAGACACAGAGAGTTTCTAGTCAAATGGACTGGGTGGCCAGAGAAGTTCAACAGTTGGGTTAAGGAGTCTGAAGTACAACATCTTTGATATGGCTGGATTTTATGTCACCCTCCCCAGCAATGCATCAGCAGCAATTTTCCCGCAAAACAGAAATTCTAATTTTACTATTCAATTAGCGAGATCGTTGGATCTTCCAGGGTCATGGGAAGTAGGGCTAGCAGAGATACAGTACCCACATAGTTGGCACACATTAACTTCTCCTGGAAATTTTGAAATTGCTAACGAGAGAAAGAGATGGCAATTTTCTTTGAGAAGTGGGTACTATACCAGCATCCGACAACTGTTAGATAATATGAATAGGCTTATATCAAATGCCAAGGATGGACCTAAGACAACCCTGCAGTATGATTCAGTGGCTCAAAAAATTAATCTTAGAGGAGATGAACCACATACCATTCTAGTTAATGGAGAACTTGGACAACTGTTAGGCATGTTCCCGGTATTCAGCACCTTATATGTTTACACAGACATTGTAGAGCCCCAGATAGTGGGTGACTTCTATGTGCCTTTATTGCGCTGTGTGCCAGCGTGGGGGCAAGACAATGATTTCATCACCAGGACCTATGACCGCCCACATTATATACCAGTCAGCAAGCATCACATCGATACCATTACCATAGAAATCAAAACAGACCAGGATGAAAATGTGCATTTTTATCACGGGAATGTGATTGTCAAGCTTCATTTTAGGCCTCAGAAAAGTGAAGGATGGTTGTAATCAAGGAGCACGGGAGCCCTCATGACTACGTGGCTTACTACAGGGCACAAGCTGGTGGTGGCCTTGCAGGCTTCCGAGGAGCTCCCATTATGTACGGGACAGGGCTAGGGGGGCTGTTCCATGGGCTTTTTCGAAAAGCAATGCCTTTTTTGAGGCAAGGATTAGAAATCATTAAGCTGCATGTGAAATCTGCTGCCAAAAATATTGCCAGAGATGTTGCGGGGCATCTTGTATCCCGTATTGTTGAGAGGGGGCAGGAGGGATCGGGGATGTTCGTAGCCAGGAAGAATCACGCATTGGGACCACCTATACCGTTTAAAAAGAGAAGACTTGTGAAAAAGCCCCGTCATACCAAGAGGAGACGTGCACAGAAGAGGAAGCCCTGTGACAAGCAAGACATATTCTAATACAATATGTCATTTATTCATTCTGCTTCAGAGGAATGTGTTAAATCAGAACTGGGTCTTTTTCAACTGGCTCCTACATATACCAGTATTGAAAACAGCACATATGTCGAGATCCCTCCTTTATCCGCTCTATCACCCAACGCGCCCTTGGAATTTTTTATCACGGGGCACGGTGAGCATTACATGGATTTAAACAACACCCTGTTGTATGTGAGTTGCAAGATTGTGAAATCCGACGGCACGGATATCGATGATGGCACAAGGGTGGCCCTGACCAACTACCCCATAGCATTGTTGTTTAACCAGCTGGATGTTACCTTGGGAGATCGGCTCATTACACAGAGCCATCATTGCTATTCTTATCGTGCCATGATTGAACTGATTCTGAACTTTGGTGGTGATGCGTTGGGAACCCAATTTACAGCTGGCAGGTTTTACAAAGATGATTCGGAGCTCATGGAGAGTACCCTGCTGACAGCTGCAGGCAACTCCGGTTTCAGAACAAGAGCAAGACACACGGCCGGTAGTCGTAAATGGGACCTGCTTGGGCCTCTGCATAGCGATCTGTTTTTTCAAGACAAGCTACTAATTAACGGGGTCGATGTGAAAGTCAAACTCACAAGAAGCAGAAATGAATTTTGTCTGATGAAGGATGGCAATGAGAATTACAAAGTACAGCTCCTGTCGGCATCTCTCTTTGTAAAACGTGTAAAAGTATCAGCAGCAGTGCTCCTGGGTCATGCAGAATTCTTGCTAACCTCCAATGCCAAATACCCCATTGATTGTGTGGGGATGAAGGTTTACAGCATTCCTGCAGGCAGCCTTGTGTGTAATCAGGAAAACCTATTTCTGGGCCAGCTACCTAAACAATTAGTGATAGGGTTTGTGGACAATGCATCTTTTAGCGGGGATTATGAAAGAAACCCGTTCAATTTTCAGTACTGCAATGTCAATTTTTGCGCCCTGCATTGTGATGGCGAGCAGATCCCCGCAAAGCCTCTACAGCCTGATTATGAGCATGGTCTTTTTGTGAGAGAGTACATGCAGATGGTGCAAGCAACAGGGAAAGGCTTGAAAGACAGACCTCTGTTAATCTGCCGGGAAGAGTTTAACCAAGGGTATACTTTGTATTGTTCTGACTTGAGTCCTGATCAGGGGTGCTCTGAGCACTATTCTTTGATCAGGAACGGTAACCTCAGAGCCGAAATTAGATTTGCACAACCCCTCCCCAACACCGTCAACATGATTCTCTATGCAATCTTTGAAAACCTTATTGAAATAAGTCATACAAGGAATGTGCTTTATGATTATATGTGAGCATGGACATGCTACAGCTCCTTCGTTTGTTCTCTGGAAATACTGGTTTTCTAGGGGTCTACCCCTGTGATCTGCTACCCGGAGACAAATCACCAAAAGACCTTTTGGATTAATTGTAAACACCCACCCTCAAACTCTGCCTGGTGAACACTGGCTGGCTCTCTACTTCCCATCTCCCGGATATGGCGAATTTTTTGATTCTTATGGAAGACCGCAAGATAGCCCTGACTTTCCTGGATCCATACTGAAGTTTTTAGAGCGGCAAGCTGAGAAGTACACATTTCACCAACGTCAATTGCAACACCCCAGCGCTGTGACCTGTGGGCAATACTGTGTGTTTTTTCTACTGAACAGGACTAAAGGCGTGGGCTATGAAAATATTTTAAAGATGTACTCTGATGACAGTGTTAAAAATGATCAAATGGTAAAGCTGTTTGTAAAAACTATAAAGGTGGGGAGGGGGCTCGGAACCTGTAACTGTCACCAGTGCATGCAGACATGTCTGCCTTACTGTAAAATAAAGAAAAAGACTTAAAACATTTTTACTTTGTTTCACTGTGTTTTTATTCATTTTACAAATTGAGCCAGTCACCGAACCCGAGCTTACTTCTAGGATTTAACGTCCAAGGGCTAGAGGAGGTGCCAGTAAACAGAGGCTTCTGAGCCCCAAAAGGGACGGCCATAACAGAGTCAGGACTGGTAGCAATTTCATCCTTAAGAGCCACAGACTCTTTCAGCTTTTCTAGCTGGTCCTTAACAGCTGTAGACCCCATCACGGAGGTAGGGACAAACCTCAGCCATAGCATTCATAAATTCATCCCAGCCTTTAGGTTTCCGCTTCTCAGTAAGTGCCCGGTATTGTGAGGCACCTTTCACCAAGTCTAAAATATTAGTACCAGGAACAGGGACACCTTTGTATAAAAAGGTACCGCGAGCATCCCAGGTTGAGACATCCTGATGCTGTTTCATTTTGTTCAGCAAAAGTTCAGCATTTTTCCTGTAACGGGAGCTCACGCCCCTTAGGATCTCATCCATTGCTGTGTCCTGCAGAGATGGCTGTGACGACTGTTCCGGCAATGCTGGAAGTGGCCGAGGCTCTTCCGAAGAGTAAATGAGATTCAGTTTGTCCTTTTCAGACTCATATTGTGTGGTGGATCGTGCTAATCGAAACTGTGAAACCCAATTTCTCAACAATGAACTTAACCATCTGAATTGGGTCCTACAGGCAAATGGCTATTCCAAGAATGAAATAAAAAGAGCCATCAAACCAAGAAAACAACATCCAACTGAAGAAAAACAGCCCCCCACAAACAAAGTATTCCTGCCCTACATCAAAGGAGTCACTGACCGCATGGGAAAACTGATGGAAAAACACAACTTTCAAACAGTCTTCAGACCCACCAGAAAAATACAACAAATGCTAAAATCAGCAAAAGACAAAAGGGACCCCCGCACCGCTGCAGGAGTATACCGCATACCATGCAGCTGTGGACAAGTATACATCAGAACCACAAAACGAAGCATTCACACCAGGATAAAAGAACACGAAAGACACTGCAGACTACAGCAACCGGAAAAATCTTCAGTAGCTGAACATGCTCTCAAGCAAACGGGACACAAAATCCTATTTGAAAACACAGAAATACTGGACAACACCAAAAGCCACTACACCAGATTATACAGAGAAGCCATTGAAATTCACAAACAGCAGCACAGTTACAATAAAAATGAAGAAAGTTTAAAAATTAGCAAAACCTGGCTACCAGTCCTGAAAAACACAGCCTGCAAAAGGTCAACGAACTCAGTCCAACCACCAGGACATGGGAATACTTCTCACAATGAACATGCTAATCACGCTCATCAGCCACTCGTTAACGTTTCAACACAACAAAAAACCCCACCTAATCTCCTATAATTTAGCTCTATAAATAGAACATTGCCACTCTACCTGGGCACAGAGATTTTGCTTCTATCTGTGCTCCTGCCCTCTGAAGATGCTGGCCACAGATGCTGGCGAAACGTTAGGAACCACAACTTCCAGAACACGGCCACACAGCCCGGAAGACCCACAACAGCCATTTTCAGAGGAAGGATTCCTTTTAGTGTGTTTAGAGCTATTTCTGTTATTGCCCCCACCAGGTCATTATTAGCACTGCATAAGATGGCTTTTCTCTGTCTTGGTCTGGCCTTCACTAAGATTTTTAAAAGACCCCAATTTCTACATAACCTCTCTGACATCTTGAATGAACTAGGGCTAAGGTAACAGGGCTACTGCTTTTTACACTTCTTTTTCATTGTATAAACAGCAGGCCAATCAGGCGGGAAGAGGCCTGTTCTCAACCTGTAGGATTCTGGAGTGGAGGCTGCCAAATCTACCAAAAGGTACCCGTGTGGTTTGCGAGTGGCGTCTTGGAATACTTCTAAAAAATACTGTGTGTTAGTGGGGTACATCTGCCTGGCCAGTGTGACAATTTGCATCTGATCACAGGGGCTGCGGAATAAAACCAAATATTTGGAATTCAGAGCTATTGTTCTCATTTTCTTACCTTGAAAAAACAGGTTTTGAAGTATGAGAATAATGCTGAGGTTTCTGTGGTGAACGTACTGTGTAAAAGTCTTCTCTATTTGATCACTGTCACCAGCCGAAGCCATGAGATCATCTACCATGGCTAAATTGATTTGGTTTGGCGGAAACAAATCATCATCTTCAAAAGAAGACGGAAGCCCCTCCATAAACTTAATATAAGGGAATTTATTAAGCAGTTCTTTGTACAGAGGTTGCCAGCAGGTATAAAACCATACAATATTTTGAGGCATTTGAGACAACACAACATTGCCATGTTCTAACATTTGTTTGATAAAAAAAGATTTGCCAGAATTGGACAGTCCACTTATAATACAGGAGAAAGGGTGTACAAACTGTACAATATTTTCCATCATCCTTAATACCCGTAAGGCAGCGCACAGTAATCCTCACTCTTTAATAACCTTTTATTATACACTACTTTTAGAGTTTTTCGGAGGACCCGTGTTTCCAGGGTCCACTGTTTCTTAACCCTAACAATCCCCAACTGTTCTACCCTGATCTCTTTTTTTCTCTCTGCACCAGACAGGCAATAATCATCTACCAAATCTTTCAAGCTGTCAAAATTAACCTTATCGCAATTAGCACAGTTTAGCATGATTCCCTTCACCTTTAGCACCGCTTCACCGTTGGACAAGGCATAAGCATACGTTTTGGGACCGGCCGCAACAAACTCTGTTATCGTGGTGTTTGGTGGAATCTCACTTGTCAGCTGTCCTAAATAATGACCCAAAGGAGGTGTCCACGCCCCTTCTCTACTTACAAAAATGACCGAATCGGTGTCATGGTACAGGCACCTATCGCCCAACCCATCCAGTAGCTTGTATAATTCTAGCCGTGCATAAGCCGTTGTAGAACTGGCAATGAATACATTAGTGCATGTGGATTTGGTGGGGTGGTTCTTGGCTGTTTTCCACGTCACAACGGCTGTCTCTGTATCTACAAACTCACATGAGGAAACATCGTAATAGGGCACAAAGAGATATTTGAATAAGTCCTCAGGATTTGTCACCACAGATGTGGTCAGGTGATTGGTGCTCTGGCCAAACTTTCCCCACAGCGAGTTTAAAAAGAGTTTGGCAATCTGCCTTTTAGCAGGATTTACTTCAATATGCTTACATCGTAAGCGGACACCTTCCATCTTTTCATAATCTCGAATATATTGTTCTTTATCCTGTTCTGTTTTCAACCAGTCAGGGTAACCACTGGCTTCCTGCTTTTGTCTGAGATGCGTGTTCATATAACCTGAAAATAGTTCATTTGATGTTCTTTCAAAATGCCAGATCTCATAGATTTCAACAATTCTGTAACCTTTTTCTAAAGCTACATTCAATTCAACAGTGCACCATGTCCCAGTCAGAGCTCTTTCCTCATCACTGTGTTTACAGGGGGTGGTTTGCTGCTTTTCTGTGCAGGTTGCGCACAAACTAAACATTAATTTGCCCCCTGATTTGTGGGGCAGGACTGGGAAATAGAGGTTCCTTGGTGGGTACACTTTGACTTTGGCTATCCCAAAATATTGCTTTATGTCCCCAAAGTTTTGATAGATGATTTGAGGATGTCCAATCAGGTACTCCTTGGTCTTGTTCACAAAGGGGTACAAGCTGGTGAAATCAAAGTATAAAATCTGTTCATCAGCTTTTGGATGGTAATACAGGTATGTTGCATTGGTTCTCCCACCAAAAAAAGCATCTCGAGGATTCAAAGGAGTTGGGAGCTTATTCACAACTAGAAACTGCTTCAAAGAGGTGTCATCCTCCACCATGGCCCTCCATTCATGTTCCCAGATGCAGCGCACTGCATAACGCTGGTCTCTGAGGTACTCTTCTTTAATCCTAGTATGGTAGTACAGGCTACCATATGTTGAATCGAGTAATTTGTTGAAGTCTTTTTCAGAGTAACAGACAGGGCACCCATGAAAAAAACAACTGTAAAATTCAAAAGCCGTGGGGGTCCCCTTTATGACAGCAAAGCCATCCAAAAAATATTTGCCTACTTGCTTTTCACCCCCCTTCAGAGCATGCTGAATATTGATATTCTCAGTGTGTTCTATATGCAGCAACCATTGAATTGCCGGAGCCGAATACCTTTTCTGTGTCTTGTGATAATTGTCTAAAGGAGCTAATGCAATGGTATTGCTCTTCAAATACATGAACAGGTACTGGGCCATGCAGACAGAGGCCAATGTGATATATTGGAAGGGGTCAATGCACCGAATCTCTATCTCCTCAACAATATCCCCCCCGACCCCACTGAGACACTCACGCTCTGTCATTTTCATAACCTGTTGCCTAAATCGAATACAGGCCTCTCTTAATATCTCTGCATCTTGTCTGCAGTAGTAAGCCAGAGCCTTCTTTAGTTTAAACACAGTACCTGTATTAGCAGCGTGCCATTTCAGGAATTCTTCTCTCTCACCAGGCATCATGGTTTCAGGGCTATAATACTTGGCTTCGAGGAGTGGTCCCACGTAGTCTTGATTGGCCATTGTATTGAACAAGTGGGGAAAATACCCCTTGCAGCCTTGAAACCCCATAGCTTTGGGTAATTTGCTTAATTTAAGGGGCAAAAATGAGAGGCTATCAATAAACCGAATCTTATAATCCAGAAGGATAATACAAAGCAGCTTCCCCCCCTGATTTATAAGTTCAACCTTGACCTTTTCACAGATCAGCTGCCTCAGCTCTAGGTACCCGTCATAACCTTTGGCATTCTGAGCGATAAAAGTACATTTTTTAAACTTATGATTTATAAATTTCTTTACAAACTGATCCAGGCATTAACACCATAACAATCCCACCTCACAACATCTTTATCATCGCCATCCTTCAGCATATCCATGGCATAGAGATAATTTGGTATATGTACCCCTGTCTCTTGACAGCATTCAAAATCATAAATTATGTATCTTTCACCAATTTGTGTTCAGACCAACGATTTCAGAAAACATAAATGACCTTCCAAGCTTTCAGTCTTCTCAGAACACTGTCCACACTTGGTTTCCTTGCACTTTTTGTGGGGGGTAAAGACATAAATCGCACACGTTTCACAATATACTTTATCCTTACAGTCAACTTTTCCTTCCACAGCCAGGTGTGTGTGTCTTTCAAGACAGGCCTTAGACCGGCAAAACACTTTGCACCTACAGCAGCGTGTCTTCTCCACCGCGACCTCCTGACACTCTCGCTTTAGGCATGCTCTGCAGATGTATAGGCAGCCGTGGCTAAATTTGTGGTGGTAGGGTGTGTGGCAGAAATTGCAGAAATAGCGTTCACCCAGGAAGCCTTTGATACTTTTGATGCCGTAGTAATGCTTGTTGTGTAACAATATAAACACAATTTTTATTTGCTGTGGGCTGCCTGTGACAAAGAACCTCCACCCGCCCTGCATATAAAACAAAATCTTTATAGTGACCCCTAAATGCTCTTCAAATAGGTGTATCTGAGAAAAGTCAATCCTTTTTTTCTGGGGAAATACCCAGTCTGATGTGAAGCTCCCTGGCCCTGGTAATAATTTCTTGATTTCTATCATCCCCGCCAATCAGATAGAGCAAACAGCTAGCAAAACACAGAAATTCTTCTACCGCATTGAAATCCACTAGGTGCTGTCTTTTTTTCTCTAGGACTCTGGTGAATAGCACAGTGGTTAACTTCGTAAGCCCACCCCCCTCCTTGTTCTTCACGATGGTAACCACTAATTGTAAATTATCCCCCCACAATATCTCTGCCTTACTTTGAAGCAGATTTTCAACACTGGTCAGAAAATCATCGGCATTTAAATCGTTCATATGCCTCCTAAAAGAAAAGAGAGGTTGATTTAACCCTTCTGCGCCCAACCGGAGTTGAACAAAATTGTTTGGCCCCATGTCCATAGCAATATTATTCAAAAGAGTCTGTATCACATTGTGAATAGCATCTATAGCATCAACAAAAGACCGTATTCGGTCAAGATTAACAAATCTATACTGGTGATAGTATTCCACAGCTCTGAAATTTCGGATAGGCCTCTCCCATGCCTGCACAATATCCAGATAAACATCGTTCATATTCTGAGAGTTTGCAGAGTTAGGGGACCGTAGCTGTGACATAGAATGCCATATCTCCTCTTCTGGTTGAGATTCTGCCATATCCTCATCTGTACAGATATAGCTGTCTGCTGGGGATGTGGGAAGCCCGTTTCCAGACATTTTTTTTGCTTGCTTTATTTATTTATTTATTTATTTATTTATTTATTTATTTATTTATTTATTTATTTATTGGATTTATCACCGCCCAACTCCCCCAAGGGGGACTCTGGGCGGTTTACAACAGAATTAAAATCATTAATATACATTTCTAATAAAAACATACATAATAAACCGTAATTTAAAATAGAATGAATAAAATAGAATCCAAGGGCAGAGTATTCTTAAGTTATAAAAAGGGCCCCTCAGAGCGAATCTAAGGTGCCAGCCATCTCCAAGTATCTCCAATCTCCTTCTGACCACAAGCATAATGACAAAACCAGGTTTTGAGTCTTTTTTGGAAGTCCAGGAGTGAGGAGGACTGTCTGATCTCCGGGGGCAGAATGTTCCAAAGGGCAGGGGCAACAGCAGAGAAAGCACGCTTCCGAGACCCCGCCAGGTGGAACTCCTTAACCGATGGGATCCGTAGCATACCCTCTCTGCATGCCCGGGTGGGACGGGATGAAGTGATGGGGATGAGACGATCCCTTATATATCCTGGTCCCATGCCATGTAGGGCTTTAAAGGTGATAACCAACACCTTGAATTGTACCCGGAAGCAAACTGGAACCCAGTGCAGCTTGCGCAGCAAAGGTGTTACATGAGTCCTCCTTGGGACACCCAAAACAGTCCGCGCAGCTGCATTCTGGATCAGTTGTAGCTTCCGGATATTCTTCAAGGGTAGCCCCATGTAGAGCGCATTACAGTAGTCTATGTGAGAGGTAACCAGGGCATGAGTGACTGTTCGAAGGGCCTCTTGTTCCAGGAAGGGGCGTAACTGGCGCACAACCCGAAGTTGTGCAAAAGCTCTCCTGGTCACAACTGCCACCTGCTCTTCAAGCAGGAGTCGTGAATCCAGGAGAACTCCTAAGTTACGCACCGGATCTGTCTGGGGTAGTGCAACCCCATCCAGAATTAAAGATGACAATTTCCCAGAAGACAAGGAGCCATTAATCCACAGCCACTCCGTCTTACTAGGGTTCAGCTGAAGCCTGTTTTTCCCCATCCAGGCCCCTACAGCCCCCAGGCACTTGGACAGGGTGGTCACTGCATCACTTACTTCACCCGGGATGGAGATATACAACTGGGTATCATCGGCATATTGATGATACCTCACCCCGTGGCGTCGGATGATCTCTCCCAGCGGTTTCATGTAGATGTTAAAAAGGAGCAGAGAGAGTACCGAGCCCTGTGGGACCCCACAAAGAAGGGCCCGCGGGCTCGATCTCTCGCTCCCAATCAACACCGACTGGGTCCGGCCTCGGAGGAAGGAGGCGAACCAGCATATAACCACGCCGCCCACCCCCAACTCCCTAAGCCGTTCCAGAAGGATACCGTGGTCGACGGTATCGAATGCCGCTGAGAGGTCAAGAAGAGCGAGAATGAATGCACTACCTCCATCTCGCTCCCACCAGAGATCATCCATAAGTGCGACCAATGCAGTTTCCGTCCCGTAACCCGGCCTGAAACCTGACTGAAAGGGGTCCAGATAATCCGTTTCATCCAGAATCCTCTGGAGCTGCAACGCCACCACCTTCTCAACCACCTTTCCCAAAAAGGGAAGGTGGGAGACTGGACGAAAATTATCTAGTATAGTAGGGTCCAGCGATGGCTTCTTGAGAAGGGGGCGCACCAGCGCCTCCTTGAAAGCTGCCGGGAACACCCCCTCTCCCAAGGATGCATTCACCATCGCCTGGGCCCAACTACAAGTCCCCTCCCGAGCTGCTTTCACCAGCCAGGAGGGGCATGGATCTAATTGACAGGTGGTGGCGTTTACAGTCCGGAGAACTCTGTCCACTTCCTCAGGTCCAACAGGATCAAACTGTTCCCAGATAACAAAGTGAGTACGTTCCCTGGGTATCTCTCCAGACTCTGACTCACGCTCGGAATCCCACTTGGAGCGAATCCGAGCGATTTTATCCTGCAGATGCTTCGAAAATTCCTCAGCACGGCCCTGCAGATGGATTTCCGACTCCCCTTTCCCCAAAAGGGATCGGGTAATCTTAAACAGGGCCGTCGGACGGCATTCTGCGGATGCAATAAGAGCGGAGAAATATTCACGTTTCGCCGCTCTTACCGCCACAAGGTAGGCCTTAATAGCGGCTCTAGATTGTGTTCGGTCGGATTCAGTCTTTGTTTTCCTCCAGCGGCGCTCTAGGCGTCTCTTAATCCTCTTCAGAACCCTCAACTCCTCCGTAAACCAGGGGGAGTGTCGGGTTCGACTGGACAAGAGAGGCCGCACAGGCGCGATCCTGTCCAAGGCCCCAGCCACCTCTCTATTCCAGGCAGCAGCCAGAGCCTCCGCTGGACCGTGCAGCAGATCTTCCGGTATAACCCCCAGCTCCCTCTGGAATCCTAACGGGTCCATCAGTCGCCGGGGGCGGACCAATCGAATAGGTCCGGCCTCCCTGCGGAGGGGGGTAGCATAGGAGAATCTCAAGGTCACCAGGGCGTGATCGACCATGACAAAGGGGAAAGATGTAGTTCTCCCCTGAGATCACATTGCCACTGCTCTGACAAGAAAACTAGATCCGGGGTGAGGCCACTGTCTCGAGTTGGGTCCTGAATGATCTGGGACAGGCCCATGGCCACCATGGTGGTCATGAACTCCCGTGCTGCTTCAGAGGTTCGTCCCAGGGAAGGCAAGTTAAAGTCCCCCAGAACCATAAGCCTAGGGAGCTCAACTGCCAACCCTGAGACGGCCTCCAGCAGCTCAGGCAGGGAGGTTGCTACGCAGCAGGGAGGCTGGTACAATAGCAATATTCCCAACTGTTCCTGAGAGCCCAACTTAAAGAACAGAGTCTCACACCCGGTCACTTGTGGAGCAGGGCCCCTGATGGCCATTAGAGATTCCCGGATGACAACCGCCACCCCTCCTCCCCTGCCCCGAAGTCTCGGCTGGTGCCAAACCCGAAACCCGACTGGGCATATCTCAGAGAGAGCAACACCGCCCTCCGGGCCCAGCCAGGTTTCTGTAATGCATACCAGGTCTGCCCCCTCCTCTATAATCAGATCTTGTATGAGGGGGGCTTTGTTATTAACTGACCTGGCATTGCATAGCAGCAGCCGAAAGTCAGGGCAACCACGAGTCTGCTGACCAGGCCTTTGGGTTGAGCACGGAGAACCAGAACACGCCACCGGTAATAAACACCGGTCACGTCTTCCCCTACGATGGCCTGTTCTCCGGCTCTCACCATACCATCCCCTACCCATCACCACCTCAATATTCTGCCCAGCCCTATGACCCCCAGCGTCTCTAAGTCCATTAGCCTCCACTCCTGGACTTCCGAGATTCCTGGATAAACTCAGTAAACCCTCCATCATTCAATCAACAGACTTACAACACTCAATTTAAGTGATGATGGGTCCCCACCAGTGCACCAGCCCGTGCTCTCGGCAATGGCTGGGCCCACTCACCACTCACAGAATTAACCACTCACTTCCTGTGCCCCCCTCATCGACTTCTCTCACTGGTCTATAGGGGGGCACTCCATACACTACTCCTCCCCCCCCATCTCTCACTCAGGGGGATGAGTGCACTCATATTCTACATTCAACCCAATACTCCCTCCCACGCCTCTCACTCCTGAGAGGGAGACTGTCATTCAATTGAGGGATCACCGATGATCTTAGCTATATATAGGGTGGTTAGGATGGTTAGAGATGTTTAACCAGCTTTCATAGGGTTTATCTTAATAATCCGTGGTCCATAAACCCTGATAGCATTACTATGCTACTGTCAGTCTGTAGCAACGCTCAATAGATCGTCAGGGCATTGCTGCACCCACAATTTTGTTTTCAGAACAGGCAGAGAGATCTTTAAACTTTGCCAGACGCTAGGATTGGTTACTGATTCCTCAGGGTATGTCCCTCTATCTTCAGCCATATGTAAAGCTGTTGCGCTACCGAGATGGTCAACAACTCCAGAAACGTTCTTCTGGGAAGCGAGGCAAAGTCCGTTATATTGTTAAAACTTATACCCAAAAGATCTATTAAGGGCCAGCGTCCAAGCAATTTTGAGGTCAGTCTTTTACACCTCTGGAATCTGTTCACCCCCTGTAGAGTTCTTTTGCAGCAGAGATGAAATTTGCTTCTACTACGGTGAACGCCCCGCCCAGAGTCTGTCCCACTATCAGGGCAAATCCCGGGGCTCACCGAATCAGGGTTAGTCGGGGTTTGTTGTCGTCGCCCCCGCCAGCACCACAGTCCTATTCGGGTTCCAGGGTCACCCGTATTCGGCTTCTCAACAGAAAGAGGCTTCCCTCGTTGTTCAAAAAACGCTGTTAAACTCTGCTCAGACCAACTGCAAGCCTCGCGTCGTCCTTCGCAGTCCGTTACGTCCCACCGCTCCGTCCAGGGGAGGCTAAACCCCCAACACAGGTAAAAACCCGCCAGTAGCAATTCCCCAGCCATGGAAAGTGCCATTCAGGGGTTCAGAAGAGCCTCCAACGATTTTCAAGGAGCTAAACAATCTCCCCCCCCCCCCTGGAGCAGCAACCGACGTCGGCTTCCGATCGCCATCTTGGATTTCAAAAAAAAATTTTTTTCCAGGTGGTGCTGGTTAAACAAACAAACAAAAAAGGGTATCAGCAATGTTTCCTAATAATGTAATACCAATCCCTTTAGTTTCTAAAAAGTGGTTTACAGTTGAATAAAATGTGGCATATTTCACCTTCTAACAGCATTTGGGCTGCGTGGCTTGTGGAAGGCTGAGGGCTCGTGTCATGTAGGACCCCTTGATGCTCTGTGGGAATTGTGAGATCCACAAATGGCTGATCGTCCTCCCATTCTGAAGGAAAAGGAAAAACCCAGAGGGTCAGAATTGCTGCAGAAATGCTTATAAGAATCTAAATGTATGAAATTATGAAAGAAAAATACCTTCATAGGCCCTCAAGCATTCTGAGTCTGTCAATTCATTCTAGTGAAAGAAAACAAATAAGCAAACAAGAGTGTTATAAACCCATTTTGAATCTAAGGCCCTGTGTCTCAAAAATTAGTAATAAAACTACTTACAATACTAGCTGCCATCAAGCATTCTGAGTCTGTCAATTCATTCTAGTGAAAGAAAACAAAGACGCAGACAAGAGTGTTATAAAATCATTTTGATTCTAAGAGGCCCTGTGTCTCAAAAATCAGCCATAATTACTTACAATAGTAGCTTCCATTCTGAAAAGGGTCTTCTTAGCCAGCCCTGAAAAAGTGTCTTCTTAGTGGCTCAAATGGCTCCGGAGGTGCAGGTATGCCAGCAACCATCAAACGTAACTGTCCTACTTTTATGCACACTGCTGATGTCACAAACTAATCACATCAGAGGCGGTGAATTCTTCACACCTTTTGCAAAACTGGCCATCCCCGCCTGACCTGGAAGTCACATTTGAATGTTATCAGCCATGCTAGGCTGAATTCTTAACTTCTTTTTGCAAAACTGTCAAGGTCCCCCTCACCAGGCATCCCCATTTGAATAGTTGATGATGTTACAATCTAATCACATCAGAGTTGGTGAGTTCTTCACACCTTTTGTAAAACTGGCTATCCCCACCTCACCTGGAAGCTACATTTGAATAATACCATCCATGCCAGGTTATATTCTTAACATCTTTTTGCAAAACCAGACAGTCCCCACCCTGCATCAGGAAACTGATTGAATAATATCACACAAGCTTTGATTAAATTCTGTGTTTGCCAGGTGACAAGGTCCACAAAAGAAAAAACATAATACATCTTTCATGTGATTTGAAAAACACATTTTATTATAAAATTCATAGGGTGACTGCTAACAGTTTCTTGTAATTAATTTCTGTTACATTCTGACATATTAACCGCTTCAGAGACAATGGCAATTCAACTTCAATATTTGACATTAATGAAAGTGGTTTACTGCTCTTCTCGATATGTTGTACGAATGTATTGAGCTCACCAAGGGTGTCCCGGGTGAAATATAATTTATTCACTTTGTCAGAAATACTGATGACAATCCAGAGAACATGAGGAATAGAAAGTCTAAAGCATAAGCGCTAATAAGCTCTGTTTTACTGGTGCCATCCACATGGTCTTCGTCTGATTGTAGACATCCCATTAAACAATGATGTAATATTTTAATGATACACGCTTTCAGAATCTGAGGCATGCTAACATTTCGAGACTCCACCATTTCTAAAACAGGAAATAAGGTAGAATTAGCCTAGCTGTTTCAACTACTCAAAATACTGTTTTCTTAATTTTTATATTTACTTACCATTTGATGTTTTGCAGAACCTGCAATAACAAGGTTTTATAAGTTCATTCTTCTCAATGAGTCCACGTAACTCATGTTTTTTTCTTATTCTACGTCCACGCTTGAGAGCTTTGGGGGTCAAATTTACATCAAACAAATCTGTATCAATATTTGCCATCTTCAAAATACAGGTCTTTTATTTTTCAAAAGACTGCTGGATTTAATCCGGTAGCTGTTCAGGTCTGTGTGCACAAACTCACCTGCCCCCTGAGAAGACACGTCATCGAGCCTTGCGCGTGCCCTGAATCGCTGGGCCTTGACATGCCCGGGCATGTTCTGAACAAGGCCTAACCCCCCTTTTTACTAGCAGACACAAACATGCATGCCCCTAATCGCCGGGCCTTGACATGCCCGGGCATGCCACGACCGGATACTTGCTGCCTGCCCGCTTGCCACTTGCGAGTACTTTAATTCCTGTTAATATTCCTTGTCTTTTGCTGTAGGGGTAGAATAAATTTTATTAAGGCCTTTCTTGAAACGCTTACGCGTACGTGTGGCTTTGAGGGTACCTCTGGCAAAATATGTGTCTTTAGATTTTTACAAAGGTAAAAGCTGGGGGCTAGGTCAAATGCAGGCTGTGGCTGCCTTTTAGGGGCTCCTTTTTCCAGCATTTGAGGCACTGATTTTTAAAACATCACAAAAAATTAAAAGCATCATCAGGCTATTATTTTTTATTTCACAAAGTAGGATATGTTTCCCAAAAATAAAGCTCAGCCTAGGCCTCTGTTAATGATTCACATTACTTAGGTGTTTTAAATGTATTTATTTTTTATTTTGGATGTCCCATAGAATTAGGCTAGGGGTTAATCTAATCACTTTCTTGATGGGGGCTAGGTTCAACACGCCTTATCTGATTAGGGTTACTCATGCTTTTCTTGATGGGATTAGGTTCTCACGTCATATCCGGCTAGGGTTACAACCTTGTGACCCCTGCACCATGTGGGGGGGAGGATTATGCACGTCACATCTGGGGAGGAGGGCTATGCACGTCATATCCGGAGGGTGGGGGCTGGGTACGTCACTTCCGCTTGGGGGCATGGCCTGGTGACGTCAGCACCACGTGGGTTTGTTTACTTTGATGACGTCACTGATCAAAAGTGCTGATAAGCTCCATTAAAAAACGGTATGTACTATATCTACTTACCAGAAAGGTCGGATAATGGGAAATAGAGGTATCCTGAGTTCTTGAGGGTTTAAAAAATATATATTCCAACCAGTTTCTTTTAGACAGTGAGCAGAGCCTTGTTGGACAAGAAAATGTTTGCTGAAAGCTTGCTTTTCCTCATGCGAAATGTCTGATGTCATCACTTATTTTGGGTCTCCATCAGCTTTTAAACATAGGATTAGAGAGATTGCAGATGGATAAACTTTTGACAAATCTAGGATATTAGGATATTTTGAAGGGCAAATATAACTTTGGAGTCCATGGTGCTCTCTGAGCCTTGTTGTTTTCTTGCAGACGTTTCATTGCCAGGCTAGGCAACATCTTCAGTGTGAAAAGGGAGTGGAACTTGCTCTCTGTTTATATACCCTGGCTTGTCCTGCCTGTGTTAGTGGGGGTCTTGTACTCTCCTTAGTAGTACCTTGATTGGGTTGTTGTTTGCTGCTTGGTTGATTGACTGAGTTAATAGTTTCTTGATTGGGGTCTATTGTGTTGTTTGATTGCTCCTCTGCTGCTAATCTTGCAGTTAATCTTTGCCTATCTTGTTGTTGATTGCTGGCAAAGAGGTGTAATATAACTTTCATTCTAAGGGCCTCGTTAGCAACTTTGTGCCCCTAACTGGCTGATACCTTTTAATGGCTCTACTGATGACCATGTTTACCTATTCCAGATGCAAAATGTTCTAAAGGTAAAGCACTATTTTTTGTCTGTAGCAGGAAATCATATAAATGGATGGTGAATAAGTAACATACTGAGCAGGTCCATACATATAAATAGGTAGGTATTCATTTTTGGTATAACTTAAACTAGAATACACAGCACTGTCAGTTAATCCACAGAGGAAAGAAGCAGAAGAAGCCCTTTTCCAATGTCTTTCTGCTACTGAATGCCAGAATCCGTTGTCTCAGACACAGACATTCTGTTCTCTCCTCAGTTTTGGCATATATTTTCCCAATTATTTGCCTTCCATTATTTTCCCCAAGTTTAGGATTTCTTTTCCTAAGACCCATTTAAATATACTCCCTTCAGCCATCACAGAGAACATTTTCCTCTAGTACTTTATGTTGTTGGGCACATATTTTAGGTCAACAATAATTTTAAGAAAGTTACAATATTTGGAACAATTACACTTATAAAAAAATTATATACATACTGTACATACTACTCTTTTCTGTGTCTGTCTGAACTTTGAGTCAGTCAGAGATAAGTATGGGAGTTTTTTGGCTCTATCTTCCATGCAAATATGTTTTAAGAAATCTATCCCCATTGATTAATGGGCTAGATGTGTTGGCTTAGTGGACTTACCCAATGTTTTCTGTGGCAGAATATCTCTGTTCCTTGATGCAATTGTTCATTGTAGGATTAGTCGAAAAATATGAGGGGAAAACATCATTTGGAGTGAAGAAACACTGGCAGGGGGGATAATTGTGACTCCAGAAATTTTTCTTCAATTTGGCTCTTATTAGGGAACAGATTAGGAGCCTAAACGTTTACCCTATTCATTCAGAATGATATAGTGCACCCTGAAATGCATATCTGATCCCAATTCAGCATATCAGCAAATGGTTATGTTTTACACTCCTAAGAGTGGTTTAGTGAACAAAGAGAGAAAGCCACAGAACTGAACTGAACATAGGGATTTTTTTTTACTTTGTCTGTGCCCTCTGAATGTCTATTTTTGGCTGCAAATTAATCTTACTCATTAGACTAGGGTATCAGCTGTAAAATCTGTGGATGGGCTTCTGTCCCAAACTTAATATTACACACATGGAAATAGTCCTACATAGATTGTTTAAAAACATTTGTGGAGCATGCATAAAGATAACTTGGTAAATTGGTTCTATCTTGGCCTTAACTTTGAAGCCGATATGGAAGGAAGGAAGGAAGGAAGGAAGGAAGGAAGGAAGGAAGGAAGGAAGGAAGGAAGGAAGGAAGGAAGGAAGGAAGGAAGGAAGGAAGGATATTGTTCATAAATAAAAAAGCCATATAGCTCATAAAGGAAACTTAAGAAGCATCCTCTCATCACATTTACTGGGGTAAAAAATACTGTCAACTGTGGGATTTTGTAAATATCCAAGACAGTTGCCAGATAAAGGGAGACATGTGAGTCCAGTCCCCCAATGACTGCTATCAGATTTTTCTTAGTGTCACATTTAAAATTGGGGATAAAGTTCTTCAATAAGGAAGTGAGTTGTATCATGGCATGATAATGTTAGAGTTATGCTATGTAGGATTCAAATGGAGTTCTTCACTGTGTAATTCTACATTGTAAAAACCAGTATTTTTCCATTCACCCCTCTACTGTAAGTATAAGCACCAGGTGTGACCTTCACTAGCCAAAACAATGTAGTGATAACAGTCCAAAATATCTTATTCTCATGGGAACAGTGTCCTGTAAGGGAGACAATGTGCAACACCGCCATCTCATGGCGAGTTATAGTAAGTACAACAGTTACTGCATTGTAAGCTGAAAATGTCTTGACCCCTCACATTTGGCCAATCAGAATGCTGAAACAAGTGTATAATTCAGCTCTGAACTATGGGTCCTCATCTCACTTATTCTCACTCTATGCTTCCTCTTGGCTGCTATCTACATGTTGCCATGTACTTTGCTTCTGAACTGTAACTACGCCTGGTCTTTTCATAGGCCATGAATTTCTTTCCTCACATCTGCTGATGGAACTCTGCGTATGCTTTGTTTTTTTTTCCTTTTTGCAATAATGCACTATACATCCATTATTGCCTTATGCTACCAATAAAGATATTGTTAGCCTTACACGTTGTTTGGATTACTCTGCGCCTGAAACCCCATGAAGCCAGCAACATCCCACAGGTTATGGATTGCCCAGTCTGGATGGTCTGCTGTCCGCTGCGCTGGATCTGGCTGTAACAAGGAGGTTTGTTTTTAAGGCTGCATTTTGGAGTAAACGTGTTTTTCTTTGAGCGGTCAGCATGGCTGCTACAGGGCTAACTAGTCTGCCTTTTGAGCATTTGAATGGCACAAACTATCGGACCTGGTGTGTGAAAATCAAGTCTTTCTTCCTAAAAGAAGGTTTGTGGAAGTATGTGAGAGACGAACCTCCAATTGGTCTTGTTACTGAAGAAGTGCAGTTGTGTTTGGATCGTGCTTATGGCAATTTGATTCTGGTACTGGAATCATCGCAGCTACTGCATATCAGCAATCTAGACACTGCACATGCTTGCTGGGAGGCTCTCAGAGCCCTTTATTCCAAGCAAACTTCAGCTGCCATTGTTGGTCTATCACATCAGCTTTACAATTTGAAGCTGCAACCCGGTGGAAACGTGATGACCCACCTCCAGAAACTCAAGACTTTGTTTCTTGAACTTGAGGAGCGGGATGTTGTGGTCACTGATACCCAGAGAGCTTGTATCATCCTGTCAAGCTTGGACAAGAGCTTTGACATGCTCATCGAGGCGACTCAGACATTGAGGCCCCAAGACCTTACTGTGGATTACATCACAAATCGGCTGCAAGAAATCCAGCAAGCTCGTGACCTGGAGAAGATGCAGGGTAAGCCATCTGCTGCTGTTCCTGAGGCTTCTGCACAGTGTTTTCCAGCTGGAACAGAAGCTGCGTGTGCTGTCAGGAGATGCTTCCGGTGCAACTCAACTCAACACTTCATGAAAGACTGTCGCCAGCCACCCCGTCCAGCCGGTAGTGCCAGTGGAAAGAGGTTCATGCAAAAGAAGGGGAAACCACCAAGACAACGTACCCAAGTGTCTGCTCTGCTCACGGCTGTGAGTAAGCGATCTCCAGAGACTTGGCTCTTGGACTCTGCCTGTAGCCAAATCATTGTAAACAATGAACAGTTGTTGTTAACAAAAGGCAAGCCTAAAATCCAACAGGTTGCTCTAGCTGATGGATCCATGGCTGATGTGTCCTTTCAGGGTGAAGTATACATTCCTTGTTTGGGGATAAGTGTACAAAATGTGTTGTGTGTTCCTACATTTGACTTTTCCCTCCTTAGCGTTCCAGCCCTGGTGAAGTCTGGTTATACTGTTGTGTTCAAGGGTACTGGATGTTCTATTGAAAAAGATGGAATTGAATGTGCTAGGGGGAGGTTAGTGAATCAGTTATATGAAATGCTTCCTAAACAGGGGATTGTGTCAGGAAATTGTGTTTCCAATGTTCCCCCACACAACAAATGCATTCACTCTTATCACAGAGTTCTGGGAAATCCCGGGTGGGGATGTTTGTCCCAGATGGCCAAGGTGTATCCTGAGCTAGGATTCAAAAAGTGTGATGACTTTCTTGATTGTACTGTGTGCAAACAATCTAAAATCAAGGCTGCGCCTGTTGCTAAGCGAAGTGACAGGGTGTCAACTAGGCCTTTACAGTTGGTTCATGGAGACCTAGCTGACCCCAATGCTCCTAGTGAAGGAGGGGCACGTTTCATGTTTCTTCTGGTGGATGACCATACTCGCTTTACATTTTGTTATTTGCTCAAATCTAAAGCGGAAGCCTTTGCTCGCTTTAAGGAGTTTGTTGCAATGGTGGAGAGAAACTATGGTTACCAGGTAGGTCACTTTCAATCTGATCTTGGCGGAGAGTTCCTAGGCCATGAGTTCCAGAATTGGCTTTGTAGGAAAGGAATCTCCCATAGACTTGCCAATGTTGGTGTTCCAGCTGAGAATGGAATAGCTGAGAGGAAGATTGTTGTTGTTAATACCATTAGAAATAGCCTGATGTTAGATGCTCAGGTGCCAGCCCATTTCTGGTGTGAGGCTACCATGACTGCAGTGTATCTAACCAACAGGGTGTGGAATTCATCTGTGAATGAAGTTCCTTACTTCCTTTTGTTTGGCAAGCGCCCTTCGCTGAAGCACCTGCATGTTTTTGGAACATTTGCATATGTTCACATCCCTAGGTCTCAGCGAAGGAAGAACCAACGAAAAGCACAGCGCTTAAGGTTTGTTGGTTATTCATCAAGATCTAAGGGTTACCGTTTTTCTGCAGGCTATGGTTGTGTGGTAGTCTCCAGAAGTGCTAACTTTGAGCACCCTACTGGTTGGGATAGGTTGAATGCTAGTTCAGAGGTGTTGTTGCAATCTAGTGTACAGCCAACTGCCCATGCTCCTGTGGCTGGACAACAACCAGTTCAGCTGCCTTCTGTTTCCCGGTCTCCTAGTGTGGTGAGAAGGTCCCCTCAGGTGAAGGAAGAGGAAATTTCACCTGAGCAGGTTCAGGACCTGAAGGGGGAATCAGATAGTGAAAAGTCAGAGGATAGTGATGAGGAAGGTGCAGTGGTCATTCCTCGTAGGTCCTCTCATTCCACAAAGGGTGTGAAGCCTGACAGGTTTGTGTCAGAGTGTGTCAGATTACCTGTGAACCTCAGTCTTTCCAGGAGGTGTTGCTTCTGCCTGTTGAAGAGCAGAAGTGGAACACAGCGATGGATAAGGAGTTTGAGGCATTAGTGAGTCAAAAGGTGTTTGAGGTCACTGATTTGCCCCATCCCAGAAAGCTGTTGGTTCCAGATGGGTTTTCAGAAAGAAGCTTCTTCCTGATAATACAGTGCAGTACAAAGCCAGGCTTGTTGCTCAGGGATTTTCACAAGAAAGGTTTTTGAACTATGATCTCACATATGCACCCACAGCTAGACCAGAGTCTTTACGTATGGTACTTTCTCTGGCTGCACAGCGTGAAATGGTTGTCCATCATTTTGATGTTGACACAGCATATTTGAATGCAGATCTCCCTGAAACAGTGTACATGAAGCAGGCTCCTGGCTATGCTTGTGACAGTTCCCAGAAAGTGTACAGACTGCGCAAGGCGCTTTATGGTTTAAAACAGGCCGGTCGTTGTTGGCATCAGTGCTTAGATAAGGCTTTAACAGAACTAGGGTTTAAAAAGTCTGTTGCTGATCCTTGTGTGTACATAAGAGGTTCTGGAAGTAGCTACACAGTGTTGCTAACATATGTTGATGATTTTTGCTTAGCAACTGGTTCTTTGCACCTTGTACAAGAGTTTGCAAAACAACTCAGACAGTACCTTCAGTTAAAAGACCTAGGTGAACTGAAATACTATCTAGGTGTTGAAGTCACCAGATCTCAAAGTGGTGAGTTCTATCTGAGTCAAAAGAGAAAAATTGATCAATTGTTGAGTCAACTTGAGATGTCAAATGCAAAACCTACCAGAACACCAATGACTCTTGATTTCCTAAAGGGTGACACGTGTGAGGAACCTTGTCCTCAACCTGAATTGTATCACTCTGCTGTAGGAAGCTTGCTACACTTAACACAATGGACACGCCCTGACTTAGCTTACTCAGTTGGAGTACTCAGTTGTAAAGTTGCCAAACCATCTATGCGAGATTGGCAAGGGTTAAAAAGGGTCCTACGTTACCTTAAAGGCACAGCTGATCTTTGTCTTAAAGTATCAGCTACTAAAGATGAAATGCCTGTGATTTATGTTGACAGCTCTTTTGCAGAAGAGGGAGATAGGAAATCCGTGAGTGGTTTTCTTTGCTTGTTTGCCAATTCAGCCGTTGCTTGGCGGGCCAGAAAGAAAAATACAATCACAGTGTCAATGTGCGAAGCAGAATTCGCGGCCCTCAGTGAAGCAGTAAATGAACTACATTGGTGTAAACAACTCTTTCGAGATCTCACCGTAAATATAACCTCACCATTTACAGTGTATGAAGACTCACAATCATGCATTGCGCTTGCTCTCTCTGAGAATTTATGAGGCCATACAAAGTATGTCGATGTGAAGTTCAAAAATCTAAGACATGCAATTCAGGAAGGATTTATCCAGTTAGAATATTGTCCTTCTGAACTGAATGTGGCAGATATATTCATGAAAGCTCTACCTTTTTTAAAACATGCTACCATGGTTACAAGATTGGGACTAGAGCAAATGTGTTTGAAATAAAATAATTTGTGTCTCTGTGTGCTTGTAAAATGACAGTTTTCACTCCCCAAATTGTTCCGAACTCCATCTGGAAGGGGTGTTAGAGTTATGCTATGTAGGATTCAAATGGAGTTCTTCACTGTGTAATTCTACATTGTAAAAACCAGTATTTTTCCATTCACCCCTCTGCTGTAAGTATAAACACCAGGTGTGACCTTCGCTAGCCAAAACAATGTAGTGATAACAGTCCAAAATATCTTATTCTCATGGGAACAGTGTCCTGTAAGGGAGACAATGCGCAACACCGCCATCTCATGGCGAGTTATAGTAAGTACAACAGTTACTGCATTGCAAGCTGAAAATGTCTTGACCCCTCACATTTGGCCAATCAGAATGCTGAAACAAGTGTATAATTCAGCTCTGAACTATGGGTCCTCATCTCACTTATTCTCACTCTATGCTTCTTCTTGGCTGCTATCTACATGTTGCCATGTACTTTGTTTCTGAACTGTAACTACGCCTGGTCTTTGCATAGGCCATGAATTTCTTTCCTCACATCTGCTGATGGAACTCTGTGTATGCTTTGTTTTTTTTTCCTTTTTGTAATAATGCACTCTACATCCATTATTGCCTTATGCTACCAATAAAGATATTGTTAGCCTTACACGTTGTTTGGATTACTCTGTGCCTGAAACCCCATGAAGCCAGCAACATCCCACAGATAACTCCATTTTGCAGTGAAATAACTGTCATAGATTTGGAAGCCCAAGGTGAAATTGGGTGAAATCTGATACTTTTCATTAATTTCCTTAACTGCAAACTTCAAGGCCACGATGTGCTGGTAATTCTTAAGCAGTGCACTATAAAGGATATTGTGTTCCATATTAGTGGATTATTTCTATAAATTTGTTTCTTGGTTTTTCTAATATGCCTTATAACCAGAGTATTCTGGGCAGATGAGGAAAAAATTCCTTAAAATAATAAATGCTTCTTAAAGTTTTTTTTTCATAGTGAAATATTTTTTCTTAATTCTTAGGCAGTGTACTATAAAGGAAATTTTGTTCCATATCAGTGAATTGTTTCTAATATATATCTTTGTTTCTTTGTTTTTTTCTAATATATTATAAACAGACTACTTTGGGCAGATGATGAATGCTTTTTAAAACTTAAAACACAGTATTTAAAAAAAGAAATAGACAACACGTATGTTATATTGTGCAATTAATCTTTAGGATAGGAACAAATACATAAATTTCAGTATTTCGGCATATAGAAGGATGAAAAAGAGTGGGTTAATTCATAACCTATCTTCATGGAGAGAAAGATAAAAGAATAAACAGGAGCAGTGTTCATCTTTTGTATATACTATCCCTTGTTCTGACAGGCAAAATAATGATTGAGGATAAAGCACATAAACTTTGAGGGAAGAAAATGACATTTATTCAATGCAGTAGAATAAGTTAGTTCTACAATCACTGAGTTCAGTGAATCTAATTACCAGGTAAGGATGCACATGACTGCAGTCTATTTGGATCAGAACAGGCTTCGGACTCCTACGCTTTGTAGCACTGAGCATTATAGTGCTCCTTTAAAGGGCTGGCTTTCAAGAAGGTTGCTGCAAGTGTGGTGCTCAACAATGCCATGTACTTAGTCTTTGCCACTCTATTGCTCTTCAAGCAACAACAATTTTCAGAGCTCAGTTTAAAGTTTAAATAAATGTTGATGAATTTCTGGATTCAAATTGGATCAAGATGGATTTACCATTCTTCAAATGCCATGGCTTGGTGTAGAAAGGGAGACAGGTAGCAGTTCCACCCCATTCCAATTTTAAGATGGGGACTAAAATAAAAATCCAATGTCTGATTCTAACTAGGGGGAAGGAAAGCTGTGGTTCTCTCTCAGTTTAGTGATTAAAGGGAAGTAAGCCACCAAAGGCAAAGGAAAGTACAATCTGACCTTGTCTACAGGAGAAGATAATTACCAACATGCAGATGTGGATTGAAAGGAGAAGCAATGCTGAGTGTCTTTGGTATCAGATGAGCTGCAGTAATCATGATTTAAAGATCTGGCCGACCTTTTGAACTTTCTTGTTCTTTCCCAGTCTAAACCAAAAATTAAGGCTGAAACTGCTAAGAGAAATCCTTAGGAAAAAATGGAAAATGTTAATGTCTTACAGGATTTCATCCAAGCGTGTTAGTGGAGGTTCCACAGTAAAAGTTGGTGAGTCATCAACTTGGAAGGCCTGAGAGGTAATGAAACCAACAATGACATCTCCCAATTGATGATACTCATGAAGTGGGGCATGTGGCTCCTTGTCCCTGCAGATCTTAGTGTGAATCATGCACACTATTTGGGCAATTTGATTCCCATAGCTTCATTTCTATGAATAAATGTCATGGGAGTTCCATGAATAAATGTCACCATGTATTTCCTAAAATTGACATAGTCTCTAGATATATGTAGGGATTTAAAGAAGGAACATAGTAACAACATGTTAACATAGAACAAAGTCTGCAATCATAGGAGAAGGAAGTCATGTTGGGAATTCTCAGGGAAGTGAAGTTGAAAAGATGTTTTGTGCTTTCCAGAATCAAAATGTTTAGTGCAGTATAATATTTTTGCTAGTTTTACAAAAAGAAAAAAATCAAGGTTGTAATTATTTATAGCCAGAAATGGGAAAGAGCTGTGTGAGCTAAAGTTCAAATTATATTTTAAGATGCAATAGCCAGCGTTAGTATAAGAGACATTCATTATAACTTATCAGTGAGTTACGTATTGAAACAGAGTAGGTTTTTATGATTATAATGAAAATCTTTTATTGGAAATATTGTATAAATTATTAGCTATAGATATACAGTAGATGTTTGTTCTTTTTCTTTTTTCTTTCTTTATTGTTTTACCTTTTTTGTTTGATTATTTGAATATAGGTGGTCCAATTTTAAAAAATCATACAGATTTGAGCAGAAAACAAAAACAAAAGAAAACAAAGCTACCCCAAAAGTGTTGTTGTTGTTGTTGTTGTTTATTCGTTCAGTCGCTTCCGACTCTACGCGACTTCATGGACCAGCCCACGCCAGAGCTTCCTGTCGGCTGTCACCATCCCCAGCTCCCCCATGGTCGAGTCCATCACCCCCAGAATATCATCCATCCATCTTGCCCTTGGTCGGCCCCTCTTCCTTTTGCCTTCCACTTTCCCCAGCATCAGCGTCTTCTCCAGGGTATCCTGTCTTCTCATCATGTGGCCAAAGTACTTCAGTTTTGCCTTTAATATCATTCCCTCAAGTGAGCAGTCTGGCTTGATTTCCTGGAGTATGGACTGGTTTGATCTTCTTGCAGTCCAAGGCACTCTCAGAATTTTCCTCCAACACCACAGTTCAAAAGCATCTATCTTCCTTTGCTCAGCCTTCCTTATGGTCCAGCTCTCGCAGCCATAGGTTACTACAGGGAATACCATTGCTTTAACTATGCGGACCTTTGTTGTCAGTGTGATGTCTCTGCTCTTAACTATTTTATCAAGATTTGACATTGCTCTCCTCCCAAGAAGTAGACGTCTTCTGATTTCCTGGCTGCAGTCAGCGTCTGCAGTAATCTTTGTGCCTAGAAATACAAAGTCTGTCACTGCCTCCACTTTTTCTCCCTCCATTTGCCAGTTATCAATCAAGCCGGTTGCCATAATCTTGGTTTTTTTGAGGTTTAACTGCAACCCAGCTTTTGCACATTCTTCCTTCACCTTCATCATAATGCTCCTCAACTCCTCCTCGCTTTCAGCCATCAAAGTGGTATCATCTGCATATATGAGATTGTTAATGTTTCTTCCAGCAATTTTAACTCCAGCCTTGGATTCCTCAAGGCCAGCACGTCGCATGATGTCTTCTTCATACAGGTTGAATAGGTAGGGTGAGAGTATACAACCCTGCCGTACTCCTTTCCCAATCTTAAACCAGTCCGTTGTTCCGTGCTCTATTCTTACCGTTGCTACTTGGTCGTTATACAGATTCCTCAGGAGGCAGACAAGATGACTTGGTATCCCCATACCACCAAGAACTTGCCACAATTTGTTATGATCCACACAGTCAAAGGCTTTAGAATAGTCAATAAAACAGAAATAGATGTTTTTCTGAAACTCCCTGGCTTTCTCCATTGTCCAGCGGATATTGGCAATTTGGTCTCTAGTTCCTCTGCCTTTTCTAAACCCAGCTTGTACTTCTGGCAATTCTCGCTCCATGAATTGCTGGAGTCTACCCTGCAAGATCTTGAGCATTACCTTACTGGCATGTGAAATAAGTGCCACTGTTCGATAGTTTGAACATTCTTTAGTGCTTCCCTTTTTTGGTATGGGGATATAAGTTGATTTTTTCCAATCTGATGGCCATTCTTGTGTTTTCCAAATTTGCTGGCATATGCCATGCATCACCTTGACAGCATCATCTTGCAAGATTTTAAACAGTTCAGCTGGGATACTATCGTCTCCTGCTGCCTTGTTATTAGCAATGCTTCTTAAGGCCCATTCAACCTCACTCTTCAGGATGTCTGGCTAGAACTCACTGACCACACCGTCAAAGCTATCTCCAATATTATTATCCTTCCTACAGTATACAGATCTTCCGTATATTCTTGCCACCTTTTCTTGATCTCTTCTGCTTCTGTTAGGTCCTTACCATCTTTGTTTTTGATCATACCCATTTTTGCCTGGAATTTACCTCCGATGTTTCTAATTTTCTGGAAGTGGTCTCTTGTCCTTCCTATTCTATTGTCTTCTTCCACTTCCGCACATTGCTTGTTTAAAAATAATTCCTTATCTCTTCTGGCTAACCTCTGGAATTTTGCATTTAATTGGGCATAACTCCCCCTATCACTGTTGCCTTTTGCTTTCCTTCTTGGGCTACTTCCAGTGTCTCAGCAGACAGCCATCTTGCCTTCTTGGTTTTCTTTTTCTTTGGGACGTTTTTTGTTGCCGTCTCCTGAACAATGTTGCGAACTTCTGTCCATAGTTCTTCCGGGACCCTATCTACTAAATCTAGTCCCTGAAATCTATTCTTCACCTCCACTGCATATACCTTAGGAATATTAGTGAGCTCATATCTAACTGATCTGTGGGTCTTCCCTATTCTCTTTAGTCTGATTCTAAATTTTGCAATAAGAAGTTCGTGATCTGAACTACAGTCAGCTCCAGGTCTTGTTTTTACCGACTGTATAGATGTCCGCCACCTTTGGCTGCAAAGGATGTAGTCAATCTGATTTCGGTGTCGACCATCTGGTGAAGTCCATGTATAAAGTCGTCTTTTAGGTTGTTGGAAGAGAGTGTTGGTTATGCACAGTGAGTTGTCTTGGCAAAATTCTATCAGCCTATGTCCCGCTTCATTTTGTTCTCCCAGACCATGCTTGCCTGTAATTCCAGGTGTCGTCTGACTACCCATCTTAGCATTCCAGTCTCCTGTAATGAAAATAACATCTCTTTTTGGTGTATTATCCAGTAGGTGCTGCAGATCCTCATAGAACTGATCTACTTCTGCTTCTTCAGCATCTGTGGTTGGGGCGTATATTTGGATCACTGTGATGTTAAATGGCTTACCCTGAATTCGAATTGAGATCATTCTATCGTTTTTTGGATTGTATCCAAGCACTGCTTTAGCCACTTTATTATTAATTATGAAGGCTACTCCATTTCTTCTGTGGTCCTCTTGTCCACAGTAGTAGATCTGGTGGTCATCTGATGTGAAGTGGCCCATTCCAGTCCATTTCAGTTCACTGACACCTAAAATGTCTATATTTAATCTTGACATCTCACCAATAACCACATCCAATTTGCCCTGGCTCATAGATCTTACATTCCAGGTTCCTATGATGTGTTGATCTTTAGAACATCGGATTCGTCGTTCACCACCAGCACCGTCGGCCGCTAGCCGTCCTTTCGGCTTTGAGCTAGCTGCGTCATCACTTCTGGGGCTAGTTGAACTTATCCTCTGTTCCTCCCCAGTAGCATTTTGACCATCTTCCGACCTGGGAGTCCCGTCTTCCAATGGTATACCGACATATCTCTGGTTGTACTGATCCATTTAGTTTTCACGGCAAGAATACTGGGGTGGGTTGCCATTACCTTCCCCAGGGATCGTATTTAGTCTGACCTCTCTGCCACGACCTTCCCGTCTTGGGTGTCCCTTCATGGTTTAGCTCATGGTTTCATTGAGGTGCTCAAGCTCCAGCACCACGACAAGGTAACGATCTCCTTTGCTGGAGAAAAGTGGTGTTACATAATATAAATTGCCACTCTGCTAGACTGAAGTGTGGGATGCAAAAAAGTGATTTTCCTCTTTGCTGGCAATGTCCAATCAGTCCCTGTGTTTTGTCAAATATTTCTGAAGAAATGGGGAAAATATCCCACTTTTTTCATGGTGAATCCTGAAGTTATTTCACTATTTCTCCTGATGCATATACATGGATCCAGCATAAGAAATTTAGTCTTTACTCTTACCAATCATTACAAAACCCACTAAGTGTCATTGCTCAACTTACACGTTTCCACGTTTTACCTACATTCTTTCATCTATCCTGATATTGGCATTTGGAGATATTTTGGGATAAGCTGAGCATGGATGACCCTGAATGGAAGCAGACTCACCAAACATATCGCCAAGATTGCAGAAGAGCTTTGGCTGAAACTCAACTCGTGAGAAAAGCTAATAGGAGCTGGAGAGCATACCATGTCTTATTTTGGCAATGCATCCAAGTGAAGGAGGCTAGAATGTGGTTGTATATATAACCTCAAATAAGGGCATTTCTAGGCGGAACTACACCACGGCTTTGCAGTGGAATGTGAGAACTGAACCTGCTTAACCTTCACTAATGACTGAATTACACAGCTAACAATGTCAAAGATAACAAATTGTCCCAAATTTAATTCCTTACAATGCAAATAGTTGGAGAGCAAGTCCTTTCAGTGGGCCTTGGAAATCAATGTAGAAAAGGGGAGAAATCTGTAGTTAAAAAGACTCAGTACAAACCTTTACTGTCTGAAGTTAAGAAAAGGAGCTCCCAGGAGCACTAGAAGACCAATGGAGATATAGCCACCCTATGTAGCAACATTATTTAACTCCCCTTTTATTTTTAATCCGTTCAATCATGTCCAATTCTCAGAGACTGCCTAGACAAGAGAGCGACTAGCCTGGTGCCATAACTGCTACACCAAACTGACTCTCCTTCTTTAATGGATCTCCTTTTGTTAAAGTGCTGGCCATGTAATGACTTATTTTGCCAGTTTTGTCAGCACATCATCAGCTGCTCATTCTTAGATACATCCTTGATTGCATTGCTTTTCATTACATTTAATGGTGTATCTTCTTGGCTACAGTTTGATAGTAACATTTGGAGCTCTCTATTTTTGAGACCTTCACTTGTATAGCTTTACTGTAGCCTCTGGAAAGAGTGGACATTGCTAAGAGCTATGTATGTATGTATGTATGTTCTATAGTAATATCAGCCACATTTTTTTTAATTTGGGCAAATATGTTTCCTTCTGTTTATATCATTCTACTCATGTTATTCTTTCCTCTCCATATTTCTTGTCATACCAAGTTCATTCATAGTTACCACAGTATTTCATTTTTTAAAATCACTCTTTATGATGGCCAGAAAGCAGCATTAGGGGATGAGATACAGACATTATAAAGTATATCTTTATTCTATGTTTAGTATTTTTTCCATAAATCAATATCACTTAGAACATATGTTTTACCTCTATTTAGAAAGGTCTATGTCAGGGCGAGCGGATGGAGTGGCCTGGTCCTTCTCCTAGACACCAGTGATCCTTAGTCTGTATAGTAAGTAGACACTCACACAGAGATTATATAAAATAGCCTATTTACTTTATATACATACTTATTTACAGATCACTTCCCATGGGTAACAAAATGATACACCAATGATACAGCATACAAGAGGTAGAACGAGAAGAAAGAAATACAGGATTTCTCTGTATATATACATAAACTGACCAATCACGTTATAGGTCACTCTCATCATCTGCCACACCCAACTTAACTCTTAGCACCTGTTGTATGAGTCACACACTGACACATCATCCCTACAACAATGGCTGCTAATTGGGTGACTCTGCAGAATAATTCCCCTCTCACCTAGATATCAGGCCTCTCAGTATAATTTATATCTCTGTAAATTCCTGGGTATATAAAAACCCCAACACCCCTCCAATTTACAATAGATATTACATTTCACTTATACAGAATAGAAGACATACACATTTTGGACACACACATCCTATGTCTATCTATACTTAGAGGCTTTGTCATCACATCTGCTACATTACATTCAGATGGACAATATTGCAAATCAATCAGAGACTCTTTGATAGCATAGCTAACATTGTGATACTTGATATCAACATGTTTGCTCCTTGCTCTGATCTTATCATACTTTGCAATCTGTATACATGCTTCATTATCTTCGTATACACATATAGGACCCTCAATTGTTATATTAACATCCATTAACAATTGCCTATACCAAGGGTCGGAAATGGCGGCTCACGAGCCAGATGCGGCTCTTTGGCCCCTTGAGTGTGTCTCTTCCGCAGCTGAACTCACCCCCGCCCCTTCCACGTGATTGGCCCCCGCCCGCAAACCCCGCACCCTGGCTCTCACACTGAGGAAGGCCCGGCACGGCAGGGAGGCGCTGCTGGCCCGGGATGCAGCGCTGTCAGAGGCGGCGCAGGAGCGGCTGCAGGGGCTGCCGCAGCTGGAGATGGCGCTGCTCCGTGGCATCCAGGTGCTGGGCGAGGGCGCGGGCCCGGGATGCGAGCGGCAGGGCAGCGCAGGGCGAAGAGCCGCATGCTCTCCCCTTGGCCGCCTCCGGTCCGAGCCTGGCTTGGCTCCCGCGGCCGCCGCAGGGTTCGGGTTAGCGAGGGGAGAGGACGCCGAATGGCGGGGTGAGGGATTGATGGGGCGGGAGGGTGCACCCAGAGGGCCTCCCGTGGCCACTTCTCCAAGGCGGGTTGCAGAGCGCACGCTGCGCCCACGGGAATGCCTGGTCCCTCTGCTCCCTCCAGCTCCGCCACCAGCCCCAGCAGTGCCGCCCGTCCCATCCTGCTGCCCAGCAAACCTCTGCCGGCTCCGTCCCGCTGCCGCCACTGCCACCACCACGGCCAGGCCCCCTGTGCTGCCCTGACGCTCGCGTCCCAGGCCCACGCCCTTGCCCAACACCTGGATGCCATGGAGCAGCGCCATCTCCAGCCGCAGCAGCCCCTGCAGCCGCTCCTGCGCCGCCTCCGATGGCGCCGCATCCCGGGCCAGCAGCGCCTCCCTGCCGTGGCTCATTGGTCAGGTGGAAGGGCGCGGGGGAGCCGCACAGGTGCTGAGGGGGGCGGGCCCGGCAGCAGAGTCCCGGGCCGCCCGCCCGCCCCGCCCGCCTGCTTGCCTGCCTGCTTGCCTCCCTCCGTGAGGCCCCTCGCTGCCTTCCTGGGATCCGGGAGCACTGGAGAGGTCCACGGGGCAGCGTCGGGGCTTTCTCGCCCTCTCGAGGCTCGGCTGCAAGGGAACGGGAGTAGACCGCCTCGGTCCGGAGAAAGAGAGCGCCCTCTCTCCGGCTCAGATCCTGGGAAGGCAGCGGGGGGCCTCGCGGAGGGAGGCAAGCAGGCAGGCAAGCAGGCGGGAGGAGCGGGCAGCCCCGGCCTCCGCTGCCCCCCTTGGTGCCTGTGCGGCTCCCTCGCGCCCGCTCCGCCTGGCCAGACATGCCCCGCTCTGGAGGCCGGGCTCGCCGAGGAGGACCATGACTGCGTGGCTTATTGGGGCGGGTGGGAGGGCGTGTGGGAGCCGCACAGGCGCTGAGGGGTGTGGGCCCGGCAGCGGAGGCAGAGGCCCGCTCCACCCGCCCGCCCGCCCTGAGGGGACCCACCCGGCGGCAGCTCCCCTGAAGCACGCTGCTTGTCATCGCCGCCCGCCTCTTTTCCCACCCCCCATCATGTCCTTGGCCCGACGCAGGCGGGCGGAAGTGGCAGCCCCGCCGGCGCCGAGTGGCGGTAGCACGTCCCCACCACCACCCTTTCTCTCCGGCTCGGATCCCGGGGAGGCAGCGGGGAGGCAAGCAGGCAGGCAAGCGGGCGGGGCGGGCGGGCGGCCCGGGCCTCCGCCACCGGACCTGCCCCCTCGCACCTGCCCCAATAAGCCACGTGATTGGCTCCCGCCCACAAACCCCGCCCCCTTCCATGTGATTGGCCCCCGCCCAGAAACCCCGTCCCCTTTATATGCGATTGGCCCCCGCCCGCAAACCGTGCCCCCTGGCTCTCGAGCATTTAAAAATGTGCACAAGCATGTCAAAATGGCTCCCGGCATAAAAAGTTTGCCGACCCCTGGCCTATACCATATCAATTCTGAACATAGGTCAGATAATGCAGCATACTCCGCCTCTGCAGTTGATACGGCGACTGAATTCTGTTTCCGAGACCTCCACCCAACTAAGGTATTACCAAACATAATTATCAATCCTGTCATTGATTTTCTATCATGTACATCATTACCCCAATCACTATCTACATAGCATTTTAATTCCAATGGTTTACAAGGTTTTATCAATAAACATTTATCAATAGTCCCCTTATTTATTTATTTATTTATTTATTTATGTTTCAATTTATATACCGCTCCATCTCCCCACAAGGGAACTCTGGGCGGTTTACAAAACACAAAAATTAAAATCCGACAATTAAAACAACCAAATAAAACACTCTAATATATTAAAATTAAGTATAAAAATCCAAGATGCGGTGGTATGATGTTTGGATGTTTAAAAGGGCCCTATGGCACCAGCCATCCCCAAGAGGAACTGTTCCCCCCCTCCCCCCACGCAAGGTGGCAGAACCAGGTCTTTAAGTTCTTTCTGAAGGCCGGGAGCGATGAGGCCTGCCTCACCTCCGGGGGTAGCATATTCCAAAGGGTGGGCGCCGTTACCGAGAAGGCACGCCTCCTAGACCCCGTCAGGTGACATTCCTTTACGGACGGGATCCGTAGCATGCCCTCTCTGAATGACCGAGTGGGACGGTTCGACGTTATGGGGATGAGACGGTCCCTCAGGTAACCTGGCCCCATGCCATGTAGGGCTTTAAAGGTGATAACCAACACCTTGAATTGGACCCAGAAGCACACAGGCACCCAGTGCAGCTGTCGCAACAGAGGTGTCACATGCGCTGATCTAGGCACACCAATAACTGCGCGAGCAGCCGCATTCTGGACCAATTGAAGCTTCCGGATACTCCTCAAGGGTAGCCCCATGTAGAGCACATTGCAATAGTCTATATGGGAGATGACCAGGGCATGAGTGACTGTATGGAGGGCTTCCCGATCCAGGATAGGGCGTAACTGACGCACAACACGAAGTTGTGCAAAAGCCCTCCTGGCCACGGCTACCACCTGCTCTTCGAGCAGGAGCCGTGAGTCCAGAAGAACCCCCAAATTACGCACTTGGTCTGAATGGGGTAGTGCAACCCCATCCAGAGCTAGAGATGACAACTTCCTGGATCCACGGGACCCATCAATCCACAGCCACTCCGTCTTACCAGGGTTCAGTCGAAGCCTGTTGTTCCCCATCCAGACCCCCACAGCCTCCAGGCACTGAGAAAGGGTAGCCACCGCATCACTTATCTCACCAGGGATGGAAATATATAATTGAGTATCGTCTGCATATTGATGGTATCTCATCCCATGGTGACGGATGATCTCACCCAGCGGTTTCATGTAGATGTTAAATAGGAGAGGGGAAAGAACCGAACCCTGCGGTACCCCACAGACGAGGGGGCGAGGGTCGGATCTTTCCTCTCCTATTACCACCGATTGGGAACGGCCCTGGAGGAAGGAGGTGAACCAGCGCAGAACTACGCCTCCCACCCCCAACTCCCTGAGCCGTCCCAAAAGGATACCATGGTCGATGGTATCGAATGCCGCTGAGAGGTCAAGAAGAGCTAGGATGGATGCACTCCCTCCATCCCGCTCCCGCCAGAGATCATCTGTAAGCGCGACCAATGCAGTTTCCACCCCATATCCCGGCCTGAAACCTGACTGGAAGGGGTCCAGATAATCCGTATCATCCAGGATCCTCTGGAGTTGCAATGCCACCGCTTTCTCAACCACCTTCCCTAAAAAGGGGAGGTGGGAGACAGGACAAAAATTGTCCAATATAGTAGGGTCCAGTGATGGATTCTTGAGGAGGGGGTGCACCAAAGCCCCTTTAAAAGCAGCTGGGAACACCTCCTCCCCCAGAGATGCATTAAACATCACCTGGACCCAACCACATGTCACCTCCCGGGCTGCCTGTACCAGCCAGGAAGGGCATGGGTCCAGATGACATGTGGTGGCCCTTACAACCCGAAGGATCCTGTCCACTTCCTTAGGTCCAACAGGATCGAACTGTTCCCAGATAACCGGGCAAAGACGTTCCCTCGGCATCTCCCCAGACTGTGCTACACGCTTAGAGTCCAACTTAGACCGAATCTGAGCGACTTTATCCTGCAGATGCTCAGAAAATTCTTCCGCACGGCCCTGTAGGTGGGACACAGACTCCACCTTACCCAACAGAGATCTTGTTATCTTAAACAGGGTCGTCGGGCGGCATTCTGCGGACGCAATAAGAGCGGAGAAATATTGACGTTTCGCCACTCTTACCGCCACAAGGTAGGTCTTAACAGCGACTCTAGTTTGTGTTCGGTCAGATTCAGACTTTGTCTTTCTCCAGCGGCGCTCTAGGCGTCTCTTAACCCTCTTCAAGACCCTCAACTCCTCTGTATACCAAGGGGAGTATCGGGTCAAGTGTGGCAAGAGAGGCCGCATAGGCGCTATCCTGTCCAAGGCCCCGGCCATCCTCCCTATTCCAGGCTGCGGCCAGGACCTCCACTGGAGTGTGCAGTAGATCCTGAGGTACAGCCCCCAGCTCCCTCTTAAACCCTATTGGGTCCATTAGTCGCCGGGGGCAGACCAATCGATTGGGTCCTGCCTCCCTGCGGAGTGGGGCGGCATAAGAGAATCTGAAGGTCACCAGGGCATGATCTGACCATGACAAAGGGGAAAGATGTAACTCTCCCTTCAGAGCATACTGCCACTGCTCCGACAAGAAAACTAAGTCTGGGGTGAGTCCACTGTCTCGAGTTGGGTCTCAAATAATCTGGAACAGGCCCATGGCTGCCATGGTAGTCATGAACTCCCGAGCTGCCTCCGAGGCACGTCCCAGGGACGGCAGATTGAAATCCCCCAGAACCATAAGCCTAGGGAATTCCACCGCCAGCCCCGAGACGGCCTCCAGCAGCTCAGGCAGGGATGTCGCTACGCAGCAGGGAGGCTGGTACAGCAGCAACACTCCCAACTGTTCTCGAGAACCCAACTTGAAAAACTGGGTCTCACAACCGGCCACTTGCGGAGCAGTGCCCCTGAAGGCCACTAGAGACTCTCGAATTACAACCGCCACCCCTCCTCCCCTGTCCCTGAGTCTCGGCTGGTGCCACACTTGAAACCCGGCTGGGCATATTTCAGAGAGGGCTACCCCCCCCCTCCGAGCTCAGCCAGGTCTCGGTGATACATGCCAGGTCTGCCCCCTCTTCCGTGATCAAATCACATATGAGGGGGCCCTTGTTGTTAACAGACCTGGCATTAAGCAGCAGCAGCCGGAAACCGGGGCCCTCAAGGATCTGCTGACCAGGACCTGGGTATGAACGTGGAGGGCCGGAACACGCCACCGGTAATAAACACCGGGGGCGTCTTCCCCAATGATGGCCCGCCCTCCAGTTCCCATCATAACATCCCCGGCCCGTCACCACTTCGATAGGGCAGCCCACTCCATAACCCCCAGAGCTTCCAGGTCCAGATGCCTCCACTCCCAGACCTTCAAAGACCCTAGGTTGAAACACGGGTCCCCTCCCACACGCACACATCTCTCAAGCTCAGTCAACTTCTAGTGATGGTAGGCCCCCCCCCAGCGCACCAGCCTAAGCTCTCGGCACTGAAAGGGCCTAACCACCACAACCACACCTACAATGTCCCCCCACAACCACTCTCACTGGTTGCAGAGAGATATCATCCACTCCTGCCCACCACCTGTCTCTCACTCAGGTGTGGGCACTCATACATACTATCACACAATCTTGGACTCCCCCCTGACTCTCTCACATCCAGGGGGGGCCACATTCACACTACAGGGACCCTAAAAAGTCTCTGCCGCCTATAAATAAATGTGGGTGCAGATGGGGGCTTCCTCTTAGTTGTTAAACTAAAGTTAAAAGTCCAATAAAAACCTTCCACCGTTGTTGATTTCCGGGGGATATTATGGCTGGTCCCCAATTCCTGAACCCGTCGTCCCCCCTTAGACCCCCGCCCCCACAGTTAAAGACCACCAGGCCCACCAAAAGATCGTCCAAATCAGCGTGCCTTAAGACCTAGCACGCTCCGCTGCTCTGCTCTCCCGTCTTGTTGTAGTGCCAAGGTCTCGCAAGCCTCCAGTGTATATTAAATCTCTGGGGCTCGCCAGGTCCATTAATAGTTGCGGGGGTTCGTCAAAGTCCGTTTTGGCCCCAAGTTCCCAAAAATATAGTGAAGTACTTGTCCGCAAGGCCCACAGGCTTCTGATTATACTCCGCCACTCCGCCGTTTCCTCCACTACACCAGAGGGCTGCCAAGGGGCCGCGCGTCTTCGACCGAATAGTAAGGAGTCACCAGGGATCACTGGGAGTCCGCCCAGTCCGCAATGGGCTCGCCCGAGCCCCCAAAGCCCGCAGGGAAAAGCACCGCGTTTCGCCGTTTTCGCCATCTTCCAACTCTCCTCCTCCAAACGGCCATCGCGTTTTGCTGCCCCGCTTTGCCGCCTCGTCGCCTGCTGTTCCACCCAGGGGGGTCCAGCCATCTCCCCACCTCGGTCTAGAAATGAAAGCCGAGGGAACCTCACAAAATCCCCTACCCACACCTCCAGGTAACAAAAAGGCAGGTAGGGTGGGATTCAGGAGACCAGGAACCCCTCTCCCGGAGCAGCGCTCAGCAGCGGCCGCTCCCGATCGCCATCTTGGATTCTTGTCTTAAGATACCTAAATACCTAATTTGTGACACAAATTCTGTCTGTTATTACTTTTGATCCTTCTGATAGTATTGGAGTGAGCGCTGTGCTAAAAAGGCCTAGCAGAATGATTACGCAATATCTACTGGCCATATGCACTCCATTATTTATTTTGTATCTCTTGATAATTGTATTCTCACAATATGCTACATCAATGTGGTGGGAGATGTTTGGCAAAGCTGTTTGAACATCTATTCTTTAAGCTTTGTTAACGATGCCCCACCATGCTTGAAGAAGGAGAACATGCTTTTTTTTTTTGGTCATTTCTCACAAACTGTCAATCGCCCTGTATTGGTAGGCTTCATTTGGGGCCATCTGATAGAAATAATGTGTTTCAGAGCTATCATTCTTATGTAGAGGAGAGCCATACGTGATCTGTTGAAGGGAAAATTTAAAAATTGGGATAAGAACAACAATTGCATATCTTCATTTGGGTCATGGGCCTCTAAGGGTATGGTGGGAGGTTAATGATAAAACCTATATTATTATATTATATTCTGTTCCTTTGCACTTACGATTGTTAGGATATTATTGGACTGTGTCATGTACCAAATACAGTAGGCCTCCTAGAATTGTTATTCAACAATATCTATAGGCCCACATGCACTCCTTCCTCAATTTCCATAATTTATTTTGTATCTATTGCTTAACTGTGTTCTCACAACATGTTACATCAATGTTATGACAAAGGTTTGGTAAAACGTGATGTTTACTCATATATGGTACAATCTTTGTCAACATAGCCCAGCCAGGTTTGAAGAAGGTAGTCATGTTTATTTTTTCTCCTTCTTTCTCCTCAAAATGCATCCCCAGCTTATGAAAGGCAGACTTTCAATATAGGAGAACTCCAGCATGAAATAGATATCCCTGAATTTTTTATTTATTCATTAATATGTACATATGTTTTGTTAGATTTCTTTCCCACTTTACCTGGATGAAATCAAGGCGGTATACATACACCTTGCTGTTTTTCTTCAGAACAAAAAATCTGTAAAGTAGGTTAGAGTGAAAGAGAGTGACTGGCTCAGTGTTACCCAATGTAATGGGAAGAAGGAGTAACCTTCAGGAACAAGAGGAAGAGCACAACCAAGACAACGGTTAGATAAAAAATCTGAGTCTGGGCCAGAACAGTAACCCGAGTAAGTGCCTCAGACAAGACCCTCCCTAGTTCTCAGAAACATAAAGGGAGAGAGGGAAGAAGCACATTCAGACTTGCAAGATTCTGTTCCTATAATCTAATATTAAAAGTATCCTATAACTGGTTGAATTCATACTGCCCTCTTAATCACTGGAACCTAAAAATAACTGTATTTCCAAATATTAAGCAAAAACAAAAAACTAAATAAAAAACACGTTTTAGGTTTTTTTAGTGTTTTCAGTTCACCCATTTTTTGTTGAATATCAAACATGCCGGATTAGATACCAGAAGATCAAGAACTCCTATCCCACCTGAGGAACTGCTAACTTGTTCTGTTTCTAAGTCATGAAGCATGGCTTTGCTCCACTCACTCTCTATCAGTCCTAGAAAGAAGGTACTACTTCCAAAAGTTACCAAGTTACCAAGAGTCAGAGTTGACTCAATAAACCATAACAACAACTGAAGCAAAAGCCTTATAAGTTTTCCTGTATTTAAGTTTGAAAAATCAAGAAAAATCAAGAAAGAAAGAAAGAGAATAAATACATGAATATAGAACCTTGTTTTAATAAATTAAATGGAAATTATATCCTTTGGAATGATTAGATTTGTAGTCTGCTACCTTTATAGGCTGGTTTAATATTGTTATTCTCCTTAAATTAACAAATATATAAGAAACCAGTATAAGCAAATTGATTGAGCAAATTACCCTCATTTATTATGATAACCTTCTGCATGAGAATATTACTAGCTATCATAGAATTATTATGTTCTGACTATTTGAACTTTAAGCTGTTCAAAATGGCTCCCTACCACTATGTTAAGTTCTAAATAATTTATGTAATAAGTTGACATTGTTTTATGTGTTTCATAAAAAAAAGATATTTAAACCTTTGTGTCTTCAAATCCCATTGGTATCAGGAGACTGTAGACAAGATATTAATATCCTGTGAGTTGCCTATAGTTCCTACCTGTGGAACTTTGTAGATCCCCAAAATATATGCCATAGTGAAAGAGATTCCAGAAAAAAGAGCTCCGATGACTGAAACTAGTTTGTTCTGAATGTCACACTTATAATTTGGGATGAATTTCTTCTGCTTGGAGAAAAGTTCCATTGTGGCATATATTGAATATCTCCCACCATAATTATCATAGATTCTGAAACCCAGAGTGAAGTTGGCTAAGATCTGAGGGGTTTCATTGATCTCCTTCACGGCAAATACCAAAGCCAAGATATGTTGATAGTACTTGGTAAGAACGCTGCAATCAGGATTAAATACTGCATCAAAGGAAGTTCTGCATCTAAGAAAGTCATTTTAATATTTATGCTTCATTGAAGGTCTCTAGAATGGAACATTGAATGAATGTTTGTTTATTCGGTCAATGAACAGCAACTTAAAATAAATTAAAATAACAATTAAAATCACACTAATCAATTAAATACAAATATAAGAATGGAACATTCACTTTCCCATATTATGTCATTTTATTGGAATCAAAACCATTTCAGTGTTTTATTTCATGGATTCTTTAAATGGTGCACATAAGGGGTATTCTGGATACACTGAGAATAATTTTTCAGTAGAATTATCGTTGGTTTTTCTTAGACTTTTTTAGAAGACTGTCTCTATTTGATGGAGTAAAAGCAAGTAGCAATACCTTGAACCTGAGTAATGCTTTGAGTACTGCTTTAATAGGACAACTCTCCTATTCTCATATGGCTTGGAAACAATTTATGAGACATCCTTTTGATTCCATGAGTAATTTCAAATTATTTTCTGTTATGGGGTAATTTTATATTATTTTTAAATATAGGAAGTATATTGCATTTTTATTACGTTGTGCTCCTAAGGTAAGAAAATTGTATAGCATCAAACGTAGTTTAATACAGAACTAGATTAATATTAGGATAAAGTAAGAATTTTAATTCCATCAGTGAAATAAAGTGTATAAAAATATTTTTAAGTTACCTAGCAAGCTAACAGCATTTGTCCATTTTCCCTCTAAAATCCGTTCTCCTAATTATGCTTTGTGGCAATTAAATGAAAAAATCCATTATAATGTTCAACTTCACTTAATTATTTGCTAGAGACAGCCAGTCTCAGTATCAGTTGCTTTAATCAGTTGCTTTAATAGCATCTGTTGTCCTTGACTGTTGCCTTTCATTAGTTCATCCCTCAAGATCATATGCAGTAAAAGATTTATGTAATAAGTTGTTTTATGTTTTTCATAAAAAAGATATTTAAACCTTTATGTCTTTAACCTGTTCAAAATGGCTCATGAGTATGTTAACTTCCAAAATATGTTTTACTCATTGTAATCATTTGACATTGTTTTATGTGTTTCATAGAAAAAGAGACATTTAAATCCATCTAGGTTTGCAAAACTCAGGAAACTGTGGACCAGATATTAATTTCCTGAGAGTTCCCTTAAGTGCCTACCTGTGGAACTTTGTAGATCCCCAAAATATCTGCCATTGCGAAAGAGATTCCAGAATAAAGCTCTCCAATGACTGAAATGAGTTTGTTCTGGATGTCACAGTTATAATTGGGAATGAATCTCTTCTGACTGCAGAGAAGTTCCATTGTGGTATATTTTGTATATCTCCCACCATAATTATCATAGATTCTAAAGCCAAGAGTGAAGTTGGGTAAGATCTGAGGGGTTTCATTGTTCTCCTTCATGGCAAATACCAAAGCCAAGATATGTTGGTAGTACTTGGTAAGAACACTGCAAACAGGATTAAATACTGCATCAAGGGAAGTTCTTTATCTAAGAAATTCATTTTAATATTTATGCTTCATTGACTGAGAACCTTCATCGACATATGCTTCATTGAAGGTCTCTAGAATGGAACATTCACTTTCCTATATTATGTCATTTTATTGGAAGCAAAACCATTTCAGTGTTTTATTTCATGGATTCTTTAAATGGTGCACATAAGGGGTATTCTGGATACACTGAGAATAATTTTTCAGTAGAATTATCGTTGGTTTTTCTTAGACTTTTTTAGAAGACTGTCTCTATTTGATGGAGTAAAAGCAAGTAGCAATACCTTGAACCTGAGTAATGCTTTGAGTACAGCTTTAATAGGACAACTCTCCTATTCTCATATGGCTTGGAAACAATTTATGAGACATCCTTTTGATTCCATGAGTAATTTCAAATTATTTTCTGTTATGGGGTAATTCTCTATTATTTTTAAATATAGGAAGTATATTGCATTTTTATTACGTTGTGCTCCTAAGATAAGAAAATTGAATAGCATCAAACATAGTTTAATACAGAACCAGATTAATATTAGGATAAATAAGAATTTTAATTCCATCAGTGAAATAAAGTGTATAAAAATATTTTTAAGTTACCTAGCAAGCTAACAGCATGTGTACATTTTCCCTCTAAAATCCGTTCTCCTAATTATGCTTTGTGGCAATTAAATGAAAAAATCCATTATAATGTTCAACTTCACTTAATTATTTGCTAGAGACAGCCAGTCTCAGTATCGGTTGCTTTAATCAGTTGCTTTAATAGCATCTGTTGTCCTAGACTGTTGCCTTTCATTAGTTCATCCCTCAAGTTCATATGCAGTAAAAGAAGCAAAATGCAATGTTTACTCTATGTGCATAATTTCAATATGAATCACTTTCAATAATTGTGTTAAATAAATATAATTAACTATATGAGCACTCCCAGACAGACACACACATGCACACAGATAGAAAAAAGGAAAGGGGGAGAGAGAGTAGATTTCTCACAGAAATTCATCATTAAATGAATGGTGGGGATCTTCACCGAAGGTAGGAGGAGTTGTAGGGATGGTGATAAGAGATGCAATACCACCAATGATAAAGTCACCAGCTTGAAAATAATTGTGCACAATGGGAAGTGGCTCATTGCTAGTACATTTTGCCATTTCAGTCATACATACTGTCCATGGCAAGAACAGGATTAAGAGCAACAATTGTGCCATTGTTATGTCAGCTCCCAGTTATCTACAAATTGTCAAGTTTCCATCTTATTCTGAAGTTTCTTCACTGTTTCTCCAGTCTGATTTAAATGTCCACCAATTTCTTTGAGAGCTCCATTCTCCACTGAAGGTGTGAATACTTGTGCATTCTATCATGTCTCAATCCTTTGCTTTGCTAGTGTTTACCAAGCCTCCCAAAGTGTTTTTTAGGGAAGCAGAATTAATCACAGTCTTTTAAATAATTATAGGTCAGAGAGAATACAATATCTATTTTAAAATTCCAATTTCTTTGTTGTATTGTGAAGAACATGTGACCACTAAATACTACTTTTTTCACACCCAATAATGGAACAAAGCACAAGTGTATAAGGAAGGACCCCAACTGATCCAACAGCCATTACTCAAACTAAGAAAAGATTATGCAGTAGAAAGGGGGGAAAGGGATGTGTATGTGCATGTAGTCTCTCATACACACACAATATATCTATTCATTATATTTATATGTACTTTTATTGATGACAGATTCTTAACCTAATTTTTATGTTATTATTATTAACAACTGCTACAGCCACCTGTAATAATGCAGATACTCACTTATTGCAATTGATCTTTTTAACACTTCAGCCTTTAAGTCATCATCACTCCTTCATACATTATTCTACTTTCTACAACTCGATTCTATTCCTTTTAGACTCATCACTCCATAGTTTTAGCTAAACTTTCTACATTTTCATTATAGTCACTGTTATCTTTAAAATCTCAAACATTTCATTTTATGCGCTGCATTATCAATTTTTTTTAAAAACCAGTCAATATTTATACTGCATGGATTACATTATTCTTTCAACAGGACAGCTGCATTCCTTTTTTCAAAGATTGGTTTTCATTGTCATGACTGAAATAAGGAGACTTCCTGTTGTTGAAACTGGAACTGCACAATGTAAAATTAAACTTTATCTGAAGATAAGTTACATAACATTAATTGATATTCTCTATTTTTTTCTAGTTTAACAAGTATCTCCAAGATGCCTATAAATATTTACTTATTTAGTAACAACAATCATACAACACCCCATTCTAATATCCAGGGAACGATAAGAAAAAACTCACAATAAAGGAATTATTAACACAAATGGAGAATAATAATGGTCACCCCCTCCTCCTCCATGGGCATGAAGACTATCAAAAGCCCATGTAAATTGAGGTCTTGACAGTAGCCAAAGGGCCAGGCATATCTACAGGGGAAACAATACCCAGTGTTATGCCTACCACAGATAGTTAGAGATATCGGGTCTCAACCAAGAACGTCTCACAAAAGCTTGAAGGAGGAGGCAGCCTGTGCTCTAACTTAATCTTACTTGCTTTGTGTGGGAGGGGCTGTATCCCAATTTCCTGTTCCTGTTCTTCTTTTCTCCTCTTTCCTGCTCGAATCTCCTACCAAGGAGGACGATCAGCTATGGCTATCCACGTTGCTCACACTTCCATTCAGATGGGACACATTAACAAGCATGTGGGTCTCTTCAGAACCTATTGCTCGCATGCATGGACCGTTTCTACTAAGAAACTGTAAGTTACAATAAAACTGTAAGCTCTTTTTTACGTTACTTTACGTTAATGTGTGAAGTTTGTTTATTTTGTGTTTTGAACTGATTAAGCCTTGTGCAAGTTTATGGGAACGCTTCTACTCTGCTACATACTAATAAGAAGCTGCGTGGAGTTCTGGTAATACCATCCCAGGATTCCTACATTGGGTTTCAGCCCCAGTACATCCCAGAGTCAAACTGCAAACCAGTGCAGCTTGGCAGACTGAGAGTTATTTTTGGAAAAGGGTTTCTTTGGCCTTACAGCCAAGAAACTGCTTGCACAATTTAAAAAGGCTCAGTTCAATTTTTTTCTCTCTCTCCTTAAACAATGGAGCAGAGAGGGGAGGGGCTTCCCCCCCTTCCAATGCTAAATGAAGACAACTTCTCTGCTTGGCTGTATAGATTGAGATTAAGATTTACCTTCCAAAGCAGGATAGATTGTTTAGACTCTCCTCCACCACAGCCAGGAGATTCTGATGAAGCCAAGAAGTCATGGGATCATAAAAATAACCTAGCCATGATTTTGATCTCTGGATCATTGCCTGACCACAGGCTGGCAGAAATAAAAGGTCTTGCCACTGCCAAATATATGATTGATAATCTACAAATTTTATATTCAGAACAAGATGACCAAAAGAGTTCCCCATGTGGGGAGATGGGCGGTCAATCAAATCAAATCAAATCAAATCAAATCAAATCAAATCAAATCAAATCAAATCAAATCAAATCAAATCAAATCAAATCAAATCAATAAATAAAAGACTGTTTATTTATTAAGAGAATTAATGGAGTCCAGGCTTCAAGAAGGCCATAGGTTGTAAGTGGGTGTTCAAAGCAAAACAGGATGAGAATGGCGAAGTACAAAGGTACAAGGACAGATTGGTAGCAAAAGGCTACTCACAAAAATATGGAGAGGACTATGATGAATGTTTTGCTCCCATTGTGAAACACACCACAATTAGAATGCTCCTAAGCCTAGCATCTCTAGGAACATGGACGTTGAACATTTAAATATTAAGACCGCATTTTTGCATGGAGAGATACAGGAAGAGTTATATATGACTCAGCCACCAGGCTTCACTAATCCCAATAACAAACATCTTGTTTGCAAGTGACAGAAGGGGATTTATGGCCTGAAGCAGGCAGCCAGAGCATGGAACAAGAAGTTAAACCAAATACTTCTTGACCAGGGTTTTGCTCAAGGAAAGGCTGACCCCTGCCTGTACACAAGACACAGAAATGGCAGGGATGTGTACATACTATGTTATGTGGATGATTTAATTATCTGCCACAGTAACAAAAGAGTCTTTGATTATGTTGTTTCCCAACGAACAAAGAGGTAGAGGTGAAACATCTGGGCAATGCCAGCTACTACTTAGGGATACAGATTGAGAGAGAAGAAGATGGGAGCTTATTTCTAAGTCAGAAGCAAAAGATCTTAGAACTGTTGGAAAGCCCAGGACTGCAAAATGCTAATCCTATGCCTACACCAATGGAAACAGCTTTCCATAAACAACACGAACCCACCAATCTCCTACCAGAGAACAATGACTATAGAAGTGCCATAGGCAAGCTGTTGTATCTAGCCACCAACACTAGGCCGGACATAGCTGCTGCAGTGGGCATTCTGTGTAGGAAAACAAGCACACCCACACAAAGAGACTGGACTGGTGACAAGTGGGTGGAAAGGTACCTCAAGGGGACCATGCATCTAAAACTAAAACTGCCAGCCACTGAGAATCCTAGACTACTGGGATTCACAGATGCGGACTGGGCAGAAGACATTTCTGATCGCAAGTCCACCAGTTGATATGTGTTTTTCTATGGGGGTTGTGCAGTAAGCTGGGGTAGCCACAAACAAGGCACAGTTGCTCAGTCATCCACTGAGGCAGAATACGTTGCAGCCACTGAAACATGCAACGAGGTAAAATGGTTCAAGCTACTGCTTGGAGATATGGGGATAGAGGAACCAGTCCCTATCCAAATCTTTGAGGATAATCAGAGTTGCATTAGACTCTCACAGTCAGAGAAGATTGGTGGGAGGACCAAGCACATTGATGTAAAGCATCATTTGGTGAGGGAGCTGCAATACCAAGGGTTAGTCAAACTAGACTACTGTCCCACAGGGAACATGATAGAGGACATCTTCACAAAGCCGTTATCTAGAATCAGTTACCAAGAACTGAGAGGGAAATTAAATCTTGTGGGACATTGAGTCATGCACAGGTTGAAAAGAAGGGGATGTTAGAGATATCGGGTTTCAACCAAGCATGTCTCACACAAGCTTGAAGGAGGAAGCAGCCTCTGCTGTAACCTAATCTTACTTGCTTTGTGTGGGAGGGTCTGAATCCCAGTTTCCTGTTCCTGTTCCCTTCTCTTTTCTCTTTCTGCTGGAATCTCCTACCAAGGAGGATGGGCCAGCTATGGCTCCCACGTTGCTCATAGTTCCATCCAGGTGGGCAACATTAAGGAAGCATGTGGGTCACGTCAGAACCAATTGCTCACACGCATGGACCGTTTCTACTAAGGATATGTGAGTTACAATAAAACCGTAAACTCTTTTTTTGTTACTTTACATTAACGTGTGAAGTGTGTTTATTCTATGGCTGTTGTGAGTCTTCCGGACTGTGTGGCCGTGTTCTGGAAGTTGTGGTTCCTAACGTTTCGCCAGCATCTGTGGCCAGCATCTTCAGAGGGCAGGAGCACAGATAGAAGCAAAATCTCTGTGCCCAGGTAGAGTGGCAATGTTCTATTTATAGAGCTAAATTATAGGAGATTAGGTGGGGTTTTTTGTTGTGTTGAAATGTTAACGAGTGGCTGATGAGCGTGATTAGCATGTTCATTGTGAGAAGTATTCCCATGTCCTGGTGGTTGGACTGAGTTCGTTGACCTTTTGCAGGCTGTGTTTTTCAGGACTGGTAGCCAGGTTTTGCTAATTTTTAAACTTTCTTCTTTTTTATTGTAACTGTGCTGGTGTTTGTGAATTTCAATGGCTTCTCTGTATAATCTGGTGTAGTGGCTTTTGGTGTTGTCCAGTATTTCTGTGTTTTCAAATAGGATTTTGTGTCCCGTTTGCTTGAGAGCATGTTCAGCTACTGAAGATTTTTCTGGTTGCTGTAGTCTGCAGTGTCTTTCATGTTCTTTTATCCTGGTGTGAATGCTTCGTTTTGTGGTTCCGATGTATACTTGTCCACAGCTGCATGGTATGCAGTATACTCCTGCAGCGGTGCGGGGGTCCCTTTTGTCTTTTGCTGATTTTAGCATTTGTTGTATTTTTCTGGTGGGTCTGAAGACTGTTTGAAAGTTGTGTTTTTCCATCAGTTTTCCCATGCGGTCAGTGACTCCTTTGATGTAGGGCAGGAATACTTTGTTTGTGGGGGGCTGTTTTTCTTCAGTGGGATGTTGTTTTCTTGGTTTGATGGCTCTTTTTATTTCATTCTTGGAATAGCCATTTGCCTGTAGGACCCAATTCAGATGGTTAAGTTCATTGTTGAGAAATTGGGTTTCACAGTTTCGATTAGCACGATCCACCAAGGTTTTGATCATGCCTCTCTTTTGTCGTGGGTGGTGATTGGAATTTTTGTGTAGATATCGGTCCGTATGGGTGGGTTTTCTGTATACTTTGTGTCCTAGTTTGAGGTCTGGATTGCGTATGACCAGCGTATCTAAAAATGGAAGTTTGCCATCAGTTTCTTTTTCCATGGTGAATTGTATATTGGGGTGGATGCCGTTTAGGTGGTCCAGAAATTTCTCCAGTTCTTCTTCAGTATGACTCCAAATTGCGAAGGTGTCATCCACGAACCGGAACCAGACTGTTGGTGTAATGGGTGCCGATTCCAAAGCCTGTTTTTCAAAGTGTTCCATGTAAAAGTTTGCTATGACTGGGCTCAGGGGGCTTCCCATGGCAACGCCATCCATCTGTTCATAGAACTCATTCTCCCATTGAAAGTAACTAGTTGTTAGGCAGTGTTGAAATAAAGCTGTAATGTCTTCTGGGAAGATTTGCTTGATGAGTGCCAGGGTGTCCCTTACTGGCACCTTGGTAAACAGGGAGACCACGTCAAAGCTGACCAGTTTGTCCATGTGGTTGAGTTTTAGGGTGCTGATTTTGTTGATGAAGTGTCCTGAGTCTTTGATGTGGATGGAGTCTGTCCGATGTGGGTCTGTAAAAGGGTTGCCAAATGTTTGGATAATTCATATGTCGGGGAGCCAATGGCACTTACAATGGGTCTGAGTGGGATCGAGTCTTTGTGGATTTTGGGGAGTCCGTATAGTCTAGGTGAGTTGGGTCCTACAGGCAAATGGCTATTCCAAGAATGAAATAAAAAGAGCCATCAAACCAAGAAAACAACATCCCACTGAAGAAAAACAGCCCCCCACAAACAAAGTATTCCTGCCCTACATCAAAGGAGTCACTGACCGCATGGGAAAACTGATGGAAAAACACAACTTTTTCTGAAAAAGATGATGATGAAAGCAGTTTGTCGGAGAAGACATGTCACCTTAGTTGGCTGACCGATGAATAGTAATGCGGAAAGGAAGCAGAGCAGGAGGGTGACCAGGAGAAAGTAGGTGAGATCCCAGTTGCTGGCTTTGACGATGGGAGTGTTGTGATGCATCAGAAATGTCCTTAGTACCAGAACTGTGATTGTGGAACAGAAAAGAGAAAAACAGGCTAAACCAATCCCCAAAGGTTCTTTATAGGACAAGAAACTTATATCCTTAGGAATACATGAATCCTGTTTTTTGTTGGGATAATTTTCATCTGCACAGCTGTAACAGTCATTCAGATCTGAAATGGAAAGGATATGGTCTGAGCCTAAATTTATCCATTTATCAACACCTTTATAATTTCTTAGATTGCTGAATATGTGATAGCCCTTTCATCCACACACAGCAATGAAATAAACCCTATATGAACTGCGTAGAAACCATATCTATAAATGCAGATAATATGCAGCAGTCCTAGCACATGAACAGTAAAGTCCACAATATATCACTACTTTAAGCAACACATTAAAAATGTCGATGGTTTCTTATATAAGACACTTTATAGTAAGTCATGGAATTTTGGCTTTTATATCTGGGCTGAAAAAATGTGAATGGCCACTTGATGGTGGCAAAGGGATAGAGAAACTCTTACTCTTTGCTATGTAGTGATCTTCATGATATCAGAAATCTAGACATGGTAGCCTTTAGCTGTTGAGGATATCAGTTGGATTTCTCTAGATTGGTCCATCTATCTTGAGTCCGAATCATTCAGTGCTTGAACCCTGATGTTGATAGATGCTTCTCAGTTTGGAAAAGCCAGGATAGATAGAAGTTGCCAGGATGATTTCTGATTTAAATTTCTTTAACTTCCCAAGAATAGTGTCCTAAGCACAGTCATCCAGGAAGGTAAGGTAAGGGGAGGGATCAACATCAAAATGGCAGTTGTGACTGGCTGGTTAAGGCATGAACTGCACACATTTAAAAAGGGGTGAGAATTTGATTGCCCAGCCATACCAACCAGTTTGAGGTTGCTGACCTCCCTATACATGTTCCTGGCCCTAAGCCACATTGACCGCAATGCATAATTTGAACAGGAAGCTGGTATAATCCAAATACTGTATGTGTTTTGCAAACAAACAAACAACAACAAAACAGCCCCAATTGGGTTTTCTCAGAAGTCTACAACTTGAGGACCACATGTGGCCAGCAAAAGCCTTGATTGCAGCCTCCCAAAATTTCAAAAACTGCTAAAATTGTTATTTATTCACTTGTTAATTTGCTTACATATTTATTTAAAGTGAAGGAGAAATTATAACATACATGAAAGACTGAATCTTAAGTAGAATACTTATTGTAAATAGAATGATTTTTTTGTCCTGGTTCCATTGAAAACATTAAAAAAAAGTGCGGGACCACTCAAAGGCCAAGTGTATTGCTGAGCCCAGGAAAATTCTTTCAAAGGTGGACCATCAGAAATGTATGACTTTTAATTGTCCATCATGCTGTCATCAAGATTTGGCTGCTCTGCTCATTTGGGTAGAGTCTGAGAGCCTGGGCTTGTCCTGTTGCATTTCTTGTTCTTCTCCATTGCTTCAGTGTCAATCTATCATAACCAAAGCCTGTACGGTGTTTTAAGAAGTTGGCGTTCAGTTTTAGAATATCTCTTGCACAGAATCTGTTTATGAAATAAAGCTAGATAAAAATTAAGACATGTAGCTAGGTTGTTTATAAAAATGGATAGAACAAATAAAATATCATAAGGAGTTCAGCAGGGAAGCTGCTGCTCCGTTGCCATCTTAGCTCCAGTTCTTTGACTTTGAATTGTAGTGCTGGAGAAAAATGTTGAGAAAACTTTGAACTGCAAGTGCATATTCAGTACTGGAAAAGTAAAACCAGAACTGCTCACTAGAAGCAATTAGAACAAAGCTAAATTTATAATATATGGACACATAATGGGAAGGCAAGAATCATTGAAGAAGGCCTTGATGATTGTAAAAATGGATGGTAATCCAAAAGTGGGCCACAGAAGAAAATGTAACCAAATATTATCACAAGTTGGAAAATTTTTTGAAGAACCAGTTATATGCAGGCAGTTCTTGCAAAATGATGTTCATCAGCTCACGAAGAGTTGGAAATAACTAAGCAACTGAACAACAGTCTATCCTTACCCTCCTTTTCTGCAATCTTCCCTTCTGGACATGAGATGCACGAGTAGCAGCAAAATGGCCTCCCTTCCATGACTTGCTTCCTAGAACCTGGATTACAGCTTGATGTACATATGGAAACGGGAGCAGTCTAATTCATGAACCAAAATCAAAAAAGAAAGAGAGCAATCATTTTTCAGCACTGTGATTCTGAGCTGTGTTTGTTCACTTGGGCATGGTTACCATGAATCTATGGTTTTCCAGCATGCTGCCATGCTCAGATTAACAAGTGCTTGGGCAGTGTTGGGCTTCAGGGTTTCGTGACCATAGTCTAGAGAACAGATTTCCTGATGTTTCATCAGCAACTGTGGCTGGCATTTTCAAAGGCAAAGTGGTCAACAGCTTTCCAACAGCTTCACCAAGAAAGAAGGAAGTCTGAAGGTTAACAAAGCCTAGTCACCTGCCCTGAGCAACATCAGGATCCAGGCCCAAAGCAAGACCAACCAGGAATCAGCTCCCAAAAATGGGTAAATCAGAAATTTGCGTAGACAAGATGCCAATCAGGACTCAGCTTCTCAGACTAACCAACAGAACCCAGCACAAACCAAGGAACAATTAGGAATCAGCACCATTCAGAAGCCTTCCTGAACAAAGGACCAATCAGGAGTCAACACCATCAAAATAACCAATCAGAATCAGGCACAAACAAAGAACCAATCAGAGGCAAGCCCTCACCAACCTGCCCAATTGGAAAGCAGTTTGGCTAAAAGCCAATCAGAAGTCAGGACACCTGGCTTTAAGGGCAGGAGCACAGTCAGTCCCTACTCAGTTTCTTGTAGTCTGTGTAGCAGACCACTTTGCCTCTGAAGATGCCAGCCACAGTTTCCAGTGAAACATCAGGAAATCTGTTCTCTAGACCATGGTCACTGAACACTGACACCCAACACTGCCCAACAGATACTGGCTGTGAAAGCCTATACCAAAATAACAAGCTTTTGTTTGTCAACTAATGAGCTGCTTAATCAGTGTTATTAATTATCCTCCCAAATCCTTTACATTGTTCCAAAATATAGTAACCATGTAACTTGTGCGCTAAGCAAAATATATTATGTAACAATAGGTAGGTAAAGGTTTTCCCATGCACAGTTGTGTCCAACTCTAGGGGGCGGTGCTCATCTCCGTTTCTTAGCCTAAGAGCCAGCGCTGTCTGAAGACGCTTCCACGGTCATGTGGCTGGCATGACACGCGCGGAACGCTGTTACCATATAAATATTACATATAAATAAATAGATAGATACTTTATTGATTTAGTCTTTTGACCATATCAAGTATGAAAGAAGATACAATAAAAAGCCATTATAAACATACAGGTAAATAATTGTAAATACAAATAAAACTATAATACAAATTCATATCAAACCATCACCCCTAGAGTCAACTCCAAATAAATATTGTTACATAACAATAGACCAAACATTATTTCCAATGTTCAAGAATAATAACAGAAAATCAAGATGTTCAGGTTGAAAAATTAAGATATGAAAACGCCATGACTAATAGTGATTTTATCTCCCCACTTAGCCATCAGTTTCAGTCCTCATGTACAGATTAGAACTTTCCCAGATTGTCTGCTTCTGCATCCTACCTGGTTAAACCAGCTGTGCCATGTTATGGCATCTTCTTCAATGATGAACGTTTGGTATGCAGGAGACTGAGGGTTTATCCTTCCAATTTTCACTTTTGACTGGTTTTCAGAAAGAATAAAATTGATGATATCAAATCCATCCACCAACTTTCCATCTTGGTCAAAGGTTATCTTGTCCCCAACACTGTTATTAAATGTGACATGTCTCAAAAAGTGATGGAGCTAAATTTAAAAATAAAAATAAAAAAGGACCATTAATGTAGAAAAAGCTGTGAATCAAAATCCATGTGCATATAAACGTTCCATGGCTGGTTTCATTCACTTAAACGTGATTCCTTTAATTATTCATTCAAGCTACATTTATTTTCATCCTTTCATTAATTGAAGATTTATCTTCACTTTCAGTCAGTCTTCACTTTATTTTTTCTGTTAATGCTTGTTAATGCTTGTTAATTGTATTAATTCATCCCTCTTGACAGTGCCAGTTTGTCAGAATTTTGCAAAATAATTCTGCTCTTTTCAGAAGCAAACAGATACCATCAACTATCATTAGTGGCAGTAACAAAGAAACGAAAGCATCCCTCCTCTAAATCTTTCACCAACATATCCCTCCTCATAAATCAGTAGGGGGAAATGTATGCTTGAAATGCTCATTCATTTTTCTTGTTACTCCACTCGTTGCTTCTGTGATCACTGACAATTAATCCTGGTTTCCTTGCATTTCAGTTTTATTTTCATACAAGGCCACTTAAAGCCAATAGTGTTTAATACTAGGCTAATAGAGTATAGGTGGCAAACATTTAAATACACCTACAGCTGGAATGGTATGCCCCCATATCAGATCTTTAGAAAGGAGGAACCAACCCTCCAAAATGTGCTTATATAGCTAAACTGCAGTATCAAAGTTCCTCCTGCATTCCAAAAACTATTCTGAGCTATAATTCATTTGGCAATCAGGCACTAGTAACTGAAAGCATGGTTTCAGATGGCTTCATAATGGTTGGAGTGGGAGAGAAGAGAGGCACCTTCTAAAACTGTTTCCAAGGAGGCAATAGGAACAGGACACTGAGGGGTTTGGGGGGAGTGAAGGCAGAGAGGGAGAAAGGATAACTTGAGGTTAGCAATCCTAATGGGAGTTGAACTTTCCTGCAAATATAAAAACTGATTGTCCATCAATTTTGCAGAAATTCAGCACTTGAGAGGGTGAAAAAGATTTTTGCTCAAGATTCAAATAAATTGGCACACAACTAGAAAGAACCTTCAAAATCACTGATGCACAATTTAACAGATCAGGAGCTGATTCTGACCTGCAGCAAAGTTCTCCCTGCAATCTTATACACAGGCCAACATAAACTTTTGTAGTCCATAATATTTCTTCTGCAGTCAATTAACACATTGAAAAACAAGGATGAGCTAAAGTTAATAGATTGCCTGCTGTCTTTAAAATATGTTATAATAATATTTCACAAAATGACATAGATCATTTTGGAGTGTGTTGGAGGTGGTTGGAGATGTGATTAATCTTCAGGAAGCATAAATTGTGGAAAAGAAATGGCAAAACTGAATTAAATTAGGATTATACTATGTGGTGGAAAGGAAACTGTATTACTTTGCTAGAGAACCTTTAATCAGGACTCTAGAATATAATGAGCACGTTACCTGCCAAAATGGCTGGTTATGAAGCTTTAGTCCACCCTCCATCTTTGCCCCATGTTTGAATCCAGATCTGGACATATCATGTAAAGCATGGGCTGTAGCAAAGACAGCATTGTAGACACTGTAGCTGTGGCCAGACATGCTCATTTCAAAATTGGGGTAAGAGAGGCTCTCTAGTTGTTCATCTCCAGTGCAATGTTTTTTATCCATTTCATCCACAAGTGTACCTGGAAATACACAGCCAAAAGCCTTCTCCCAGAAGTTTTTGAAAAAACCATCTCCTCTTGTACTGGAAGGGTTTTGTCTCTCTATAAACTGCTGAAATCCAGGTACATCCCTGGAGTGAAACATGAAGGCTACAGCTCCACGGAAAATGTCTAAATCCCAATCGCTTTGAAATAGAAATGAAGTGAGCTCCATTTGGGCTGTGGTGATCCATAGTTTTCTTAGGGGTTTCTTGTCCTTACTGTCTACATCTTCATCTGATTGATAAGAGAGAAATCTAAAAAATCCGAAGGAATTAGATTCACCATAAGCAAGTATCACTGTAGCCTTACTACCTGTCAATGTATCATAAATCTTCTTTCCTTTATTCAGTATATCAAAAATATTAATAAAAAAAGTTATAACAGGGATTTTCTGTATGAATGCAAAACAGATACCCTTCTGGGAAAACATAGGTATCACTGTTTGTACAAATTGTTCTCCACTCTCAGTATCCATCACCACCACCCCAATCCATATCCATCTGAAGTGCAAGAGCAGAGACAGAATGCCCTCATACTGAAGGTCTTCCTTAGGAACCATCTGGTAGAAGGGAAGACCGGGAGATTTCTCCTTCATCACTGGAGTAGGACTATAGGTGAGCTAAAGAGATCCATGAATAAGAAAGAGAACAATTACAGTATCCATCATTAAGTTCTATTGCTACTATAGGTGCATAAGGATTATTGTTTTCAATAATTAATATTTGCTAGGAAGCAGCTGCTTATAATAATATATAGTAAGAATAAATTGAATTTATTTTTCTAACTGGTAAGTTATAACCTATCAGATCAGATATGCAATTACACAGTAAATAGACTTTAATAAATAAAATTTAAAATTAGATAAAATCAGATTAATAACCATTAAAACATGAAATAATTGTGATACTTAACTGTGGCTCAGTCAAATCCTGCCAGCCAGCACAGAAAAAATTGAGGAATGTCCTTAAAACAGTATTGTCTGCAGATATTTTTTAAAGTTGTGGGAAGAACATATTTGTTCTAAATATTTAATTTCATGGCACTGCTACTACTGCTATTATTATATGTACAACAATTTGAAATCACAGCTGCCAGGTCTTTAGCTGGTGTTGACCTTCATTCACCTAGAGTTCTTCCCAAGAACCTAGGATGTCGTAATGTATCAGCGTAGTATATGTGCAGATCCAAGCAGTCTGGCCTTTTGTAATTGACAGATGGAAATGTTGTTGATGCGCAGATTTTCTAAGTGTTGTCCATGGTTTTTTGGTATGGCACCCAGTGTACCAATAACCACAGGGACCACCACGGCCGGTTTTTGCCATAACCTTTCAACTTTGATTGAAGTTGCTACTTCAATTACTACTGGTATTATTATTATTATTATTATTATTATGATTATGATTATTATTATTATTATGGTGTTGAGCTGAAAAGTTGTGAGGTGCTGTAGAATTTTCAGCTTCCTCTTTTTCTCCAATGTGGTGGATCTTAGATTATACTCACCTTGCCTTGCCCTGGACTTGACTTTGAAATTAGATCTTTACTCTCTTTTCTTACTGATGGTTATTACTTCAATTCTTCTATGCACTTCTGACCTAAAGTGATCCATTCTCACCCATTTTAGTTCATTGATTTCCCAAATGTCAGTGTTCAGTCCTGATCTTTCTGCTCCAACAACATCAAGATTGCCTTGCTTCGTGATTTTGACATTTAATATACACATGCTATCTACCATCTGTCCGTCTATGTATCTATCTGGATATAGCCTTGAATAAATTATGTAACAGCTCTAATAAAAACATCAGCCTAGACTGGGAAGGCAGGAGGGTGTGTGAATGAAACTCAGATTATGCCATCTTTACTCTCTTTAATATATGAGGGAGGAAGAAGAAAACTTTGTAAGGTTTTCAAGGTTCTTACACCCTAGAATAGAGGTTCCCAAACTTTCTCAGTTCATGGCACCCTTACTGTCTCAGTAAATTTTTCACATCACCCCAGCTTCACAAATGGATGTTGGAAAATCCCATGGCTGCAGCGCAGTTGGGGAACTGCAGCCCTATAACAATGAAGTAGAGTTCCAGTAGTTTTTGCAGTATCTGTTTCCTGACCTGGCCTACTTCAAAGAGCTGACATTTTCTTTACAGCATGAAAGATTCCTTTTGCTTCTGGGCACTTGAACAGCTGGACTTTCTTTTAGCTTTAATTCAGTGCTGCTGAATTAAAGAGACCTTAATAAAGGTTGTATTTACAGCCTATTCCCAAATTTTGAAATTATCTTTTTCTTCTCATAAGAACATAAGCTGTGCCCTGCTGGATCAGAACCCTGGCCAGCCAACTGCATAAGGAAGACCACCAGTCTCCCAGAATATGGCCTTCAGAGGCAGTCACACTCTCATCAAGGTGAATAGCCATCAATCCCCAGGACTTCCATGAATTCCCAGTGACTATCTGGTCTTAATGAAGAGGTTTGAGAAGTCAAAGCCCTAAAAATACTTTGATGGTATTCTCAATAGACCAAATATATGTACTGTGTAACTATGGTTTGGGGAAAAAATGTGTTTTTACCTTAATTTACCTTAAATTATACTTTTTTTTCCACATGTAAGACAAATAATTCATGAACCAAGCCCTCTTAAATATAATCCGGGTTAAAAGCATTTTTCCATTTACCTTGGATATCTTAATTATGTAAGTTGATTCCAAGATACTGAAAGTACAAAAGAGTATCCAGCAAATCAAAGAAATGATAAAAGAAGTATTAAACTTCATTTGCATACCTTACCTGGGGAATCTTGTAGATATCCAGGATAATTGCCATATCAAGAGAAGTAACAGAATCCAGTCCACCAATCACTGCAAGGAGCTTATTCTTCATGTTACAGTTGTAATTTGGGAAAAATCTTTCTAGTGTATATGTAAGTAGCATTGTGGAATGAAACGTCCATTTTGCATTGTAATAATTATCATAAATAAGAAATCCCAAGGTGATATTCAGTAAAATCCTAGGATTTTCATTAATCTGCTTTACCGCAAAGGCCAAGGCCAGGATGTGTTGGTAATTCTTCGGAAGTATTCTAGAATGAGCGTTGCAATCTGTATCAGGTAATATTTTACAGTTCTGAAATTTTTTGCAGCATTTCTTATCATATTTCTTACTGTTTATTATAGAAGATATATACTACTTTGGAGGTTGTAATATTTAACATAATGTAACATTCCATGCACTCAAATTCTTATACTTTTATTTTACATGACAGTTCCAATCATCATCCAAAATAATGTCTAGGAAAATTAAACACTTTACAGCTGCAGAATGGAGAATGTCTGCTTAGTGTCTAAAGTTTCTTCAATTTCCTACAACACCATCTGGCACCCTAATAAATATAAAGGCACCTACAGACAAAAATGAATTCCTTACGTAAGTTCCTCAGGCATGGCCGGTGGGGGTTCTTTTATGAATTCTTTGGCAAATGAGAGGAAGATCCCATGTGATGCGATGCCACCAATGATGGGATCTCCAGACTGATGATATCTGTGAAGTGGGTGCTCTGGATACCGGATATTACATTTCACTGTGAGAGCTTCATATGCAATATATGGAAGCAGAGTTAACAGGAGCACCACTACTGCCAACATCCTGAAGTCAAGTGGAAAAATCTCCTCTTTGCAGATTCTTCTCTCTATCTACAAAGAGGTGATTAGAATCTCCACTGATTCAGCAGTATACAAGTAGAATGAATTATTATTTTTGTTGTTATTATTATAATTCCAAGATTAAATGAGTAGACAGTCTCCTGACCAATCTAAAGCTCCAGATATTAAATCCTGGAGATCATACTAACACATACAGTACATATCCCTATCCCTACCTCAATTGTCAGAGGTTGCATTTATCCAATATTTCACTGACTGTGTTCAAGGGTTGATCTTTGGCAACAAATTGCAATTTTACATCAGCTAATTTAATTATAGATGTTATGCTAATTGAAGGAATGGGAATTGGTTCATATTCAGAACTGGAATTCCATGTAGAATATCTAAAATAAACATATTTATCATGACTGAAGGGAAGTTTTTCTATCTTCTTCAATAAGAAATTCATTTTTTTACTGAGTAGTAGAAGGAGAGGTAACCCAAAATATGAAGACTTTGGTGCACAACTGATGCTTCAGGCATGTCATCATATGACTAGCCTGTTTTTCAAGATGCTTTATAGAGACTGAATGACTGATATTTCAATGCCTGGAATAAGTTAGCTCTTAGAAACTCTAAGAGGCATTCATATCTGTATACTTTTATTAAAAAGAGAATAGGTATTGTCTTGTGTTGCAGGCAGAGAGGCATTTGTGTTATGTAGATTTTGTATTTTTTTCATTCCTCTTTTATCCTGGTGTAGTGCTAGCTCATTTCCAGTGAACACTTGAAGAGTGAACACTAAGAGCCTACATTTTTAGAATATCTTCTTTCCAGACAAAGGTATTGATGGAAGTAGCATAATTTTTCCAGGTATCTTCTCCATCACCCACCCAAATTCTCCAAGATCCTCCAAAACCATATGCACTGATGCTCGTACTGGAAGGCCAAAACAAAGTTATGCCCAAAATAATTTTCCTGATGCAAATTTCTTCCCACCCTCTTCAGTTATGTCTTGATATCACTGGTCATTCCCTTCAAAATGGGAATGCTTCATAGGGCAGTCAAAGTTTAGTTAGATCTAGGACAGTGGTGGTGGTGGCTCAGCGGTTAAGACGCCAGGCTTGTCGATCGGAAGATCACAAGTTTGGAGGTTCGAATCCCTAGCCCTGCATGCGGAGTGAGCTCCCGTACTAGCTCCAGCACTTGCCAACCTAGCAATTCGAAAGCACGCAAATGCAAGTTAATCTACTATAATAGGTACCACTTTGGTGGGTAGGTAACAGTGTTCCGCGTGTGTCATGCCGGCCACATGACCATGGAAGCGTCTTCGGACAACACTGGCTCTTCGGCTAACAAATGGAGATGAGCACTGGCCCCTAGTGTCGGACACAACTGCACAAATGTGCGGGGGGAACCTTTACCTTAGGCCAGTGGTGGAGTCAGGATATGAAGATCTAGAAGACTATTGGGAAAGTAGATATTCTGTAAGCATATAGGCTCAGCCATTCCACTACAATGGTGCTCCACACACAAGAACATATTATTTTATTCTATATTACAGATATCTACCAACAATTTTTCTGTGAAGGTCTTTCTAATGAAACCAATGTGGACAAAGTAAATAGGAATTTCTCTGTTATAACCACAAGAAATCAGCAAAACTCTTAGATTGTGGTTTTGACTGTCATAGACAAATAGTTGGTGCAGTATAAAATTCATAAAATACTTCAGCACTGTAAGTATCAGCTAATTGTGGCCACAGGATTGCACATATACCCCCTTTCTCTGGTGAATGAGGAGAAATCAGATGGTCTATCAACTCTTCCAGTGATGTAGCTATTTGCCAAAATTTCCCAGGGTGTTAGCATGGTCAAATATGTTGGGAACAAGTATCAAACAAAAAATCCAGATATTCTCCTAACATATTTTATAGTGTGAAGTAGATGAAAAACTGTCCTGCGTGACCCCATCCACAATAGCACAAGTAGCACAAGGTTTCACTGTAGAATAGGGTCTACTTACAATCATGACACAGCAGAAAATATCTCCTTTGGCCTCTCCAAAAAATAATCAATGGAGTGCCTTGTCTTAATGAAAACTTTTCTCAATCCCCACTCCACCCCCCGCAAGGCTACAGTCTGTTTCTTCAGAGCTCTGGCAAACAATAAATAGCCACCAATCCAAACCTGGAAAAAAAAACCTGGAGGGACATTCAGGAAGGGAAGTATTGCATCCAGTCTTCAAGAGGTCTGCCTGCAAAACAGAGTAGTGCTTCCCTGAAAATCACCCTTGTTCTTCTAATCACATTGTCTTGCTGAAGGTTGCAGAATCTTTCGGACAGAAGTTTTAGTTTTACCATTTGTTCCATTTTATGGGAAATAGGGCACAGATAATCACTTACAACTCTGCATCACCTCATTAAAATGTGATGATTCCTTTCAAAAATTCATTTTCTTTCAACACTCATGACCAAAATAATATTCAAGAAATCACTATATTTTCTACTCCTTACAATAGTGCCTATGTTCACTCTAAATTTCACCGCATTTTAGTCCAAACAACAACAACAACAAATGTTACAAGTTATTTAAAGAAACAGAATTCTAAGTTCATTTCCTATGAATTTTGGAAATCATTACTGCCTTGTAAAGTCTAGCTTTCCAGTACATATTATTCTGTTCCAGTAAGAAATCAATTGTTCATGATCTGAATTTAAATGAGAATAGTTTAAAATGTCTGCACTGATATTTATAAAATATGGCTAATTTAATACCTTTATACCAATACCTATGGCGTATTGTATTGTATTGTATTGTATTGTATTGTATTGTATTGTATTGTATTGTATTAATATTATAATATATATACACACATACAGTATATACAGCATATAGTATATATATACACACATACGTACATACCAAAGATCCATTTGACTTTTTTTCCCCCTTCCATAATAGACAATGGTGTCTATCCTAATACAGAAACCTCTGTGCAATGCAAAATATGGTTAAATGTTTTCTGTGCATTTGATTATCATTATTATAACCCAAACTTTATATTAATATTGTTATCTCAAGAAGGTCTTTTGGAAGGGGAAAAATGACTATAAAGATACTTGCTGGTTACCTTTCCAGGTATGTTCAAAATGAATGTGTTCCTAATGGAATATAGTCCTTTTACGACTTAATAAATAAAAATGTTACGAAATATATTCAGTAGAATGTCTGCAGTAAAAACACACATAAACATGTAAGTCCATCTGCAATGCGGATTACAACTACATTCAATCACTACCCTCTTTCTTCTGAGTTCTTGATTGCTCAGCTCAGGTCTCAAAACAATAATGTAGCATTTGGGGGAAAAGATACAGAGCAGCAGCCAAGCACTTGAGGCTAACATTGAGAAGATCTCCACATCCACCATATCTTTCCCCTTGGTGCTCAGGTAGGTTGGAAGAAAGGACAGCCAAACAACGCAGAAGACCAACATGCTGAAAGTGATGACCTTGGCTTCATTGAAACTGTCAGGTAACTTCCTGGTCAAGAAAGCAACTATGAAACTGATCATGGGCAAGACCACCATATAACCCTGTGTAAAGTAAAACATAATCATGGACCCTTCCTTGCACTGTAGGACAATTTTTCCAGTCTCTGAGAGCAGGTCAGCATCTGGGACAGGAGGAGAAATTGGCAAATTACCTTAATTTGGGCAGCACAAGGCTGAGCAGAGAAGTTACAGAACTGCAGAGCAGAGATGGAAATAAACCAAATTGTGAGTAAGAAAAGAATCCTAGGAGACTTGGGAAATGCTGCAGAAGTGTATGAGCTAGTTTGGTCTAGTGGTTAACGCAATGGGCTAGAAACCAGGAGGCTGTGAGTTCTACTCCTGCCTTAGGCATGAAAGCCAGCTGGGTGAGCTTGGGCCAGTCACTCTCTCTCAGCCCAACTCACCTCACAGGGTTGTTGTTGTGGGGAAAATAGGAGGACGAAGGAGTATTAGGTATGTTCCCTGCCTTTAGTTATTTATAAAAGTAATAGAGGTGGGATAATAAATAAATAAATAAATAAATAAATAAATAAATAAATAATAAGGGCTCGAGTCAAAAACAGAAACACAAATACAACATGAGGTAGAGGTAGACCAATAGAATCCTGTTTGATTTTGTTTTGTCAAGAAATGATCTATCTATCATCTATCTATCTATCTATCTATCTATCTATCTATCTATCTATCTATCTATCTATCATCTATCAGTATTCTTTTAAAATTAGAATATCTGGAGGTTTATGAGCCATACTATACCCAAAAAGAATCTTGTTCCCTCTTTTGAGCTGTACAACTTGAGAAATTCATCTAGCACAGATGAAGATTGAAGGAAATAAATGTCTTTTTCCTCTTTTTTTTCCTCTTTTTCAAATTTCTTTTAAATCCTGAAATAAAATATAGTGATAACTACTTTGTGTCAGTTAGTATAAATTTTATATCCTGAGAACACACAAGAATGGAAGCTGGAATTACATATGTTGCCACATGATTCTTCCTGGACTTTTTTCTTCCTGATCCATAGAAAAAGATGAGAAAATTAATCAAATAAATTTTAAGCCAAGAAATGTCTCCCTAAAGATAAAACACACCATCTGTCAAATCCTGGAACACTGAATCAATAAGAAGTTTAAAAAGTGGGCATGTGCATAATTAATAGCTCCTACACTTGATCTTTGCTAAACAACAAGAATAAATGTATAAACAAAGGAGAAGAATGCTTTACTGTCTAGTTTTTCAGTATAAATGCTAGTCCAATATTCTGTGGTATTTTTGCTGCACGTATAAAAACACAGATAAAAACAAGATCCTTGAATACATTCAGCAATTTCTTTTTATTCTTAGTTCCTTCTTGTTCAGCTCAGGCCTCAACACAATAATGTAGCATTTGGGGAAAAAGATGCAGATCAGCAGCCCAGCACTCGAGGCTACCATTGAGAAGATCTCCACAGCCACCGTGTATTTCCCCTTGGTGCTCAGGTAGGTTGGAACAAAGGAGAGCCAAACACTACAGAAGACCAACATGCTGAAAGTGATGAACTTGGCTTCATTGAAACTGTCAGGTAACTTCCTGGCCAAGAAAGCAACTATGAAACTGATCATGGACAAGACCACCATATGACCCCGTGTAAAGTAAAACATAATCATGGACCCTTCCTTACACTGTAGGACAATTTTTCCAGTCTCTGAGTGCAGGTCAGCATCTGGGACAGGAGGAGAGATGGACAGCCATATCGTGCAAATCCCAACCTGAATTAAGAAGCCAGATAAAACAAAACAATAGCCCAGTCTTTTCCCCACCCATTTCTTCATCCCATTTCCTGGCTTGGTTGTCGTAAAAGCCAGGACCACAGTCACAGTCTTGGCCAGCACACAGTAAACAGCCGTGGAGAAGATGATGCTGAAAGCAGTTTGTCGGAGAAGACATGTCACCTCATTTGGCTGACCGATGAATAGTAATGAACAAAGGAAGCAGAGCAGGAGGGTGACCAGGAGAATGTAGGTGAGATCCCGGTTGCTGGCTTTGACAATGGAACTGTTGTGATGCATCAGAAATGTCCTTAGTACCAGAACTGTAATTGTGGAACAGAAAAGAGAAAAACAGGCTAAACTGATCCCCAGAGGTTCTTTATATGACAAGAAACTTATATCTTTGGGAATACATGAATCCTGTTTTTTGTTGGGATAATTTTCATCTGTGCAAGCATAACAGTCATTCAGATCTGAAATGGAAAGGATGTCAAATTGATATGGATTCATAAATCTTTGTAACCTTGATAACTTTATCTAAGTTTAAAAGTTACATTACTCTTTACTCCAAGTAAGAAATAAATGTCATAGTTATGACCAGGTCTATGAAATCAGCATATGCATCTCTTATATGAAGAATAACATCTTCAATAAATCCCTATTTTAAAGTACCATGCAAAAATATTGACCATTTCTTATATAAATAACTTGAGGGAGCGGAACCAGGAGTATTATTTTATTTTATTTTATTTTATTTATTTATTTATTTATTTATTTATTTATTTATTTATTTATTATTCGAATTTATGACCGCCCATCTCCATGACAGCGGACTTTTATAGATGGGCTGCAACAATATGGATAACTTGACTGCAGCAAAGACATTCAGAAAAGTCTTTTTCTATGTCATACGCAGGCCTCAAGATTTTTTTTCCAGTCTAAGAGGAGGTAAGGAGAGAAAGATGGAGAGGAGAGAAGAGGGAAGGGAAGTCAAGTAAGAATGGGAGGAGGAAAGAAAGGTTGTTACGTAGGGAGAGTTATAATTGTACTTGCTTCAAAAGTGTAATGATGTTATGTTATGTTATGTTATGTTATGTTATGTTATGTTATGTTATGTTGTTACGTTATGTCATGTCATGTCATGTCATGTCATGTCATGTCATGTCATGTCATGCATATCATGTATTGTCTTTTCATGTAATGTATTATTATGTAAAATAAAATTTAAATTAAAAATTTTAAAGAAATTTTTTTTTTCCAGTCTAGATATGGAGTCCTTGATGGAATTATGATTTATATCTTTTTTTTTTTTTTTGGAGTTTGAAATATTCTTCTATTTTTGTAATGTGTAAATTAAAAATAAAAAGGAAATTACAGTGAAAGTAAGAAAGAAAGAAGTACAGAACAGAAGCAACAAAAATGAAAATACAAATGTATATTTAACAAAGTGACTTCCGACTTCCTTTACAAAGGATAGATACAAAAAACCTTTCATACAACCCTTATTTAACTTTATATTGTTGCTTCTACTTTTCCTGATAATCTATAATTATAACTAATCATTGAAACCATATGTCACTATTTGACTGTATTCAGTTTCATGCAAAAAGTCAATGAATGGCTTCCAGTATTTCTTAAATTTTATCAATGTTTTTTCTTTGCTAATAGCCATCAGTTTCGCCATTCCTGCTAATTACGAAAGATTAACTAACCACTCCTCCACTGTGGGTAGTGCCTGGTCTTTCCAATGTTGGGCAAAAAGTAGTCTCGCAGCCATTGTCATATAGAGAAGTAAAGTACCATGGGCTTTTTCTAGGCGTGTGTCCATCATCACCAATTAGAAAATTTCTGGACTCAGTTGAATGTCCATTTTCAAAATCTTTCGAATAGTTGTATATATCTCCATCTAGTATTCTTTAACTTTTTTACAAAACCACCAAAGGTGGTAAAAGGTTCCTTCATGTTTTTTACATTTCCAACAGATGTTTGGTACTCCTTTATACATTTTAGAAAGTTTATCTGATGTCAAATACCATCTATACATCATCTTATAGAAATTTTCTTTAAGATTATAACATACTGTAAATTTGAGACCCTTTAACCACATATTTTCCCATTGTTCAAGTTGGATGTTATATTGAAAATTTTTCATCCATTTTACCATACAATCTTTTAATAGTTCTTCTTCCGTTTCCAATGTTAACAATAATTTGTATATTTTAGTTATAAGGTGATCATTGTTTTTTTAAAAATAATTTTATTAATGTTTTTAATAAACATAGTAAAAAATAATACAGACTAAACTAGAAGAAAAAAGAAAAAGAAAAGAAAAAAAAAGTTCAGAAGGTGCAAAAGAAAAGTAAAACAAAAAGGTGTAAAAGAAAGAGAGAAAAAGGAAAGAAAAGAAATAAAAGCAAGGAAATAGAAATGAAAAGAAAAGAAAAAGGCAAGAAAATCAATAATAAAGAAGTGGCTTCCAACCTTTATCACACCAAGCAGAAGCTAATATAGTAACTTTTTACCCTCTTTTAAAGTTACAAATAAAAAAAGGTCTTCTCCCCATAGCCTAACTTCTATCTATAGAATTCATTAATCATCATCTTTTCAGTCCTAGTTCAGCAAAATGTCGATTAGGCCAGAAATATCAAATAGTTTAACCCTGATCAAATAGTCCAACTTTATATTCCTTCTTTTTGCTCTACACAATCTTAACTTTTAAATCAATCCTCTGGCATCAGAGGATTTGACCTTTCATCACTCTTTGGCATTAAAAAGGAGTCTTTAAAGCTTTCACCAGCCTACTTTGTTGATCCCATAAAGAGTCAACATCCAAAATTTCTTGTTGCAGCTGTTCCATGTCCAGATCCTTTTCTTGATTTGTCTTTCATATTCCCATTTTGGTAATCTCAATTTTGTTATCTTCCTTGCCTTCAAACTCTATAATGTCTATGTCAGGTGAAAAAAAAATTAAAATTTTTCTCATCATCTTCTAAAAGTTTATCCATTGAAATCTGTATTCTTTCTGAGATATTAGTTATTAATATCTCAGTCCATGTTTCAAAAAACTCTTTAAGATAAGAAAAAATTACAGGGGGCTTAGCCATTTTAACTCTTTTCTGCCTGGCCCTTTAGTTTCCTCTAGTGTTCATTTGCAGCCTTCATTAAACCTCCGTTCCTAATATGGGCTTAGTTCTGTTTCAGTTGTTTCCCATGAGTATATTATTTAATTATATGCTTGTTTTTCAAATCTTACAGCAAAAATAACCAATATTCCAAATTTCTCTGGTCTCCCAATCTGTTTAAAACTCTCTTAAATCTTTTTTTTTTTTTTTGCTTTTTGCCAATTGTATATTATTTTAAATACTTAAAAATTTCTTAAATCCAAAGAAGAAGGTAAAACTCACCAGGTGTCAAAGCTCGTCATTTTGAAGGTCTCTAATATTCATAAAGTGGTTAAACTGAACATTTCAAATGTGATTAGAAAGTGAGTTTGCCTGGCTTATTGTCCTTATGAAAGTGTCCTCCGCTGCTGAAAGCAAAGTTGTCATCTCCCTAGGCTCCTGGTGCTCAAACCCATGGGAGATCATTGTTTTACCATCTCCTTATGCGGAGCTGCCATTCAGAGTACTCATGGACGATCTCCCAATCTCTCCTTCTCTGGAGAGATTCGAGGGACTGGTCTACTTGCTGGTCTTTCAATCTTCACAGCGTTCGTCATCTCCGCTTGTTTGTGGAGATGTTTTCAATCAGCGATGACTCACACCAGAAGCCCGGAATTTTGATTTATATCAACTGGCTTTCTCTAGACTGGTCCATCTTCCTTGACCCCAAAACATTACCAATGCCAAATCTTTGGTCCCTGGTGTTGATAGTTCCATCTTTTTTTTTACAAAGCTAACTAGAGGATAGATAGAATTAATATCATAATGACGTATGATCTTATTTGCTTAACTTCAAGATAATCAAATTGTTTGGCAGCAATGCATACAGTGACCCAGAAGGCAGATATATTCCAAAGCTGTGTTCAAATAACAAAAAAGACCATGCGTCTTACACAGCCAATGGCCCTACCATCACAAATAGTCTTCAGACTTGAATTTCCCAGAATGGCTATCAAATTCTTATTTTCCAATGTGATAGGAGAAAGTACAGAATTGTGGAGTCCTTGGTGTTCTCTGAGCCTTTTTGTTTTCTTGCAGACATTTCATTGCCAAACTAGGCAACATCTTCAGTGTGAGAGGGGAGTGGGGTTTGCTCTCGGTTTATATATACTGTAGTGGCTTGTCCTGCTTGTATTGGTGGGGGTGTTGTTCTCTCCTTGGTAGTTCCTTGGTTAGGCTGTTGTTTGATGCTTGATTGATTGACTGAGTTAATAGTTCAATCCTAAACTACAAATATTCTCCTCGATTGGTAAAGTACAGAATATATTACTAGAGATTATTCATATGCACATATATGTTGAATTTGAGAAAAAAATTCTGTGTAAAAAATCATATCTGTTCTTCAACCACCAACTACTTTTTGGAATGAGACCCCAAGCATACCAATGAAAGTTAATCCTGAGCCTAGGAATACCACCTGGATGAATGTACTTCCCAAATGTCCATTCAGTGGGGTGATTATTTTATGGAAAACAAACTGGAGGTTGAACTTTGAAATACATTTCAACACATTTTCATTTCTAGAAAAATATTACTGCTATTTATTTTTACATCTTCCCTTTTAAACAAATTGTTTGTTTAGAACTTTCTATAATGCAGCTATTTATATAAATTTCCCAAGAAACTTGAGTTTCTGCCTTTTAATTTTTTTAACACTGATTATATATGTCAGTTTGCTTCCATCTGTGGTAAAGTTTGATGGAGATAGATGGGTTGATGTGGAACAGTTCATGATCTGGACAAACCCTGCAATAGCCACAGTGATAATGAAGAAAATGATTGCCTCACCTACAACAGCTGCTCATTGTGTTCCTCACTTCCAGTATCCATTCTTCTATAGGTATTATTCTTTTATACTGTTCCCACCTCGCCTTCCTCCACTTATTTTCCACTTTGACTGCACTTTTGCTGCACACAATTACAGCCCTTTCACATTAGGCATGAGAAGTTCTTCCCAAACTAGACTTCTTAAACTTAAATTTCTCATATGAGGGCCTGGCCAAAATCCAGCAGGATTCTTAGGGAATGTTGTGAAAAAAGTGCTGAGGCAACAACTGTCTTGGGCTCTGGAAGAAGTGAATTATCTGGACTTTTGGCAAACAGTATACATGCCAGAGTATAGGACAGAATTTACATTGTCTGCTCTTATTAATGAGTTGCGAGGCATAGATGATGGGAGTGTAATCATTCTCATCCTCTTGGCAGCATTCAATATTATTTACATCATTCTGATCATATTTGAGGCAAGAATGACTCCCTTTCTTATAGCACTCCAGAGAACAGTTATGGTATGGTTTTTCTAGAAGATCTTTGAAGACAAAGAAATTAGAGAAACATCTGTGCATTAATTATTTGTTAATGTTTTTCTTGTATTGCTACTCTGTATTATATTTTGATTGGGTACACTGGGTAGAGCCTCTTATTTATAAAACTTATAAATAAATAATGAGTAAATTTATGAATAAATAAACAAATGAATAAAAAAAATTATAAAACTCCACAATTATCCTTATTTCTGTATAACATTTAGGAACTTTTCACGGAACAGAAACCAATGAATTCTTTTTTATTTTGATTCCCTATTCTGGCACATGTCTCCTCCTTCTCAAAGGGAATAAAAGAGAATATACATTTCATTCTAATAGATTTAATTCGTTTTCCAGAATTGATATGATCAGGATATCTAAAAGTTTAGAAAATAAAATAAAAGACATGTCAATTCTACCAAAAACACTCTCAGATCAAAGCCCAATTCAAATGATCCTAAGCATCAATACTAAAACATATAGATGGAGAATGAATGAAAATATTCTTAAAGATAAAAAAAATGTAGAAGAATTAGAAAAAAAATTACAAGAATTTTTTACTTGGAATATTGACAAGGGTGTTAAAATAGAAACAGTTTGGGATACAAGCAAAGCATATATGAGAGGACAACTGATATCACTTAATAATTATCAAAAAAAGAACAGGAAAAAAAATAGAAACAATAATGGAACAGATAAAAGAGAAAGAATTAGAATTGCAAAAGAACAATAGAAGGAAAAAAGAAAAAGAGGAATTAAGAAACCAAATAAAATTATTGCAATTTCAAATTAAAATAGAATTAACAGAAGAATTGGATAGAAAACTAAAATTTATTAAACAAAGAAATTTTGAACAGGCAAATAAACCAGGAAAATGGCTGGCATATAAATTAAGGAAAGAAAAGGAGAAAAAATTATTTCAAAAATTAGAGATAAGAATAAAGAATTGATATATAATGAAGATATCAAAAAGGCTTTCTTTGATTACTATACCAGATTATATCAAAAACAACAAATATCAAAAAATAAAATAGATGAATATATTGAAAAATGTAAACTAGAAAAATTAACAGAAGAAGACAAAGATTTTACAAATAATAACATTAAAACACAAGAAATCAAAGATGCAATCAAAAGACTGAAAACAGGGAAAACACAAGGTAATGATGGTTTCATAGCCGAATATTATAAAAAAATTCAAGAACATCTAATTAATCCATTAAAAATTCTATTCAATTCAATATTACAGGGCACAGATATACCATTATCATGGAGAGAAGCAAATATTGTGTTAATACCAAAAGAAAACCAAGATTTAACAGAATGTAAGAATTATAGGCCAATCTCTTTACTAAATAATGATTACAAAATATTTGCTATTATTCTTGCTGAACGGTTAAAAAAAATATTACAGAAAATTATTAATCAGGATCAAAATGGTTTCTTACCAAACAGACAAATAAAAGAAAATATAAGACATGTGATTGATTTAATTGAATACGCAAACATACACAATGAAAAAACAATAATGTTATTATTTCTAGATGCGGAGAAAGATTTTGATAATGTTAATTGGGAATTTATGTTTAAAGTACTGGAAAATAGAAATTTTGGGGAAAAATTTATAAAAGCAATAAAAGCAGTATACAAAATTCAAACAGCAAGAATAATAGTAAATGAAGAAGAAACCCAGGAATGCAAAATAACAAAAGGCACAAGACAAGGTTGTCCCATTTCACCATTACTATTTATATTGGTTTTAGAAGTATTATTGGAAGAAATCAGAAAGGATCAAAATATAGAAGGGATCAAGGTAAAACAGGATAATCACAAATTAAAGGCTTTCGCAGATGATCTCGTAATAACAATACAAAATCCAAGGAATACAATAGAAAAAATAATTTTAAAACTGCAAGAATATGGTGATTTATCAGGATTTAAAATTAATATACAGAAAACCAAAATGATAAATTTAAACATGACAAAAGAAGAAAAAAGTCAATTAGAACAAATAACAGGATTTCAAAACGTTAGAAAATTAAAATATTTAGGAATACAATTAACAGATAACAATTTAGATTTGTATAAAAATAATTATGATAATTTATGGAAAGAAATTAAAAAAGATCTTGAGAAATGGGTAAATTTACAGATATTACTGGGGAGGATTGCTACAATAAAAATGAATATATTTCCAAGATTTTTGTATTTCTTTCAAACAATCCCAATTATGATTAAAGACCAAATTTTTATTAAATGGCAAAAAGAAATAACTAAATTTATATGGCAAAAGAAAAAACCTAGAATAAAATTAAAATATTTACAAGACACAAAAGAAAGAGGGGGATTAGCAATGCCAGGCCTTAAATTATATTATGAAACATGCGGCCTAATATGGATTAAAGATTGGATAAAACTAGAAAATGAAAAATTACTGAATTTAGAAGGACACAACAATAGGTATGGATGGCATGGCTACATGTGGTATAATAAAAGTAAAATACATAAGGCATTCAATAATCATATAATAAGAAAGTCGTTGCTAAAAATTTGGAACAAATACAAAAAAACACTATTACCAAATCTTCCATTATGGGTGTCAACCCAGGAGGCATGTACCAGATTAGGGAGTCAAAATAAAAAAGAATATATAAGATATAAAAAATTGTTAAAATTTGAGGGAAATAATCAGAAACTTAAAACAAGGGAAGAACTGGAAAATGAAAATATAGTATGTAATTGGTTTACATATTTCCAATTGAAAGAGCAATATAAAATAGACGAAAAAAATTATCAATTTACAAAAATAGAAAATAATTGGGATAACATACTAGAAAAAGAGGAAGAACATTTAATTTCTAAAATATATAAAATGTTACTGGAAATGAAAACCAAGGACATAAAAATTAAAAAATATATGAGAAAATGGGAGGAAAATTTAGGAGTTGAAATTACATATGAAGATTGGCAAGAAATCTGGGTCAAAAATATAAAATTTACCTTAAGTAATGATCTAAGAGAAAATATGTACAAAATGATGTTTAGATGGTACATGTCTCCTGAGGTGCTATTTAAATAAAAAATGAGTAATACTAATTTATGCTGGAAATACAAAAACAAAAGTGGATCTTTCTACCATTTTTGGTGGTTATGTGCAAAAGCAAAAAAATATTGGGGCAAAATACACAAATATGTATGTAAAATATTCAATAAAGAAATAAGGATGAGACCAGAACTATATTTATTAAGCAAAATCGAAGACAATATAAATAAAAAACAAAAGGTTTTATTTCAGTATTTAAGTACAGCTGCTAGGATAAAATATGCTCAATATTGGAAACAAGAAAATATTCCAACAAAAGAAGAATGGATTATAAAAATAATGGATTTAATGCAAACAGACAAATTGACAAATTTAATAAAAGGAAAAGAAATGGGGAAGTACAAGGAAACATGGGACCCCTTCATAAAGTATATTCAAAAAGAATATAACATCAGGTAGAGAATAAATAATAATAATAATAAAAAAGTACAAATAAAGGAGGTGCGAGGGGAAAAAAAGAGGTATAAGAAGGGGAAAAATATAAATCAAGTATTTACAAGATTTTTTTGTTAAGAAAACTGGAAGAATTTTAATGAAGTGTATGTATGTATTATGTATTATAAAATAAAGATCTGAAAGTTAAGATCGAATTTGATACAAATATATAAATAAATTAATAATATAATGTAAGAAAAGGGGGTTAAGTGATAAATAGTAAGAAGAGAAAGGAAGGAATAGGTTAGAAAGAAAAAGAGAGGGCAAAAAGGGTGAAAAGGGAAAGAAAGATAGGGAGGGAAGATAGAATGGAAGAGAAGGGAGGGAAGAGGTTAGAGAGAGAAAGAGGGAGTAAGGTAAATGAAAGAAGAGAGAGAGAATGAGAAATTTAAAAAGGAAGAAGGGAATGGATGAAAGAGAAAAGGGATAAAAGGAAGAATGAAAATGGAAGATAAAGGAAGGGAAAAGATAGAGAGAGATGAGAGGGTTAGAAAGAGTGAGTAAGGCAAGTGAGAGAAGAGATTAGAGAGAGAAGGAGAGGGTTAAAAAAGGAAGAAGGGAGTGGATGAAAGAGAAAAGGGATTAAGGGAAGAGTGAAAATGGAAGGTAAGGGAAGGGAAAAGATAGAGAGAGAATAGGTTAGAAGAGAATGGAAGATAAAGGAGGGAAAAGACTAGAGATAAAAAAAAGGAAGAAGGATACATTATATTGTATAATAAAAATGAATATGTAAAATCAAATGTAAATATATATACATAAATGTAATCACTGTTATGTGTTATGTGTTTGTTTTATGTTGAATGTAAATAAAATGATATTTTTCAAAAAATAAATAACATTTAGGAACTTTTTTTTTTGGTGCAGCTATTTAACCAGAGAAAGATAGATTGTATATCGCTAATCTACACACAATCAGTGCACAATTTGTTTGGAGAGGAGGAGGAGGAGGAGGAGGAGGAGGAGGAGGAGGAGGAGGAGGAGGAGGAGGAATGTCCTGCAGCCATTTTTCACATAACTATATATTTTCTCTATTTCTATTTACCATTTCTATCTATCTGTGTTGTTGTTGTTGTTGTTATCAGCCTGAATCATTCTGAGGCTGATAACATCTTCATTGAAGGTTATGCCTTGTAACCTACCATGCTGTCCAGGACAGGCTGGTAGACAGATGTTTCTCACTTCCTAGTCTCGACTGAGAGAGAGGGACAGGCCCCAAATCATGCAGCCAGTTCTGTGCCTAAGAACTAACTACTAGTCCAGCACCTTAATCACTATACCACGCTGGCTTTGCAGATCGACAAATAGATAGAAGAGAGATAGAATGATGTAGATTTATACATACATGCTCATACATAAGTAATATATATAATTGATGTATCTTTCTGGAAGCAACAGAATGACAGTAATATTCTATCCTTACCCTCCTTTTCTGCAATTTTCCCTTCTGGACATGGGTTACAAGAGTAGCAGCAAAATGGCTTCCCCTCTATGGCTTGTTTAGTAGAACCTGGATAACAGCTTGGGGTGCAGAGAGAAACGGGCCATGTCTAGCTTGTAAAGAAACAAACCAACAATGTAAGTTATACTCTTAAAAATAATGTCCTTAGAAGCATTGCTTTTCCGGGGGGCTTTTCATTCTGTGTAGTATGACTACCACACATCCATGGGTTCAGGGCATACTTCAGGTAGACCAATAATGACGCTTTCTTCTTGAAACATTGAACTGCCTCTTAAATTTCATGGATTAGATTTCCAAATCTTTTTATAATGTTACACAATACAGTATTTTTTCCCATCCTGAACAAACTATGTCATATAAAGATTGATGCAAGATCAAATTCAATTTTCAGGAATGATAACAGTTAAAAAAAATAGGTATCCCAAAATCAGTAATATACCTTAATATGTTTAAGAAGAGACTACAGAAAGAGTCATAATAGCTGACTCTTATTCAGATGGTGGACTTGCTATTTTCTTGTCCGTCCCCCCCTCCATCACATGGGAAAAACTGGAATCCAGGGTTGGGAATTGTATTTTAGCAAAATCTCTTAATAGGAAGAGCTTCCTTCTGATGCAGTACAGTTTTACCAATATTAACATGACCATCTCTCAGGGAATACTTTAGGGGTAATCCTGCATGGAATAGAGCATTGTTCCTCAAGCTTGGCAACTTTAAGACATGTGGATTTCATGCTTGCTGGGGAATTCTGGGAAATGAAGTCCACACATCTTAAAGTTGCAAAGGTTGAGAAATACTGGAATAGAGGGTGCAAAATTGGGGAACTTCAAGATTCTAATATATACTTCTAATATACTGTTTATTATCTGTACTGATTTCTATCTACATTTTGAAACTAATGATTAAAATAAAGTTTTTGTTTGCTTGCTTGATTTTTAGGATAAATCAGAGTGACTAAACTACTCTAGTTTCTTACCAGAGCATAGAAACCAGGAGACTGAGAGTTCTAGTCCTGCCTTAGGCATGAAAGCCGGCTGGGTGACCTTGGGCCAGTCACTCTCTCTCAGCCCAACTAACCTCACAGGGTTGTTGTTGTGGGGAAATTGGAGGAGGAAGAAGTATTAGGTATGTTCGCCGCATTGAGTTATTTATAAAAAGAGTAAAGTCGGTATAGAAAATAAATAAATAAATGAATAAATAATTCACCTCTGATATTATTAATCATCAGTCCTGGTTGCATGTAGGAGTACATTCAATAAGAGAGTGTGAAGAAAAGAATTATATATTGTTGACTATGATTTCAAGTAATGCCTAGTTTGCCCATATCTTTAGCTTTAGCTAAGCATTTAGCTAAACCTGATTTTTAGCTAATTGTGATTTCTAACTATATCACTCTACTTAATAATAAATTTAATACATCTACTAGAGAACAGTTCCAAGAAATTCTATCAGATGGATAAGATCAAAGATCCAGAACAAGTCAGTTTGTATCACATTCATAATTCCAGAGGATTATTAAATAAGGGATAAGATTCAGTGGTCACAGAAGGAACAGAGACTTCCCAAGTCACCAATTCTTGCAACCTACCTGGTTAAACCAGCTATTCCATGTTATGGCATCTTCCTTGATGACTAATATTTTGTCTGGAGGAGACTGTGGATCTATCCTTCCTATTTTCACTACTGTCTGGTTTTCAGAAAAAATAAAATTTATGACATCAAATCCAGCTACCAAATTCCCATCTTGGTCAAAGGCCATCTTGTTCCCAATACTGTTATTAAATGTGACATTTCTCAAGAAGTTAGGAAGCTACAGCAAATTGCAATGAAAAGGAAAATATATTTTAAAAATGCTGTAGATGAAAAGGCTTCTGCAAATCAAATATTCAAGGGCGTGATGGCTCATCAGTTAAGACACCAGGCTTCTCGATCGGAAGGTCACAAGTTCTGAGGTTCGAGACCCTAGCCCCACATGACAGAGTGAGCTCCCGCACTCACCCCAGCTCTTGCCAACCTAGCAATTTGAAAGCATGCAAATGCAAGTAGATAAATAGGTACCACTTCGGTGGGAAGGTAACAGCGTTCTGAGTGTGTCATGCCGGCCACTTGGCCGTGGAAGCATCTTCGGACAATGCTGGCTCTTCGGCTAAGAAACGGAGATGATCACCGGCCCCTAGAGTCGGACACGACTGTGTGGAGGAAACTTTACCTTTACTTATTTTCATTTCATTTAAATTACATGCCTTTAATCATTAATTCAAGGCATATTGATTACTTGAATTAATTTCATAGTTTCCCAATTTGTTTGTACAATTATTCTTGTACCAATGGCAACTACCACTTTATTTTAAAGGATATCCTAATGTTGCATTGAGTTCTGTCATCATGCAGGAGAAACACTATTTTAGGGGATACAGGATTGATTACAGAAAATAATAAACTCTGTTGCCAATGTCAGATTGTCAGAATGAAGCAGAACGATGCAGTTATGGGCTCCTTTTGGAAATCAAAACTTAATGCTCCTAAATTGTTAAAGGGTCACTAACACCAGAAGTTATCAGTTCTGGATTAGGAGCAAAGAGGAAGCACAGAGACCAGAAGTGGAAATTGCAAGACTGCAGTAAATTGAAATAATTTCATGAGATGGAAAAGGAAAGGAAATCATTTTCATGTTATACAGTTAAGACAGAAGGGCATATTTTGCATGTTACCTGCCAAAATGACTGATAATGAATCTGTAGTCCTCCATCCACCATTGCTCTGTGTTTAAGTCCAATTGTAGACATGGCATGTAAAGCATGGGCTATGGCATAGACAGCATTGTAGATACTGTAGCTGTGGCCAGACATGGACATTTTAAAAAAGGAGGCAGGGAGTCTCTCCAGTTTCTCCTGCCCAGTGCAAATATTCTCCTCTTCTTCATCTATAAGTGTACCTACAAATTGGCAATTAAAGGCCTCCTCCCAGAAGCCTTTGAAAAAACCATCTCCTTTTGCAGTGGATGGGTTTCGACTCTCAATAAACTGCTGAAATCCAGACACATTGTTGGAATGAAATGCAAAGCCTAAAGCTCCATGCAAAAATTCTAAATCCCAATACCTTTGAAATCCAAATGAAACAATCTCCATTTGGGCTGTGGTGATCCATACTTTCCCTAGGGGTTTCCTAGGCTTACTGTCTCCATTTTCATCTGATAGATAAGATGCAAATCTAAACAATCCCATGGAGTGAGATTCACCATATGCAAGTATCACTGTAACTTTACTGCTGACCAAAGCATCATAAATCTTTTCCCCTTTATGCAGCATCTCAAACACATCAGTAATAAAAGTTACAATGGGGATTTTTTGTATGAATGCAAAACAGACGCCTTTCTGAGAAAACATGGGAAACACGGTTTGCACAAATCTTTCTCCATTGTCATTATCCATCACCACCACCCCAATCCATATCCATCTGAAGTGCAGAAGCAGAGACAGAATGCCCTCATATTGAAGCTCTTCCTTAGGAACCATCTTGTAGAAGGGAAGACTGGGAGATTTCTCCTTCATCACTGGAGTGGGACTATAGGTCAGCTAAAGAGATCCATAAAGAAGAGATATGTTAGAGCAGAGCTTTCCAAACTGTGTGTCGCGACACAAAAGTGTGTCGCCACACACAGTCTGGTGTGTCGCCACACAACCCGGAAGTGCTGATCATTATCATAATCAGCGCTTCCGGGTTTTCCCGCGGCGACACACCAACGCGCCGGTTGGTGTGTCGCCACGGGAAAAACTTTGGAAAGCCCTGTGTTAGAGAATAACCCCAGTATTTTTATTCCAGACTATACCAATATTGAAAAAGGATGTACCTTTTCAACAATGGCACAAAGTTTTATCAAGGTTAATATGGCAGGGGAAAATAAACGAGAGTAAAATAAAGATTTTACAGGATGCAAAATAAACAGGAAGAGTAGGGGTACATAATCGTAAATTGTAGTTTCCTGCATGTTGTTTTGTATGGATGAAGTAATGGATTTCGTGAAGAAATAAGAGAATAATAATAAATAAAATAAATAAAATAAGAGCTGGAAGATCACAATCTGAAGTTTGGGTGGCCTGTTTCTTATGATATGACAAAGTGAAAGTATATGTAGATTTTAAGAATTGTTACTGGATAAACATGTTATTAAGTATATGGAAAAACTCAAATTTACAAAAAGAAAGGCTTCCAACTTTTTATCTTGTGTTTCCACACTTTTTTAGTTTTTTTCTTTGTAGTTTTTTGGGGTTTTTTGTAGTTTTTATTCTTCTCATGAAACCTAATAAAATTTACTATAAAAAAAAGAATATGAAATAATTACTAACCCAGACTGTGTCCAAAGATATCATTATTGACATCCAAACAAGAAGCATTTTATAGAAGAGAAACAGCAGAAAAAGAACAATGGTTAACATCGGAGGACTTATGAATACAAGATATGGAAGAAATTAAGATGAAGGCAAGAGAACAATTAGCAACAGAAGGACATTCTTTTCAATGGCTTTCTTATCATCAGATGAAGGAGGGGTTTAATATGGACAAAAAGACAATTGGAACCGAGAAGGAGAAAACTGAATTTGAAATAGAGTTATGTACAAATGAAGATCACATAAGAGCTAAAATGTACAAATTGTTACTAATATTTGAAACAGAGGATGAACAGGTTAAAGACTATATGGTGAAATTGGCTGCAAATTTGGTTAAAATATAAATATGAGCATATAAGAGAAAATGTGGCCAACTGGTGTTAAATTTACATTGTGCTATAATTTAAAAGAGAACTTTTGTAAAATGATGTACTGATGGTATATGATACCAGCTAAATTGTCTAAAATGTGTACAGGAACATCAAATCAGTGTTGGAAGTATGAAAAGGAAGAGGGGACTTTTTATGATGCATGGTGGACTTGTCAAAAAGCAAAGAAATTTTGGGTGCAAATCCATATAATGATGCAAAAGATATTGCGGACCACCATCACGATGAAACCAGAATTATTCCAACTGGGTTTTATGGAAAAAGAATTAGAAAAGAAATGTGGGAACTTATTATTTTATATGGTAACTGCAGCAAGATTATTGTACACAAAGAGTTGGAAAACCAATGAAATATTTATAATGGAAGATTGGATTATTAAATTAACTGAGCTTACAGAAATAGCGAAGCTGACCAGTCTGGTGAGCAAAAACACAAGAAAGACTTTTTTGATAGACTGGAAAACTCATATGGATTTTTTGTTGAAAGAAGAATAGATCAAATTGATTTCTGGATTTGGGGATTAAAAAGGGCCAATTAGGATGGGGAAAAGAATAAGATGGTAATTACACAACAGAAAGAAGGACAGAAGGCATAACTGTATGTTTTAATGTTTCTTTTCTTTTCAGTTCCTTTCTTTTTTCCTTTTTCTTATTTCTTATTTTCTGTCATTTATTTTGTTTTGTATACTTTTACTGTATTGAAAAATTCTAATAAAAATATTTTTTGAAAAAGAGAGAATAACCATAGTATTAATCATTATGTCCATTTTTCTACTTACTCATCTAATTCTTCTGTTTCCTGCTACATTAGGATTATATGGAAGAGCAGGAAAAATACATGTCTGTTATAATTTTCATCAGCAAAATTTTTTAGAGCACAATTGGTTTGAAGTAGTCAATGCACAAGATGACCAGGACATGTTGTTGTTGTTTTGTTTTTCAGTCATTTAGTCATGTCCGACTCTTTGTGACCTCATGGACCATAGCACGCCAGTCCTTCCTGTCCTCCACTGTCTCTCGGAGTTTACTCAAATTCATGTTCATTACATTGGTGATGCTATCTAACCATCTCATCCTCTGCCGTCCCCTTCTCCTTTTGCCTTCAGTCTTTCCCAGCATCAGGGTCTTTTCCAGTGAGTCCTCTCTTCGCATTAGGTGGCCAAAGTATTTGAGCTTCAGCTTCAGCATCTGTCCTTCCAATGAGCAGTCAGGGTTGATTTCCTTTAGGATTGACTGATTTGACCTCCTTGCAGTCCAAGGGACTCTCAAGAGTCTTCTCCAGCACCACAGCTCGAAAGCATCAATTCTTTGGCGCTCAGCCTTCCTTATGGTCCAACTCTCACAGCCATACATTACTACTGGAAAAACCATAGCTTTAACTATAACTTTAACTGACCTTTGTCAGCAAGGTGATGTCTCTGCTTTTTAATATGCTGTCTAGGTTTGCCATAGCTTTCCTTCCAAGGAGCAAGCGTCTTTTAATTTCATGGCTGCAGTCACCGTCTGCGGGGATCTTGGAGCCCAAGAAAATAAAATCTGTCACTGCTTCCATTTCTTCCCCTTCTATTTGCCAGGAAGTGATGGCAAAGTGACCAGGACATGAGGGTCCCCTAATTAAAAATGGCACAATTGGTGCATAAGAGTTGTGCAAAGGCCTTCTCAACCACAGCTGCCACATGCTCTTGAAGGAGGAGTTGTGAGTCTTAGTTACTCTCTTAGTACTAAATCCTGGCCTGAAACCTGACTGAAATAGGTCTAGATTATCCATTTCTTCCAGTTATCTCATCATCTGTAGACTAACCACCTTCTCAACAACCAAAAAGGGAAGGTTGTAGACTGGTTGGTAGTGGTTGAAATCCACTGGGTCCAAGAATGGCCTCTTGGGGAGGCGGCAAACCACTACCTCCTTTACCAAGGCTGACACCATGTCCTGGTCCCAACCGCAGGTTACCTCCCTGGTCAATTTTATGACCCAGGAGGGGCTCAGATCCAGGAAAAAGGTGGCCGAGCTGACAAAACCTCAGCCTGCCCTGCCAGGCCATTTGTAAGCCTCTTGACCACAGGGCTGTGATTGCTAAAATAAGTCATGTGAGACAAATCTGATCTTCTTTGACAGGGTCACTCATGGACAGGGGGAAAGCTGTGGATAGGATCTACCTTCATTACAGCAAAGCTTTTGACAAGGTTCCATATGGCATTCTCATTGACAAACTGTTACATTGTGGTTTGAATGCCACAACTGCAAGCTAGGTCCATAATTAGCTGATTGACCACCCCCAGAGAGTCAACGTTAAAGGCTCTATATTGAATTGAAGAGTAGTGGGGTCCTGTGGGGATCTGTCTTGGAGCCTGTATTATTCAATGTTTGTTATAAATGGCCTGGATAATGGGAATTATGCTGTATATCAGATTTACAGATCTGGCTAACACCCAGGTTAACAAAACATGACTACAGTCTGATATGGACAGTTTAGAAGAATGGGATGAGAGGAAGAGGATGTCCTTTAACAGAAAGAAGTGTAAAGTATTATATTTAGGGAGAAAAATACAGGACAGATGTACCAGATGGGAGACTCATAACTTGGGAGCACTATATCTAAGAAGATTTGAGTGTGGTTATCAACAAGGTGAACATGAGCCAGAGGTGTGAGACAGCTGCTAGATGGGCTGATGCAGTTTTGGGATGCCTTACAAGCTTTACATTGAATGCATGTGAAGTCCTAACTTCCCTTCCCTCTGCCTTGGTGAGAAGACACTCACCAAGATCTACTTACAAATCTGGGCACCACATTTCCAGAAGGAAATTGATAGGTTAGAGAGGGTTCAGGGGCTGGCAACCAAGATGATATAGGGACTTGAGGAAATGTCCTATGAGGAAGGGGATCTTCAGTCTGGAGAAAAGAAGAGTTGGGGAGACATGATAGCTATGTTCAGATACACGGAGAGAAGCTACAGGGATGATGGCCAGGAATAATTTTATCCCCACACCCCCCAACATTTTAAGGATAATTAAGTAAAACAACAGCAATAACAAAAATAAAGAGAAAAGAAAACATATACATACACATACACATACACATACACATACACATACACATACACATACACATACACATACACATACACATAAACATACATACATAACATGTATCCCTTTCAATGCTATGTTTCTATGAGAAGTCTGCGTCAAATATGAGTGAATATATTTGCATATAGCCCATGAGGCAACTGTGCAAATTGAAAGAGAAGCAAATATAGGGGAACTAAAATGAAGGAACTAAAACTTCCTGGTAAATTATTGATTGTGTGTACTGTATATGAGTCAGCGTTAATTCCTGGTGACTGCCTGGAGAAGTCCCTGCAGTTTTCTTGGCAATTTTAAAAATGGTTTGCCATTGCCTCCTTCCTAGGGCTGAGAGAGAGTAACTGGCCCAGGGTCACCCAGTTGGCTTCATGCCTAAGGCGGGACTAGGACTCACAGTCTCCTGCTTTCTAGCCTGGTGCCTTAATCACTACACCAAACTGGCTCTCAATTATTGATAGCTCTGCGAGTGTAGCTTTCGCCCGAATGAAGGGTAGAGTGTTTGAGGATAGGGACATTCACAGGGAGACCAAAATGCTTGTTTACAAAGCCATTGTACTACCAACCCTTCTTTATGCCTGTGAAACATGGACCCTCTACAAACGCCACCTCCAACTTCTTGAAAGATTCCATCAACGCTGCCTCCGAAAAATTCTGCAAATTACTTGGGAAGATAGGCGGACTAATGTTAGCGTATTAGAAGAAGCGAAAACCACCAGCATTGAAACAATGATCATCCAACATCAACTTCGCTGGACCGGCCATGTTGTTCGAATGCCTGACCATCGTCTTCCAAAGCAGCTACTTTACTCCCAACTTAAGAATGGAAAACGGAATATTGGTGGACAGCAAAAGAGATTCAAAGATACTCTCAAAGCTAATTTAAAAAAATGTAATATTAGCATTGAGAACTGGGAAGCCCTAACTCATGAGTGTTTCAATTGGAGGTCAGCCTTTATTAATGGTGCTATGGACTTTGAAGAAGCACGAGTACAGGGCGAAAGGGAGAAAAGAGCTAAAAGGAAGGCACGTCAAGCAAACCCTCATCATGACCGTCTCCCACCCGGAAACCTATGCCCTCATTGTGGGATGTTGTGCGGATCCAGAATTGGCCTTTATAGCCAATGATCACCAATGATGATGATGATGATGATGACACCAAACTGGCTCTCAATTATTGATAAAGTGACCAAATTTGAAAACCATCAATAATTAAACACTTCGAAAAATATAAAAACTGAAACAATAATTTGGGCCATTTTTGTTTGTCCCAATAAAAGTATTTCCAAATGTGGATCTTGGATATTTTTCATGAACTAACTTTTGTTTGTTTGTTTGTTTGTTTGTTTATTTATTTATTTATTTATTTATTTTATATGACCGCCCATCTCCCCCAACGGGGAACTCTGGGCAGTTTACAATAAAATCAAGTTTAAAAGAAGAATATAAAATTACAAATTAATTAGCACAATCTAAATAAATATAAAATCCAAATTTGGTGAATTAATTTCAACTAAAAGGAAGGACGTTATGGAATTAACCACCCCCATGAGGAACTGTTACTTTCCCCTTCCCATGCTATGCTAGGCGGCAGAACCAGGTTTTCAGCTCTTTAATTATTACTTATGTGTCATCATTAACAGAATAACACTTAATATAAAATAACATGTTTCTCTGTATTTCCTCTCTATCTCCTGGCTAATTTTTCCCAAGTCAAAATCAAAGCTATAGATAGCCCTTAAGTTTTTAGAAAAGGGAAGCTTTCACTGTTTTGCAGAGGCTAAATATAATCTGCTTACCTAAAACACACTCCAATTTTCAAACTGTGCAGATTTGGTGAGGGTGTCATCTGCAGCTTCAGGCTGATTCTAAACTATAAGACCTGTGTCCACAATATATCTCCCTAATTTTGAAATTCTATGTTTCTTCTAATCTCCCTGGGATTTTGCAATATCTGGACTGAAAAATTGGTTTGAGAACACCAATCTCTGAAAATACTTTTGTGCCTTTTTGATTGGATTAAAAATATGTACAACATATAAGAAAAAATTATAAGACAAAATTTACCAGAAAGAATGATTATTTAGCATGCAGGTAGAAATTTTAAGATCGTGAAAATGCAAGGAAAACATTTAGTAAATCAATCATTTGTTGATATACTGCAAGTAAGAAGCTAAAGAACTTTTCCTTATTTTGGATATCCCATTCACCTCATTTGATGAACAGTTACTCAGGCTCCAGAGTTGTATCCAGCAGAACAGGAAAAAAAAAGTGAAGAAACATGAGACCTGAGAGGCATTTCCTACCTGGGGAATCTTGTAGATATTCAGGAGAATCCTCATATCAAGAGAAGTAATGGAATCCAATCCACCAATCACTGCAATCAGCTTCTTCTCAATGTTACAACTATAGTTTGGAATAAATTTTTCCATTGTATATATAAGTAGCATAGTGGAATGGTATGTCCATTTTGCACTGTAGTAATTGTCAAAAATTTGGAATCCCAAAGTGATATTGGGTAGTATCTGAGGATTATCATTAATCTTCTTTACTGCAAAGGCCAAGGCCAGGATGTGTTGATAATTCTTTGGAAGCATTCTGGAATGTATATTGTATTGTGTTTCACAGGATTAGTTCACACTTAGGAAATTCTATACTGCATTTCACATCATATTGATTAATATTTAATATAGATTATGATTTACTATGTCACATTTGTACTGAAGTATCTTAGAGTATTTACTACATCACTATTCTTAGATATAATGCTTAACAAAGTATCATATACCTATATTTTATTGAAGAGTATAGTTATTTATGATTACCTTTCAAGAAGACATGTTTTTAATAAGGATTAAGCTCAAAAAAATGAGAGAAGGAAAAAAGCCCTCTTCATTGTAAGAAAAACTCTTGGCTGCAATTACTGTTTTTGTGAGCTGGGCTGCATTATAAAGTAAACTGGCTGAATCTAATAATTTATACTGTCTATGTAGGCAAACAACAGTTCTGTCTGAAGGAAGAGTAACTGAAAATGATAGTAAAATGTATAAGATAAGAAGTGGCAGCAGAATCCTGTAGGAAGTTCCTGTTATACAAATTTTGGTAGGACAGAAAATCATAAATCTGATTTATCATGGCCAATCTTCTCTCTGGTAAAACTAGCACTGTTTGTAAAATATTATTTTAATATGTTTTTAAAGCCATGTAGTTGAGGCCCCAAGATGATTACAGACTCCTTTGCCTTGTGACAAAAATGCTGGAGAACTAATATTTCTTAAAATTACATGTAGAACAGATTAAACACTGTGTTTGCACTGGGCAAACACTGCAGTCAAGGCTATGTATACCTCTACAAGTCTACAACCCCACATAAAGTCCCTTTAACTTCATTATTACACTACTATTGTTTTTATAGAATAAGGTAGAACACCAGTGTTCACTGCAAGACCAACATAATTGGGATAACAAACAAACAAACATGAATTCCTTACAGAAACTCTTCAGGCATTGTGGGTGGAGGTTTTTTTCTGAAATCTTTGGCAAAAGAAATGAAAATCCCATGAGAGGCTATGCCACCAATGATGAAGTCCCCAGCCTGATAGTATTTGTGAAGTGGGTGCTCTGGATACTGGACGTTGCATTTCACAGTGGAAGCTTGGTATGGCATATATGACAACAGGGTTAACAGCAGTACCACTGTTACTAACATCCTAAACCTAAAATAGGAATAGTCCCTTTCTTCAAATTCTCCTTTCTCTATCTAGCCATTGTCATTAGAATCCTGTAAGAACTATTTTAGAAGCTTAGACTGTCCTCTGACCAATCTAAATATCTCAGTACTAAATAGTAGAGATCATATTAATACATACATGTCTGTTTCTTATCCCTCTCCCTCCTTCAAATACTACAGTAGATGTTATATTTGTGCCATAATTCACAGATGACATAATCCACTGACTGTTATTGAGTTCATAAGTGGGGACAACCTGCAATTCCACATCAGCTAATTGCAAGTTAATTATATGAAAATGGAATTGTTACCTCTTCAAAGCTAGAATTCCTTAAAGAATTGTGAAAGAAAACATGTTTGTCATGTTACATCATTGATCACCTCTATGATGGGGAAAGGTCCTATAAACTTTGGTCCTAACTTTTTGGAGGGTTGTGTGGATTTTATAAACTTTGTTGACATATATCCTTTATCTCCTACTTTTAATTTCCACTCGGGGGCTCATTTGTGATCAGCATATTTTTTGTAATTCTCTCTTGCATGTTGTAATGCTTTCTGTATAGCTGGCCACCCCTCTGCTATGCGCTTTGTCCACTCATCTAGCGGTACTGAGATATCCTCTGGTTTTGGTAAATCAGGGAATGCTACAAAGTCCTGTGTTGCATGGTTGTGGGATTTGAGTTCCTGGGTTGCTGCCCTCCCCTTTTGGGTTTGAGGTTTCGCCCCCCGGCCTCGGTTCTCCCAATTTTTAACTTTCTTCGAAGAGCTGGTTGCTCTTGTTCCAGTCTGTCATTTTGACTTGGGTCTTTCTGTGATGGTCTGTTCCTGCAAATCAGTACTCCTCACATGAATAGCATTGCAATCGATAGGAATCTTTTATTTACAGTTCATGACCCATGTCACCTCAAAGACCCAAGTGAAATCAAGTTTGCAAACAACAGTCTAAGTACCTTGTCTCCCTCCCATCAGTGCTTGTGGCTGTCGGCTTCACACTTAAGTCATCAGGCTGAATACACATTGACTACCTTCCATCTCTGTCTATTGTCTATCCTTCTCTAGTATCATGTCAGGGTGGCACGTAGGCAATGGGACATCCTTGACACTTGCTACTGAGTTATTTAGAGTAATGATGTTACTAATCTTGAACACAATGAAGAAATGTCTTATAGTCATGCAGAACACTAAAATAAGGAGGCCATATTAAAAAAGGTGGAGGAGGAGAAGGAGGAGGAGATATCATTTAATATGGTATTCTGTATATGTGCAGGAGGATTTGACTTGAGCAAAGAAAGGGGCTTCATTTTAAAAATAAGAGGGGGTATGCAACCTTGGAAAACTATAGAAACAGGTAAATGATCACTGAAAGACCCTGGTAGTTAGAAGATGTTCCTACAAAGGGTTCAAACCAGCAGTCCACATTTTTGTTGTTTATTTGTTCAGTCGCTTCCGCTTCTTCGTGGCTTCATGGACCAGCCCACGCCAGAGCTTCCTGTCAGCCGTCACCATCCCAAGCTCCTCCATGGTTGAGTCCGTCACCTCCAGAATATCATCCATCCATTTTGTCCTTGGTCGGCCCCTCTTCCTTTTGCCTTCCACTTTCCCTAGCATCAGCTTCTTCTCCAGGGTATCCTGTCTTCTCATTATGTGGCCAAAGTACTTCAGTTTTGCCTTTAATATCATTCCCTCAAGTGAGCAGTCTGGCTTTCTTTCCTGGAGTATGGACTGGTTTGATCTTCTTGCAGTCCAAGGCACTCTTAGAATTTTCCTCCAACACCACTATTTTAGTTAGGTCCACATATGATCCCATTATTTTTAGCCTCCAGAGACACACAGAGTAAGCAGAGGTAAAAAGGTAACATATCAAAGATGATTTGCTGGAAGGAAGAAAAATAAATACAGTGGCACGTGTATACAGTATGTACATGTATATGTCACATTTTAAATATGACTTTTAAATAAATTCTAAATGTGAATGCCACAGAGAAAAGAACTTTACGGGTAATTTAATAAAATTATTAAAACATTTGTTTGTTTGTTTGTTTGTTTGTTTGTTTTGTTTGTTGTTTTTAATCTGTTCGATTATGTCTGATTGTCAGGCACAGCCCAAGAACTTCAGAGAATCGGTTACCAAACTTCAGTTCTTTATTTGCTTACACCATATAGACAGAATCTTGCCAGACTAAAGCAACTCTACCTAACCTAAAGGGAAATAACTTAGGAAAGCTCTAGGGCAGGGCAATTCTGAACCTCTTAGCTTTCCCACACTTCCCAGACTGTCTCCTCTTATCTCATTGGAATGCTGTCCCTCCTTTCTGAGAACCAGCACCATTACTGAAATCTACCATACCAATTTTCAGAGAATACCTGCAGTTTTTTTGGCAAGAATTTTCAGATGTGATTTGTCATTGCCTCTTTCCTAGGGTTGAGAGAGAGTGACTGGTTCAAGGTCACCCAGCTCACTTTGTGCCTAAGGTGGGACCAGAACTCAGGGCCTCCTGGTTTCTAGCCTGGTGCCTTAACCACTACACCAAACTGGCTCTCAGAGATGATGGTTAGATTGCTCTTAGATTTGTTAAGGCCACCAACTCCAAAAACACTCTGGGTTGAGATACTTTGGATATAATCACCATTAGTTACTGTATATTATGACATTGTCTTGTAAAAAATGGAAAATTCTTGGGAGACAGCTTAGTTTTAAGATTTACTCCATTTTTTTGGCATATAGATTAGATAAATTCATATTTCTGCTTTAGTAATCATGCTTCAATAATCACTTTCACCCCATCCCTTTCAATCATTTACATTCTTAAAAAAAAATACTCAAGCTCTTTTCCCGAAATTCATTATGACTATAGAAGGGCAATATTCACTCTAATTTTCATCACATTTGAGTCCTAAAACAAAGCAAAACAACTTAAAACTTTACAATTACTTTTAGAAATCTGAATCAAACATTCATTTTTTAATGAAATTTGGAAAGATTTACTGTCTCAAAACAGTCAAACATGCTGACAATCTTCATATTGTTTAAGGGAGAAAACAAAATCACATTCTAAATCAAAATAGCACAAAAATATCTGAACTGAAAAATAACAAGCCCCATACACCATGTAGAATAAAACATAATCTTCAACATTTCCTTATAATGCCAAATATTACTACTATGACACCAGAAAAAATTAAACATGAAAGATAACCTCAATATGACCCATGGAGAAGAAGAAAAAGAAAAGTGCGCATGTACATATTCAATAGCTATGAGCTTTATTGAATGTGTATTGAATACAAATATAATGGAAATATTCAGCACTTTTCCTAATGCAAAGAAGCACAGAGGAAGCAAATATGTCTGCAATGCAGGTTATAAAACAAACAAACAAACAAATCTTTGAACACATTCACAAAATATTTTTTTTTCTTTTTAGCTCCCAATTGTTCAGCTCAGGCCTCAGCAAAATAATGTAGCATTTGAGGAAAAAGATGCAGATCAGCAGCCCAGCACTTGAGGCTAACATTGAGAAGATCTCCACAGCCACCATGTATTTCCCCTTGGTGCTCAGGTAGGTTGGAACAAAGGAGAGCCAAACACTGCAGAAGACCAACATGCTGAAAGTGATAAACTTGGCTTCATTGAAACTGCCAGGTAACTTCCTGGCCAAGAAAGCAACGATGAAACTGATCATGGCCAAGGAGCCCATATAACACCTTGAAAAGTAAAACATAATCATGGACCCTTCCTTACACTGTAGGACAATTTTTCCAGTGTCTGAGTACAGGTCAACATCTGGGACAGGAGAAGAGATGAACAGCCATATCGTGCAAATCCCAACCTGAATTAAGAAGCCAGATAAAACAAAAGAATAGCCCAGTCTTTTCCCCACCCACTTCTTCATCCCACTTCCTGGCTTGGTTGCCATGAAAGCCAGGACCACAGTCACAGTCTTGGCCAGCACACAGGAAACAGCCACGGAGAAGATGATGCTGAAAGCAGTTTGTCGGAGAAGACATGTCACCTCATTTGGCTGACCGATGAATAGTAATGCGGAAAGGAAGCAGAGCAGGAGGGTGACCAGGAGAATGTAGGTGAGATCCCGGTTGCTGGCTTTGACAATGGGAGTGTTGTGATGCAGTAGAAATGTCCTTAGTACCAGAACTGTGATTGTGGAACAGAAAAGAGAAAAACAGGCTAAACTGATCCCCAGAGGTTCTTTATATGACAAGAAATGTATATCCTTGGGAATACATGAATCCTGGTTTCTGTTGGGATAATTTTCATCTGTACAGCTGTAACAGTCATTCAGATCTGAAATGGGAAAGATATGATCTGAGTCTCAAATTTATGCGTAAAATCTAGGAAGCGTCATAACTTCTTATATAACTAAATATCAGATTACCCATCAATCCAAACTCCACAAAGAAATAAACTTTATATAAGCATGATACATTGAGTTGCCTTTGAAAATAGTACCTATCATGTGGATGGATTAAAGCTGAAAACAGATCCAGTTATTGAGGTGCCCAGAGGCCAAAGGAAACTTTCATAGTATCTGGAATGTCAGAATCATGAACCAAAGCATTTTCTTGGGTGCAGAAATGCAACTCTGAACATTGATACCTTGAGAATCAATAACCTCTCATGGAGTGGAATTGATTCCTTCACATCACATTACTTCTTTCACCCAAATGATAGAATACTCTCAATTCAGTTCAAAAGAAATCTAATAAAGATTTCTCTGATTAAAGTCTATGATCCAACCACAGATGCAGAGGAGGTAGAAGAGTTCTATGGCAGCTTGCAACATTTTTTTCAAAATAACAATAACAACAAAAAGACACGAAACTAATTAAATAGTATAGATATGATAATGCTAAAGCTTGATGCAAAATAGGATCAAGGACAATGGAAAAAATTCATCTCATGTACAAAATGAAGCAGGAAACACACTACAGAGTTTTGCCAAGACCATGTTATGTTTATACCAAATACCAACAGCTCAGTTAATAAACTGCTTCAAGTAAAATTATAAGTTAAATTTAAGAAAAGAAAACAAGGCAAATGTTCATAGACTTAGAAGAATCTGAAGTAGTAATTGTTTGTATATTACTAGGATTTAAAATTCAAAGTGTTGGTGCCTGTATCCATGAAAAAAAGAAATATCTGCTACTTGGGTGACCAACTCAGAGATCTATACAAACACAGATGAAACTGGAAAATGTAACACAAAAACAAAGATACGTATTGTCACGGTCATGGTCATTGTTTCATCAGTTGTAATGTTTTGGTTTTACCAGTTGTAATGTTTTGGACAATCAGAAATGCTGAACATGGGGAAATTAACACCTTTGAATTGTAGCACTGGAAAAAAATGTTGAGAAAACTTTGAACCACAATAAGAATATCCCATTCACTACTCAATGAAATAAAACCAGACTACTCATTGGAAGCATTAACAGCAAACTAAAGGTGAAATGGTTGTTGTGGGTTTTCTGGGCTGTGTGGCCATGTTCTGGCAGTTTTTGTTCCTAACGTGTCACCAGTAGCTGTGGCTGGCATCTCCAGAAGACAGGAGCACAGCTAGAAGATTCTCTCTGTGCCCAAGTGGAGGGTGTGTGTTCCTGCTGGTGTTTATAGCTGCTGGTGTTTATAGCTGCTGAGAGGTCTCTCAGAGGACCTCTCAGCAGCTATAAACACCAGCAGGAACACACACCCTCCACTTGGGCACAGAGAGAATCTTCTAGCTGTGCTCCTGTCCTCTGAAGATTGTCAGTTGGGGGCAACTCAGAAACTGAGGAACATTAATAGTCTATCCTTACCCTCTTTCTCGGAAATCTTCCCTTCCGGACATGGGATGCAACAGTAGCAGCAAAATGGCTTCCCCTCCATCATTTGCTTCCTAGAACCTGGACAACAGCTTGGTGTACAGAGAGAAACTGGGACTGCCTAATTCAGGATCCAAAAGGAAAGAAAGAAAGAAAGAAAGAAAGAAAGAAAGAAAGAAAGAAAGAAAGAAAGAAAGAAAGACATGAATCATTGATTTTGATTTTGATTTTGATTTTGATTTTGATTTTGATTTTGATTTTGATTTTGATTTTGATTTTGATTTTGATTTTGATTTTGATTTTGATTTTGATTTTGATTTTGATTTTGATTTTGATTTTGATTTTGATTTTGATTTTGATTTTGATTTTTCTATCACATTTATCACTGCCCAATCATCCTTCACCTCTTTATGTTCTTGGGAACATGGCTACCATGCATCTACGCTTTCCCAGCATGCTGCCATGCTCAGATTGGACAAAAATAACAAGGTTTGGTTTTTCAAATATTGAACTTCTTAATCAGTTTCATTAATGATCCTTCTAAACCTTTCTATGTTGTTCCAAAATACAGTATATATAATGAGAGCTCAAATAAAATGTTTGATGCTTTTGAGATGTTCAAGATGATAAGCTGCCCAGAGTTGTTGTACACGAGACGGGCGGAAGAGAAATTTAATAAATAAATTTAATTAAATAAATAAATAAATAAACCAAATTTGAAAATGTCATGGCTAATAGTGATTTTATTGCTCTACTTAGCAATCAGTTTAACATTTCCTATTCCAAATCGTATGTAAAGTTGCTATCTGATAGGGACAGTGTAGAGTTCCAGATCAGTTTGGATTTTATAGCTATTTGAAAAGCATCCCTAGATGAGCCCTACCTGCTCTCATCATTTTTATTGACCAGGACTGAGTGTCAGTGCTCACATGCAGGTTCCCCCTTCCTGCAACCTACCTGGTGAAACCAGCTATTCCATTTTATGGCATCTTCCTTGATGATGAATGACTGGTCTGCAAGAGACTGTGGATATGTCCTTCCAATTTTTACTTTTGTCAGGTTTTCAGAAACAATAAAATTGATGATATCAAATCCAGCCACCAACTTCCCATCCTGGTCAAACAATATTCTGTCTCCAACACTGTTGTTAAATGTAACATCTCTCAAAAAATGATGGAGCTGGATTAAAAAGAAAGAACAAACATTGTAGATAAGACTGTGCATTAAAGTACTTGTGCAAATAAAATATTCCAGTGCTGATTTCATTTATTTAGATGTCATTTTTGTAATTACAGATAGTCCTCACTTAGAGACCACAACTGGGACCAGCAACTCTGTCACTAAGCACCATAGTTGCAAAGTAAAGCAATACATGTCTGTGACAGGCTTATGACCTCACTTCCCCTTCAGTTGTTAAGTGAAGCACCACAGTTGTTAAGTGAAACATCACATGACCGCAACTTATTATTTTCCTTTCGTCTTCTCTATTAGTTGCAAACCACACAAATGGCAATCCCGTGACCACAGGACACTGCAACAGTTGTAAATGTGCACTGTTTCCAAAGTGCCCAAATTGCGATCACATGATCGTGGGATGCTATTATAGTCATAAATGTGAGGATTGGACACAAAGCCTTTTTTTTTACACCATCGTAACTTCAAATGCTAATTAAACAAGGCAGTCAGTAAGTGAGGACTACCTGTATTAATTCAAGGTACAGGTATATTTATTTATTTATTATTTAAATTTATGTGACCGCCCATCTCCCCCAATCAGGGGACTCTATATATCTTACTTGCATTACTTTTCTTTAGTTAATCATTCAAGTTAGATTCATTTTTCTTCCTTGCATTAATTTTAGGGTTTTCTTTTCCCTTCTGTCTCTTTCTTTTACTTTTTCAATCAATTTTTTAAAGGAGCAGCAGCAGGAGCAGCGAACGTTTAAGTCTATTCTGGTTTTTCTACTGAAATCATTTCATTTTATGGTACAGCAGTTATAGAAATTAATTACTGCTGCTTAACAGTGCCAGTTTGTCAGAATCAAACAAAATCATCCAGGTCTTAGAGCCCTTTTCAAAAACAAAATTGATATTGTCAATCCATATAACCAGCAGCTCCAGATAATTATAAGTATCTTTCCTCATTAAGTCAATAGGCAAATAGGTATGCATGGAATGCTCACCCATGTACAGTACGTATATTGTTACATACACTCTACTTCTGTGGAGCATTGAGAACCATCCTGGATTTATTGCATTTCAGTTTTACTTTCATACAAGATTGTTAAAAATGTATAGTGTCTTTAATACTACGCAGGTGGGGTGTAGTTGCAAGAATTTCAATATACATGCAGGCAAAATTATACAGTCCCATATTGGATCTCCAGAGAGAAGGAACCAACACTTCAATATGTGCTTGGATTACTAACTTCAAATATCACTTTATATCTCTTTCTAAGGAAAAAGGAACATGGCTGAAAACCCTTCATTGTACGTGGAAGAGGCAGCACTGAATCCTGTCATAGCTGCTACCAGGCAGAAACAGACCTCAACTTCCCAAAGCCAAGTTCAGCTTATTTGTCCCCACCCCACACCCCACATCACCCACAAAGAGACGTGAGAGTTAGTCTGTTTCTGCTACAAGTCCTCCAAGACTGCTGAGAGAGGCAGAATGACTAGCACAGGTAAACCTCACATCCATCCATGCATCTTCCAGTCAACTGTGTGACCACAAGAAGCTCCTTAATGGGTGTAACAGCATCATCAGCTGGCTAGTTTAGCTATACTTTTCAAAGATAGGCAGATGTCCATGGCCATCCAGGTTAATCCACCTCGACCCACCCAGAATAAAAAAAGGGAAAGCTGATACATACAACGTGAAGGCGATAAGGAGGACAAGAAAAGAAGGAAATCTGCAATCAAATGAGAAAATGGGAAGTGATGTGTAAGCTCACATATGTGCATCCAAGTTGGAGTTCAAGCCAGCCAGTTGGACACACAGAGCTCTTTGATGGGCATAACAGCATCCATCACTGTAATGGGATGTGGGAATTACCTTAGGAGACAGGAGGGAGAGCCACAGACTGGACCAACAGCATGTAGAGGGTGTCTCAGCCCACAGAAGGGGGTATGGCATGGGAAAGCATTTCGGAAGGGACCCTCCCTAGTTTTCCAGAGAGTAAAAGGAAAGGGGGTAAGAAATACTTTCAGTCTTAGACCTCAGCTTGGCCTGGAGCTTGGCAGGAACTTGGCCTTGCAGCTTTATACCGTATACATGATGAGCAACCATGCTGTGGCTGCACAAAATCCTCCATGTTGGCAAGAAGCTCTGGAGGGAGGCAAGGCCTGTGTGCCACTTTAACTGGTAAGAACTTAAAGAGACCAAAAAGGACAGAGTAATCTGAAGCCCAAAGACCTCAGTATGTGACTAGAACAGCTCATTAGAGTTGGGGAGGTTCCTGACCAGGGAAAAGTGTGACATGAAATGAAGGGTTTTGTAAAGATTTCATCCACCTCTGGCATGTCCAATCACAGCCAAAACAACCCTGCACATACCATGCCTGCCATGTCTAATCCCAGCTCCCTTAGAACACCTGTATCATCTTCATTTCTGCAAATTCAAAATGCAAAGGCCATTCAAAGTATATCATGTGTGAATTAGTGCTCCTTGGACGGGTTCAAAAGAAAGTGCAAATCAAGTCATTTAGTCAGAAACTTGTCTAATCCACCATTTGTCTTGGAACAACAAAAATCCTCCATCTCTATTCTCCACTCAAGAGAAGTAAAATGAATAACAACACCAACATCAATATTTTGATACATATTGTGTACATCTCTCTGGATGTTTGAAAAAAAATCAGAATGGTTGCCTGGAGGAGAGATTGCCAAGGTTCCCAGGTGCAAAAGCAGCATTCCTCCTCCATTGAAAAATGGATGGTGAGCTATCATTGAATCTGCAAGAAGACACTTTCCCCAATCTCTGAAAAGATGTTTGCCAATTTCTATCAAGGTATGAGTGGGAAAGAAGAGAGACATTAGGAAAAGGGCAATACGAAAAGCATGGGGAGTGAAGGCAGATAGAAAGGCAAGATGACTGGAGAACAGGAATCCTAAAATGAGTTGAGGGGGGAATCTTCCAGCAAACAAAAAACCAGACTGCCCATAAATCTCTACAACCCAAGTATTTCAGAGGGGAAAAAGTGCTTGGCTTAAGTTCTTTAGCAGTTCATAGCATTTCCTTTGCACTTAATTAGTTAATTAATTAATAATAACCAAGTATTGATGTATTTATTATTTAAAACATAATTATAAGAAAATTCCACATTAAAACCTGCATGGTGAGTTAGATTGGGTTCTAATAACATATCACAAAATGATATAGATAGTTGTGGACTGGGATAATCTTAATAAGCTACACACCCTAGAAAGGAAATTGTACAGAGGAATGAAATTGGAATCCATCCACATGCTGGAATAGAAAATGAAGGCACTATATTACTATGGCTAGAGATTCAGGACTCAAGAGTGTGATGTGCACAATACCTGCCAAAATGGCTGATTATGAATCCAGAGCCCACCATCCATCATTGCTCTGTGTTTGAGTCCAGATGTAGACATGGCATGTAAAGCATGGGCGATGGCATAGACAGCATTGTAGATACTGTAGCTGTGGCCAGACATGGACATTTCAAAAAAATAGGTAGGGAGTCTCTCCAGTTTCTCCTGCCCAGTGCAAATGTTCTCCTCTCCTTCATCTATAAGTGTACCTAGAAATCGACAATTGAAGGCCTCCTCCCAGAAGCCTTTCAAAAAACCATCTCCTTTCATGATGGAAGGATTTTGACTCTCAATAAACTGCTGAAATCCAGACACATCGTTGGAATGAAATGTGAAACCTAAAACTCCATGCAAAAATTCTAAATCCCAAGACCTTTGAAATCCAAGTGAAACAATCTCCATTTGGGCTGTGGTGATCCATAGTTTTCCTAGGGGTTTCCTAGGCTTACTTTCTCCATTTTTATCTGATAGATAAGATATAAATCTAAACACTACCATGGAATATGATTCACCATATACAATTATCACTGTAACCTTAGTGCTGATCAAAGCATCATAAACCTTTTTCCCTTTATCCAGCATCTCAAACAAATCACTAAAAAAAGTTACAATAGGGAGTTTTTGTATGAATGCAAAACAGACGCCCTTCTCCGAAAACATGGGAAACACAGTTTGCACAAATCTTTCTCCATTGTCATTATCCGTAACTACCACCCCAATCCATATCCATCTGAAGTGCAGAAGCAGAGACAGAATGCCCTCATATTGAAGCTCTTCCTTAGGAACCATCTGGTAGAAGGGAAGACTGGGAGATTTCTCCTTCATCACTGGAGTGGGACTATAGGTGAGCTAAAGAAATCCATAAAGAAGAGATATGTTACAGAATAACCCCAGTATTTTTATTCCAGACTATACCAGTATTGAAGAATCATGTACCCTTTAAACAATGGCAAAAAGTTTTATCTTTTTTTCCAATAAATTTATAGAAGATTATATTAGAGAAATAAAACTAATGCAACTACATAATACAAAAATACATAAAAAAGGAAAAACGTATTTGTTTTAAAAAGTGAAGATAAAAAAAGAAAAAAAAAAGAAAAAAAGGAAGTAAAAAATAGAAGAAACTTCCCCGTTCATCCTCAGAAAGTATAGTCAACATTAACAACTTATCACTGTCTCGTAAAATACAACCAAACATTTCTTCAATTACACACCTCACCCCATTCTCTATAAGCCCATCTCTAAATCATCATCTCTCCATATTAATCAGCAAAGTCCAGTATGTTTTATCAGAACTAGCAACCTAAGTATTACAAACTATATATATTACACCCTATTTGAATCCTTCCTTTTTATAATCTCCATTTCCATTTAAACAAATCCCCTCTATTTCCTCTCTTCAAATTGTCAAAATCCAATTCCAGTTAAAAAACACACAATAAAACATTACCAAAAATAACCATCATCATCCAGTCTGAATCAGAAAACCATTAAACATCACCATAAGTAGAAACCCATTATTTATATATAAAAAATAACAACATAAGTATTACAAACTATACACATTACACCCAATTTAAATAATTCCTTTTATATTTATATTTCCAATTCTATTTAAACAAATCCCCTCTTTCTCTTCAAATAGTCCAAATCCAGTCATCCCCCCAAAAGTAAACATTACCAAAAATAACCATCATCATCAAATCCCAACTAAAAAAAATATTAGACATCACCAGAGATAGCAACCCATTATTTTAACCATGCTCAAATAAACCAATTTTGCATTTTTTCTTATTTCTCCCAGCGATCTTTAAAATCCACAAAGAAAATTCTAACATCTGCTTTCTCATGCTCTCTTTGTCTCTTCTCTCAAAATTCTTGTCATCTTTGTCAGGATCCTTTTGTATTCCAGTATAGCAACTACAGCAAATCCCTTTTGTAAATCCAATATAAGAAAATAATCCACTTAAAATTTTAATTGATTTTTCTTTGGAGAATAAAGACAGTCAGAGCTGAAGTCCTCCCTCCTTTTTTTTTCTCTTTTGGACTTGTGAATATAAGTTTGCATGAGAAATTGGATTGTTTTCTTGTTCTCAAAGATATTTTGACTACAGCCAAAGAAAACATCTACCGTACTCTTATCTTCTATTTTCTGTACGTGAGAATTGTTGAGTTTGCCAAAGTACATTCTGCCTTTTTTTTGACAACTATTAAGAAAAGGCAGTATTATTTTTATTCTTCGTATTTTTTTATTTATCAATTTTTTCTTTCCTCTTTTTGAATAACTTTTACTCCTCCCTCCCCTTTTCCCTTTTTTTTCTTCCCTTTTTGCTGTTTGTTGTTGTTTCCCTTTTTCTTCCATCTTTTTTTTCTCTTTACAGGAATACTACATACAGCGTGGCTACTGTGGCTGCAAGGGTGAAGAGAGACAGAGACAAGGAAAAGGAGAAAGAGACCGGGAGGATGTCTACTGACTCCATTGCACCATCTTCAGAATTACCAACATCAGATATGAAAAAAATATTGGATGCGATTACAGTACTGAATAAAAAAATGGATGATTCAACTGCTACTTTGGAGAAAAAGATGGAAGACTCAATTGCCTCCTTAGATATAAAAATGGACAAAAAAATAGACAATTTAGGCCAAGTAGACAAAAAAATGGAAGCTATGAAAGAAGATTTAAAACAAGAATTTAGAAAAGAAATACTGAATGTCAAAGAGGTAGTAAATATTTTATCAGGGGAACTTAAAGAGACACAAGGACAGGTTCAGAAACTAGAGACTAAATCAGAATCTATTACTAAAGACATGGAATATAATTTAGATGCTATTGCACTAGTAGAAATGAGAGAAAAAGAATTCATTTTGAGATTGAGAGGAGTTCCAGAAAAACCAAATGAGAATACGAGAGAATACATAGTTGGTGCCTGAGCCCAATTTTTACAGACAGAAGAAGAAGATCTGGACTCTGAAATAGATAAAATCTTTAGAGTTAATTTACGTTATGCTAGAGAGAAGAAAGTGCCAAGAGATATATTGATATATTTTGTGAGGAAAGTTACAAAAGAGCAAATTCTGAAGAAACATTATAATACCAGATTAAACATAGCAGGGAAGGATATAATTGTCTTAAAAGAAGTTCCATTAAGAATATTAAGAAAAAGAAAAGAATACTCCTTCCTTACAGATAAATTAAAGCAAAATAACATACCATTTAGATGGGAAAGAATAGAGGGAGTATCTTTTACCTTAAAAGAGCAAAGATTTAAAATAACTTCCATCTTGAAAGCAAAAGCTTTCTTAGAGAAATATATGACAGATATGAGTGATGCATTTAAAGTTCTGGAAGAAAAGAGAGAGAGATTTAAAGACAAGGAAAAGAGAGAAGATTTATCGGAGATGAGAGCTTCTGGAGTGGATTTAAGAAAGAACTTTTAAATACCCAAATACCATGGCTGACTTTCTATCTTGTTTGCAGGGGTCTACAGACCACTGAAGCTTCCCCCTGGAGAAGGGGGAACCAGAAGATTGCTCACAGAGCCATTGGAATTGCCCACTCCTGTTTTTCTTTGTTGTTTCCACTGCGGAGAAGAACGGGGGTGAATGCAGTGGAATGGCCGAAGGAGGATCCTAGCTCTGCAGGGAACGTAAGTCTCTTAGGAGACACAAGAGCGACAGCCAGCTTTTAGATCACTTTACATTACTTTTCTTTTTTAGATTAGAACATTTTTATTATCTAAAATTTATCTTTGGACTTTGTTTAAAATGTTGGCTAATTTTGTGTTTTCTTTGCTATGATTAATTTTGGTGGAAGTTTGATAGAGTTTATTTTGGCAACATAGTGAACAAGTTTGTATTTTTTTTACTTTCTTTTGTATCAGAGAAATTGGGACTTAAGAGACTTTGTTGGTATTTTTCACTCAACAAACTAACTGACTTTTGAGAAATTGTTTGTTTGGGTTAAGCAGCTTGCAGCCTGAAGAATAAAGAAGAATAAAGAATAAACTATAGAGAATGTGTGCCTCTTTTCCTTCTTATTTTTCTACTTTTTTTTAGAACGGACTTTCTCTCACTTGGAATATATTTTCATCTTTCGTTTTACAAACTGTTTGAAATACTGCTCTGTGGAATTTTTCATCTTTTACTTTAAAAGCTTTTTTCACTTAAAGTAATAGACATTACTGATAATAATAGAACAGCTGTTCCCTGCTCCCTTCCCTGCTCCCTGAGAAAATTTTTGTTTTGGCTACGGCAGTTGATTATGGTTTGAAAGGGGGGTGTAGGTGGAAATGGCATTTCTCACAGCACTTCAGGATTTTAAGAAGGAAACCAGCAAAGCTTTTTTACAAATTAAGAAATCCATAGAACGTATGTTAATAGTTTTGGTGGCTCAGGAACAGAAGATACAAGGGACAGATTTAGAAACAGAGGGAAGACCTTTCGAACCAGTAGAGAAACAGGGAAAGAGGATTTTGAATGTATTGGTACAGAAGAAGACTATGATATTTTACAGGAAGTGGTCTATTAAACGTTTGGGCATAAACACATTGTGGCAGCTGAGACAGGAAGATTTTAACATGCAAATTGATAGATATGGTAAAATAAATATTTTGACATCCCACATGAGTTACAGAAATAAACAAGTTGCATATTGTGATATTGGCATAACCTAAACAGGAGATTTATTGATGTTGATCTGGAATACAAGGTTAATGAAAATGCGGATCTGGATTGTACACAGAGTGACAGCAGATATGAGAAACTGTATAGATGCATAAAAACATGATATTCTAAGTGTAAGATACAAGATTATAAATATAAATATAAGTTGATATTATAGATTACTCTTTCTGGAGATACATTTATGAGAAGACAGTGAGATGATGAGATGGAATTAGAATGTAGGTTATTACAGGATGTTATGTATGAATATGTTGTATTATTCTTGCTATATTATGTATTATGTTATGTAATATGTTAGGTTATGTATTAATGGAATATATAGTCATAATATGAACAGAATATATTGTATTTTATTAGAAGTAGATAAGGCCTTTATTTGTTACACTAATTGGATTTTATTGAAGATATAAATATAGATGTTAAAATGGAAAGAGCAAATGGAAAACATTTAATTGATGCAACAATGAACATTTGATTACTATTCCAAGGAGTAGAAACCAGAGATGGATTGTTGGAAGATATCAAGAAAGGCGAAACCTATATGAAGAACAGAAGATTGGATTATAGAAATCATAGGGTATATGACAAAGAAAAGTTCCTATGTATTGTATGAAGGACTAACATTTAAAGTTAATTGTTGTACTTAAAGTTCAAGGATAAATTGGAGGACATCTATTTCCTATATTTTCTTTGTTTGTTATTTTTTGACTTCACTTTTTCTTTTCTTTCTTCTTACTTTGTATTTCTATTTCTTCTTTGTATTAACTTTTAATATGTATTTTAACATTCAATAAAACTTATGGGAAAAAAAAGAACTTTTAAATACCCAAATACCATGGACTTTAAATACTTAACATGGAATATCAACGGGGCGAATTCCCCCCAAAAGAGAAAAAAAACCTTTCATTTTTTGAAAAAACTGAGACTGGATATAATTTGTCTACAAGAGACTCATATTTGTAAAAAAGACATTAAGTATTTGATTCAAAAACAACTAGGAGAAGAATTTATTTCAGCTGGACTAAAAAAAACTAAGGGGGTAGTTTTGTATATACAATAAAAATTTAATCCAAAGTTAATATTGACTGATGATGAAGGAAGATATATTGCAGTGGAAGTAAATATACAAGGGACTAAAACATTGATGGTTGGACTCTATGCTCCAAATTTTGATAAAGGACAATTCTACAAGAACTTGATGGATAAACTTTTGGACTTATATGAGAATTGGTGCTTTATGGGTGATTGGAATGGGGTGATTCTCCCAATGGAAGATAGACATTTGCAAAAAAAATGTGAAACCTACTCAGGGAAAACTACCTCAAACTTTTTTTGATTTAAAAGACATGTTGAATTTACAAGATATTTGGAGACTTATGAACAGGAACTCTAAAGAATATACATATTACTCAGAGAGATACAAATCCTTTTCTAGAATAGACATGTTTTTGATTTCTAAAACTTTAATGATGGATGTTAACAAGGTTGAAATATTACCTAAAACTTTATCAGATCATAACCCTGTTTTACTAACTATTAAAGGGAAAAGGAATATATTCCGATGGAGGTTAAATGAGTCAATTTTTCGGAAAGAAGATGTTGTTGACACATGTAAGAAAAGACTAAGAGAATATTTTCTATTGAACTTAAATAAGGACACTAGTACTCAAATAGTTTGGGATGCAAGTAAAGCTTATATGCGGGTTATTTCATTCAATATAATGCTCAAATGAGGAGAAAAAAGCGAGAAAAAATTCAATTGATTTTGGACGAAATTAAAAATAAAGAGAAATGTCTGAGGGACAAACCGATGGATAACACATTGATAACTCAAATTAAATTTCTACAAAAACAAATATCGATGATCTTGGTACAGGAAATAGAGACTCAAATGAAATTTACAAAACATAAATATTTTGAATTTGCAAATAAACCAGGAATATGGTTAGCCTATAAGTTAAGAAAACAAAGACAAAAAAATATAATTTCTAATATACAACATAAAGGGAAAACTCTAGTGAATAATGTGGATATACAAGAAGCATTTCATTCTTATACAGCATTGTACAAAAAACAGGATGTTCAATTAGTTGAAATTGATGAATACATGAGTAAGCAAAGACTAACCGCTTTAAATGATGAACAAAGAACAATACTTAATAATCCTATAACAAAAGAAGAAATGACAATGGCTTATAAGAAAATTAATAGTGGAAAAGCGCCAGGTCCGGATGGCTTATCGGCAGCTTATTATAAATATTTTGAAGATGAATTATGTATTCCTCTTCAGAAAACTATGAATTCGATTTTGGAAACAGGAATTATGCCAGAAACATGGAAAGAGGCCCATGTTACATTGATTCTGAAGGAACAGTTAAATTTGAATTCAACAAAGAATTATAGACCAATATAATTATTGAATAACAACTACAAGATATTTGCAACAGTATTGGCGGAAAGATTGAAAAATATTCTTGGAAATTTTATTCATCAAGATCAAGCAGGTTTTCTACCTAAAAGACAAATTAGAGATAATATTAGAAATGTTTTAGATGTCCTGGAGTATTTAGAACAACATAATGAAAAACAAGCCACTTTGATATTCATAGATGCCAAAAAAGCATTTGATAATTTAAACTGGTCTTTTATGTTTAAAGTATTGGAGATTATGAATTTTGGTGGGAATTTTATTAAGTGGATTAAATCAATATATACACCTCAATTTGCAAAAATAATTGTTAACGGAGAATTTAGTAAACCTTGTGAAATACAAAAAGGTACAAGACAAGGATGTCCTTTATCTCCGCTCTTGTTTATATTGGTTTTAGAAGTTTTACTTAGAGATATTAGACAAGATGATGGTATTCATGGCATTAGAGTTAAAAAGGAAGTTTATAAATTAAGAGCCTTTGCTGACGATCTAGTCATTACCTTAGAGAATCCACTGGATGGAATTGAATTATTGATGCAGAAATTGAAAGACTTTGGGTCGTTAGCAGGGTTCAAAGTTAACTTACAGAAAACAAAAGTTTTGACCAAGAATATGAATTACCATCAACAAGAGAAACTGAGAGAAATGACAGGATACTCCATGGAGAAAAAAGTAAAATATTTGGGAGTTTATTTAACATCGAAGAATGTCAAACTATTTCAAAATAACTATATTCCACTTTGGACAGACATTAAAAAAGATTTAGATCGATGGGGAAAGCTGCAATTATCTTTATTGGGAAGAATATCAGTGATTAAAATGAATATACTACCACGAATTCTATACCTTTTTCAAACACTACCTATATTGACATCAGAGGAACCATTTAAACAGTGGCAGAAAGATATTTCTAAGTTTATTTGGCAAGGGAAAAAACCAAGAATAAAATACAAATTCTTGCAAGATTCAAAAGAAAGAGGTGGTCTAGGACTCCCGAACTTGAAACTATATCATGCAGCCTGTGGTTTGGTATGGCTTAAGGAATGGGTTGTTTTGAAAAATGAAAAATTATTAAACCTGGAAGGACATGAATTAAGATTTGGATGGCATGGATATCTGTGGTATGATAAGGCTACAGTTAATGTGGACTTTAAAAATCATTATATTAGAAGATCTTTGTTGAGAATTTGGAATAAATATAAACCAACTTTATGTTATAAGAGACCTTTATGGATTTCCACGCAAGAAGCTTTTTATAGAACAGAAGTAAGAAATAAAGATAAGTGGTTGACATATAAGGACTTTTTAAAAAAAGAACAAGGACATTATGTAATAAAATCAAAAGAAGAACTTGCTCAAGAAGGATATACTTTTCAATGGCTTACCTATATGCAACTTATAGAGAAATTTAAATTAGATAAAAAAAAATTGGAATTTGAACAAACTAAATCAGAATTTGAAATACAATTATGTGAAACTGATGAACATTTAATTGCTAAAATGTATAAATTATTGTTAAAAGGAGAAATGGTGGAGGAACAAGTTAAAGACTGTATGATTCAATGGGCAAAAAATATTGGCCACAATATACAGCTCCAACAATGGGAAGACATTTGGACTAAGGGATTAAAATTTACCTTGTGTTACAACTTAAAAGAAAACTTTTATAAGATGATGTACCGATGGTATATGACCCCACAAAAACTTTCAAAAATGTACGGGAATATTTCCAACCTATGTTGGAAATGTAAAAAAGGGTCTTTCTACCATATGTGGTGGACATGTAAAATTGCAAAGGAATTTTGGACTGAGATATATTCATTGATGCAAAATATACTACAGATACGAATACCATTTAAACCAGAATTCTTTTTACTTGGAATTTGGGGTGTACAAATAGAAAAACATTTTTTTAGAATAATACAATACATGATTACAGCAGCAAGACTTTTATATGCACAAAATTGGAAAAATCAAAGTGTACCAACAATACAGGAATGGATGTTGAAATTATTAGAGATGGCAGAAAATGACAAACTGACTTGCTTATTAAAAGAAAATCCAAACCGTTATTTTCTCAAAGAGTTGAAGCCTTTGATGGACTATTTGCAAAAAGCAGAAGGAGTAAAGCTTGCATGGGGTTTTGACGATTAGATCATATATAAATAGTATATATTAGACAAGAAATAGATATGAATGTTATATGAATAGCCAGCATGTAAGAACAAACTATCTATTTTATATTTATGACCATAGATAGATCGGAAGTTATCTAATTTCTATGTTTGTTTCTTTCTTTCTTTCTTTCTTTCTTTCTTTCTTTCTTTCTTTCTTTCTTTCTTTCTTTCTTTCTTTCTTTCTTTCTTTCCTTTCTTTCTTTCTTTCTTTCTTTCTTTCTTTCTTTCTTTCTTTCTTTCTTTCTCTTTACTACACTTTTCTTTTCTTTTCTTTTTAATTTGTATTTCTATTTCTGTTTCATTTTCAACTTTTAACTTTGTATATTTAAAACTTTAATAAAATTTATATAAAAAAAAAGAAAATCCACATCGCTCTTTTGATGTTTTATTTTTATATCTTTTTTAGTTTTTAAAGCATCATCCAATCCCATTTATAAATCTGTTATTTCCATCTCTTTGTTGTAGGCTGTAATTTTTAAATCCACCTGAAAGGCCCTTTCAATTTTATTCAAAGGGGTTTGTTCTTCTTCAATAAGAACTTCTGATTCCACTATAGAGTTAAATAGCTCATAAACTTCTTGCACCCAGACATCCAACATTTCTTTTAAGGTGTCCATTTGGTGCCCTCTAGTGTCCAACCTTCAAAGCAGTCTTATCAGCTCAAAATATAAACAAAAGGAATTTTCCCACAAGAACGGATCCTTTTAATTAACTTCAAAGTCTTTATTTAATTCAAATCCATTTTAAGAGCCTTAATCCATTTAAAACTTTCTAAGATCAACATTGAAATCACCCTTTTGCTGTATATTAAAAAAGGAAAATTCTTACAAGATTTTAAACATGCAACTTTCTTTCAAAATGAGCTCACCCAGTGAATACAACCAAACTTGCGGTTCTGAAGGTTTTCAATCTTTAACAAACAATAAGAAAAAAAAACCTCCAAAGTGATTGAAAAGATGAGGTCTGATTGAACCTTGAGTCCATAAAAAGGCTACATTAATGGCTCCGAGCTCAATGGAATCCCACAACTCCCAGGTGATTGCAAGACTGCAAAAATGTTGGTTTCTGCCTTCTACTCACAAAAAAAACACATCTGTTCAGAGTACATATGGATTCTCTCAAGATCTCTCCTTGATCTGGAGAGAATTTTTGGTAGTCCAGATCCAGCATCCAGCTGCCTTTTCGACCATAATGTCTCCCCCAGTCCACGGAATATCAGTTCGCCATTCCTCCCCGGAATTGTCTTTGCACAAAATGTTTTATCAAGGTTTATGTGGCAGGGGAAAAAAACAAGTGTGGAATACAAGATTTTACAGGATGCAAAAGAAAGAGGAGGTTTAAGGGCACCTAATCTCAAATTGTTCTTTGCTGAGTGTTGTATTGTATGGATGAAGTAATGGATATTGTTAAGAAATAAGAGAATGTTAGAGATGGAAGATCACAATCTGAAGTATGGATGGCATGGTTTCTTATGGAATTACAAAGTGAAACTAAATGTAGATTTTAAGAATCATTAACTGAGAATTAGGTGATTAAGTCTATGGATTAAACATAAACCCAGACTGTTTACAAAGATATCATTATTGACATCCTCACAAGAAGCTTTTTATAGAAGAGAAAGAGCAGAAAAAGAACAATGGTTCACATAGAAGGACTTAATACAAGATATGGATAGGCTGACTATATTTCCTTCAGAAAAAAATGGGATGGGGTCTTATGTAATATTCCATATTACTGAAAAAGACAGGAGTCCCTGTCCCCCGGTCTGTGTGATTGGCTTCCACCTGCAAACCCCATCCCCCGGTCTGCACAATTGGCTCCTGCCTGCAAACCCTGCCCCTGGTCCATGCGATTGGCTCACGCCTGCAAACACCGCCCCCTGGTCTATGCAATTGGCTCCCGCCTGCAAACCCTGCCCCCCTGCCCTCCTTTGCCATGTACTGATAGGCAGGAGGGCTTCCTCTTCCAGGCTGCCTCCAATCGGCAGCTCCGGCTCAGATCCTCCTTCTGCACCATTCCCGCCAGGTTTAAAAAATGGGACAAATTTGAGATTGTTATGAAAATGACTGGACGCTTGAGAAATGCTTAAAAACGCTACTGTCCTGTTCAAAATGGGACATATGGTCAGCCTAGATATGGAAGAAATTAATTTCAATAGTTTTCTTATAATCAGATGAAAGAGAGAATATGGACAAAAGGACAATTGGAATTGAGAAGAAGAAAACTGAAATAGAGTTATGTACAATTGAAGATCATATAAGAGCTAAAATGTACAAATTGTTACTAAGATGTGAAACAGAGGATGAACAGGTTAAAGACTGTATGGTGAAATGGGCTGCAAACTTTGGTTATAATATAAATATGGGCATATGGGAGAAAATGTGGCCAACTGTGTTAAATTTACATTGGGTCATAATTTAAAAGATAACTTTTATAAAATGATGTACTGAATTGTCTAAAATGTACAAAGGAGCATGAAATCAATGTTGGAAGTGTGAAAAGGAAGAGGGGACTTTTTATCATCCATGGTGGGCTTGTGAAAAGGCAAAGAAATTTTGGGTGCAAATCCATACATTGATACAAAATATATTGCAGACTACCATCATGATGAAACCGAAATTATTCCTACTGGGTTTTATGGACAAGGAATTAGAAAAGAAATATGGGAAATTAATATTTTATAGGGTAACTTTGGGAGTTGGGGAGACATGATAGCTGTGTTCAGATAGAGAAAATCTACTGGGATGATGGCCAAGAATGATTTTCTCCCTTCACCCCCAAACTTTTAAAATATACTTAAGTAAAACAACAGCAACAACAGAAATAAAGAGAAAAGAAAACCTATACCTACATAATATGTATCACTTTCAGTGCTATGATTCTCTGAGAAGTCTGCCTCAAATAAGAGTGAGTGCAAAAAGAGTGCAAAATATTTGCATATAGCCCACGAGGTTTCTGTGCAAATGCTGCACAGCATACTATGCTGTGACTAACCTCCAGTGACTAATGGAGACAGATGGGTTTCAGAGGGAGCTGGAACTGTTCCTGCTGGTCTGCTGCAGGGTCTATCTGAGGCCTTGGTCACCGCTTGGAATAAAGGGGCAGCTGAGGCTTTGGATTGGATCGTGCTCATGCGACCTCTCCCCTCTTGTGGAACCCCTCACTCCCTGTGGCTAACAGAGGAGTTGAGGGAGATGAAATGAGAGAAGAGATATCTAGAGAAATCTAACTGGTGCTCAACAAAGGGCAAACTTGATGAACACAAGTTAGAGATGCTATTAAGGCCTACCTTGTGGTGGTAAGGGCAGCAAAGCACCAGTCCTTTTCCACTTTTATTCTGTCTGCAGATAGCCATCCCATGGCCCTGTTTCGGGTGACACAAACCCTCTTGTGTAGAGGGGGTTTAGAGAACCTCCTGCAGAGATGTGTGGAATAATTTGTTCAGTATCTGTTGGAAAACGTCACTTGAATTCACTCGGAGTTGGATTCTAGCCTTGTTGCAGGTCCAGAGAAGATGCCTGGGGAGGAGTCTTGCCCAGTTACCTGGGAATGGTTTGAACCTGTTGGGCCTGAGGAAGTGGATAGGGTCCTTAGGACTGTGAGCTCAGCCACCTGCTTTTTATATCCATGCCCCTCCTGTCTTGTTAAAGCTGCCCAGGGGGTGTCATGTGAGTGGGTTTTAGCAGTGGTGAATTCTTCCTTGAGTGAGTGGGTTGTTCCTTAAATAGGCCTTGGTATACCCACTTCTCAGAAGCCATTGCTAGATCCTACTCTAATGGACAATTTTCATCCAGTATCTAACATCTCCTTTTTGGGAAGGGGTTTTGAGAAGGTGGTTGCACAGCAGCTTCAGAGGACGTTGGATGAAGCAGATTATCTGGACGCCTTTCACTTGGGATTCAGACATGGGTATGGGATGGAAATGGCATTGGTCATGCTTTTGGATGATCTCTGGCGAGCGTGAGATGGGGATTGTGCATCCATCCTTGTCCTACTTAACCTCTCTGCAGCTTTCGATAACATCGACCATGGTATCCTTCTGGATCGGCTCAGAGGATTGAGGGTAGGCAGTACTGAGTTATGCTGGTATGCCTCCTTTCTCCAGGGTTGATTCCAGTTGGTGGTGACTGGGGAGGAAAGATCCCGTCCTTGGCACCTACCATGTGGGGTGCTGCAGTGTTTGGTGCTCTCTCTGCACCTATCTAACATCTACATGAGGCCGCTGGGTGAGCTCATCCATCGCCATGGAGTCAGGTATCATCAGTGTGCTGATGATAGCCAACTATATATCTCTGCCCCAGGCAAATTAAGCAATCTGTGAACGTCTTATCCCGGTGTATGGGGGCTGTGTGGGTCTGGATGGGGAACAACAGGCTTCAGCTGAACCCTGGCAAGACTGAGTGGCTTTGGGTTTTAGGGTCTGCTGGTTCTATGACTATGCCATCTTTGGTGCTGGATGGGTTGGCACTGCCCCAGACAGACCCAGTGCACAATCTGTGGGTCCTCTTGGATTCACAACACCTGCTCAAAGAGCAGGTGGCAGTAGAGGCTAGGAGCGCCTTAGCACAGCTTTGTTTTGTGCTCCAGTTGCACCTGTTCCAAGATTTTCCTAGAAAAAATGTGAAGAAATGTGAAACCTCAGAGGCATTTCCTACCTGGGGAATTTTGTAGATATCCAGGAGAATGCTCATATCAAGAGAAGTAATGGAATCCAATCCACCAATCACTGCAATCAGCTTCTTCTCCATGTTGCAACTATAGTTTAGAAAAAAATTTTCCAACGTATATATAAGTAGCATAGTGGAATGGTATGTCCATTTTCCATTGTAGTAACTGTCAAAAATTTGGAATCCCAAAGTGATATTGGGTAGTATTTGAGGATTATCGTTAATCTTCTTTACTGCAAAGGCCAAGGCCAGGATGTGTTGATAATGCTTTGGAATCATCCTAAAATGAATATTGTATTCTGTATCACAGGAATATTTCATACTTAGGAAATTCTATACTGCATTTCACATCATATTCTTTTATATTTACCACAGATTATGATTTACTATATCACATTTATAGTTTAGTATTTTAGAGTATTTTAGAGTATTTATTACATCACTTTTCTTAGATATTATATTTTGACGCTCAATAAAGGGTTTAGACTCTCAATAAACTGCAGAAATCCAGACAAATTGTTGGAATGAAATGTGAAGCCTAAAGCTCTATGGAAAATTTCTAAATCCTAATACCCTTGAAATCCTAATGAAGCAATCTCCATTTGGGCTGTGGTGATCCATACCTTTCCTAAGGTTTTCCTTAGGGTTTCCTATGTTTACTGTCTACATCCTCATCTGGTTGGTAAGAGAAATCTAAAAAATCTGAAGGAATTAGATTCACCATAAGCAAGTATCACTGTAGCCTTACTATCAGTCAATGTATCATAAATCTTCTTCCCTTTTTTCAGTATCTCAAATATATTATTAATAAAATTATAACAGGGATTTTCTGAATGAATGCAAAACAGACAACCTTCTGAGAAAACATGGGTGTCATGATTTGCAGAAATCTTTCTCCATTGTCATTATCCATCACCATCACCCCAATCCATATCCATCTGAAGTGCAGAAGCAGAGACAGAATCCCCTCATACTGAAGGTCTTCCTTAGGTAGGCTGACCATATTTCCTTGAGAGAAAAATGGGACCCGCATGCACACACACCTGCATGCAGCCGCCTGCACACACGCACGCCCACACACACGCTCACATGCATGCCAGCACACATGCACGCACACACTCTGTTTAACAAAGACTCGCTGGCAGCACAGTCCCTGCAGCGCCCCGGCAAACAGGGCGGGTGGGCGCTCTCTCATTGGAACAGGACAAAGTGAACATTTTGCTTAAAACAACGGGATGGTTAGGAATTGTTTAAAAAATGGGACTGTCCTGTTCAAAATGGGACGTATGGTCAGCCTATCCTTAGGAACCATCTGGTAGAAGGGAAGACTGGGAGATTTGTCTTTCATCACTGGAATGGGACTATAAGTGACCTTAAGAGATCTAGGAAGAATAAGAATAATTACAGCATTCATTATAATGTGGCCCTATTAGGACATAAGGATACATTTTTGGTTCAACAATTAGTATTTTCCAGCTGTTTATAACAATATATAATTCTAAATTTAATTTGTTCTTTCAACCCATAACTTATAATATATACACAGTTATCAGATATAAAATATGACAGTAAATAATAATTAATTAATAAAATTTAAATTAAACTAAATCACATTTAAAACCATTTAAAAATGAGATTAACAGATATTAAACAAAAAATACAAGAATATAATCCCCAGCAACTGACTCCATGGTGGAAGTCCTTGTGATATTCAGCTGTGGCTCAATCTAAACCTACCAGTTTCCACACAATAAGTTGGGCAGTGAAGCTGATAGTGAGGGATGTCCTCAAAATTCTCTTTCTAATAGAGACAGACTTTTTGGAGCATGGTATTTTAAGGAAACAGCCATGAGATATAGCTAATGCCATTTGTTGCATCCATAATCTTGTTGTTAATGCAGATTGGAGTGAAGGGGCAATCAAATATTGCTCACATTCAACCCCGTTTTTTATCATCACATACCAAGGGGCAACTTGGTTTTTAGCAATTGTACTTAAATCATATTGATACCAAATCTCACATTCTTAAAAGTTTATGAAGATGCCAAAATTCAGGATGTACATCCAGTAGTTCCCATATATCGTTAAAATCTGGAGTGCAAAATCTTGAGCATTATCTTACTAGCCTGAGACATAACCCCAGTTCTTCAGTTGAGCATTCCTTAACATTCTCTTTTTAAAAAATGCAGTATAAACTAATCTCCTCTGATCCCTTGGCCACTGCTGTGTGTTTTCCATACCTGCCTACAAACTACATGTCCATGCAGCCATTTAATTCTATCATCTGGTAAGGTTTTAAACAGTTGTACTGGTTTTGTGTTCATTTTGTTGTTAGCAATATTTTCTTGGGACTGTTAAACTTCACTTACCAGAATAGCTGCTTCTATTTCAATTATTGGATATTTATAGTAATCATCAGTCTTGGGATATTTTTGGTATTTATTTTCTGTGCATTTGATTCATTTTTTTCTTTATATCTTCTTTCTTCAATAAATCTTTACCTTCTATGTCTTTTCACATACCCATATTTGCATGAAGATGTTGCCTTGATTTGTGCTGTGTTGAAGTAAATCTTAGCCCTTCCTGTTTGATTGTATCTTTAATTGTGCTATGCTCGCTATTTAGATGTAACTCCATGTCTCTCTTTACTCTTCTCTGAAATTTACGATTGAGTTGGGCAGATGTTCATGTTTCTGTGGCCTTCAACTTTCTGCCTTCTTCTCTTGTTTTGAACACGTTAGTAGATAGTTTTCTTTGCTTCTGCTTGCTATATTTTGGGACATCTCTGTACATATATCAAGAGTTTTGCTCCAGTGCTCTTCATGCATTTGAATTATCAAATTTATTACATTAAATCTATTATTTAACTTCACTGCATAATCATGTGGAATATTGGGTTTTTGTATCTTGTTGCTCTAATTATTTTGAAAGAAGGAGCAATATTATTTGGCTAGCTTTGATCTGAACTTCAATTGAGGTTATTCTAACATTTATTTTGAATTGAATCCAAGCACTTATTTTTACTCTCTTTTGTTAATGATGGTCATTACTCCATTTCTTCTATGATTTTCTTGTTCAGAGTAGATCTGATATGAAGTGATCCATTGTCACCCACTTGAGTTCACTTATTCACAGAATGTTAATGTTCACTCTTGACATTTCTGCTCCAACAAAATCAAACTTCCCTTGATTCATGGTTCTGACATGCAACATGCTAATACAAATTCTACCTATCATCCATCCATCCATCCATCCATCCATCTATCATCATCTACAATGTCTGTCTGTCTGTTATAGCACTGCTGAACTTGAGGAGGAGGAGGAGGAGGAGGAAGGGCTTCTAGGAATAATAGTTCTGCAGGAAGTGATCCAGCAGTGTTGAATCCAATAAATCTACTCTGGCTGAGGCAGATCCAGCAAGCCGCCAGGACTCCCTGCCTGCACCCACTGACAGCCTCTCTGAATTTCACCCACCCAGTTCCAAGCAGAGGCATGTTTTAAAGATACAACAGCAGAAGGCTGGCTCTTCAAGCCAGATAGACTGGCCAAGATGCAGGCTGGAAGGAAAGTAGACTCTAATGAGTCATGGACCTTAGTGGTGCATCTGGGTGGTGGCTCAGTGTGGCTTATTTATTGGCCTCAGTCCCTGAGAAAAAACACAGAGAACAACTTTACCAGCTCTGTTGTGTTTACCTTGTTGTGCCATTCTTTGGATTCCTCTGGATTCTACCCCACTGTGTCTCACATCTTTTCCCTTGGATTTGTCCTTTGTTTATTGGATTCCTGGTCTCAACCGTTGCCAAGCCTTGACTGTGTTAATAATTGCCATCTTTAGCTCAAATGGACGTTTTGTTTCTAAAAGTTCTCCCTGAGTTTGCATGTCTCTGGACTGTGGCAGGCTTCCCACTTGCTATCTTGTTGGCTGGCAAGCAGCAGTGTTACCACAGAAAAGCATTTATCCATCATCTCTTTACAGACGGACCTTGTTTTGGCTCTAATCCAATGCTACTTGTAATTGCCCTCTTATCAAGTATCTTTGGACCTAGGAGAATGATCTCCTAATATCATGTTGACCTTGTGTATCTTCCAAGGAGATTAACAGGGCTATATTCTGACCCTCTTCTTTTCAATATCTGTGAATTCTATGGTCCCCACCTTAACCAAGGTAGAATTCCACCACCCCCAAACTTAATAAAAGACTTCTGGCAGTGCTGATCTTTGCTGATGACACAGCCATCCTTTCTCTGACTCAAGTTGACCCCAAGGTCAATGGGCCCTAGCAGATTACTGTAGAGAAGAATGACTTAAAATAATCTATTCCAAAATTAAGGCTTTCTCAAGGGGACTGAGATGCCACAACAATGACAAATAATTATCTCATACAACAGGTCACATCCTTCTTGCCATAGTATGCCAAATCTGAGGAGAGTTGTTGTTGTTGTTCAGTTGTTTAGTCGTGTCCGACTCTTCATGACCTCATGGACCATAGCACGCCAGGCCTTCCTGTCCTCCACTGCCTCTCGGAGTTTACTCAAATTCATGTTCATTACATTGGTGATGCTATCTAACCATCTCATCCTCTGCCGTCCCCTTCTCCTTTTGCCTTCAGTCTTTGCAGGCATCAGGGTCTTTTCCAGTGAGTCCTCTCTTTGCATTAGGTGGCCAAAGTATTTGAGCTTCAGCTTCAGTATCTGTCCTTCCAATGAGCAGTCAGGGTTGATTTCCTTTAGGATTGACTGATTTGACCTCCTTGCAGTCCAAGAGACTCTTAAGAGTCTTCTCCACAACACAGTTCGAAAGCATCAATTCTTCGGCGCTCAGCCTTCCTTATGGTCCAACTCTCACAGCCATACATTACTACTGGGAAAACCATAGCTTTAATTATACGGTACCATGAACAAATTAAATTTATTTCTGATGAGGCTAACAATGTGTTAAAGAAGCCATATTGCCCTTATTTCATACTAAATGAAGCAAGAGCACACCTGCAACCATAAAACTCTTTCAAGCTAAATCCATTTTCCTGTTAGTTGGCTGCCAATTATGTCTATAGAATAACATAAAGCTTAGATGTCATCTAGTCCACATTCCTAAGAGCACTATGCAAACTACCTTCTTATATCTCCAATGCAGTACAACATTTAGGAATCGGTAGAAGGCCCCCGGGATCCAGGATTCACAAATACTGGCTTTATTTCTGGTGCAAGCTCCAATTTTTGGAGGGATTAAATTTTTAAATCTTAATTATATGAATTTTAATGTGGACCTTTTTTCACAAGTAAGACAAATAATTTGTGAATCAATTCTTCATGAACATATTTTAAAAGTAAGGAACTCTTCCCCTTTACCTTGAATATTATCTAAATTGATTCAGAGATATTGAAACTGCAAAAGGGTATCCAACAAAATGAAGAAACAGTGAAAGAAGTGTTCACAGTCATTTGCATACCTTATCTGGGGAATCCTGTAGATATCCAGGACAATTGACATATCATATTCTGCATGTTACAGTTGTAATTTGGGAAAAATCTTTCTAGTGTATATGTAAGTAGCATAGTGGAATGGTATGTCTATTTTGCACTGTAATAATTATCATAAATATGAAATCCCACAGTGACATTGGGAAAAATTTAGGAATTTCATTAATCTGATTTACCACGAAGGCCAAGGCCAGGATGTGTTGGTAATTCTTCAGAAGTATTCTAGAATGAGGGTTACAATCTGTATCAGGTAATAATTTACAATTCTGAAATTTTATCTAGCATTTCTTATCGTATTCATTCCTATTGAGTATGCATACCACTTTGAAGGATATAATATTCTTCATACTGTAAAATATCATACACTCAAATTCTTATACTTTTATTGTATGTGAAAATTAACGTCCCCAAAGTGATAATTTCAGTAAATATTGATGGAGAAGAAAATGAAATAAAATCAAGCAGAATAAAACTCTTTTCATCACAAAATTGAAGAGAGTTGAATGTTTGGATGTTGAATATTTGGTTCTTGTGAACTGAACTGTACTGCGTATAAACCTGATGAAACAAAATGTGTCCTGCTACATATTAGGCAAGTAAAAAAATTGTCTCAAGGAATAAAGGTTAAGAATGAAAATTATCTGAAAATGCCAAAGGTAAAGGGAGAAGAATCATAATCGAAGATGTTATGTTTGATGAATAAATAGGAGAAATCAAAAATCTGATCTACCCTTGCCAATCTTCTCTATGGTGAAAAGCATTATTTTAATGTTTTTAAATGCACTATAGCAGAGGCATTGGAGCAAATGTGGTGAACAAATATTTCCCCAAAATAACTTTTTTTAAAAAATTAAACTGTTTCCTTCTACACAGTAGACAAAGTCCAATCAAGGTTATGTGTAAGTCTAAACTCCACAGCTGCCTGCCTACCCAAAGTTCCTTTAATTATATTAGTATTTCCTCCTACAATTTAATCTGGCAGACCACTGAGTATAAGGAAGACAACAAACAAAAATGAATTCCTTACAGCAGATCTTCAGGTAAGGCCGGTAGAGGTTCCTTGGCAAAGTCTTTGGCATGTGAGAAGAAGACCCCGTGAGATGCAATTCCACCAATGATGAAGTCTCCAGACTGATGATAGCTGTGAAGTGGTTGCTCTGGATACCAGACATTACACTTCCCTGTGAGAGCTTTGTATGCCATGTATGGAAGTGGAGTTAACAGGAGCACCACTACTACCAACATCCTGAAGCCATGTGGAAAGATCTCCTCTCTGCGGATTCTCTTTTCTCTCTGTGTCAATGGTTATTAGAGTCGTCATTATTATAAAACCCTTTCCATCCTCTGACAATTCTAGAGCTCCATATTGATGATTTATGGACAAAGACTCATGCTTGTTTTGATCCCTAACTCTACTTTGAATGCTTGAGGTGATATTTATGCCATGATACACTGACTGTATTGTTCATTGATATGTGGGAATGGGAATAAATTCAACTCCATTTTATTATCAGCTATTACATTCCTTAACTTAATTACAGTCCTTAAATTCAGTGAACAATCAAATGTTATCTATTCAGAATTGGAATTCCCTGTGGAATTTCTAAAGAAAACACATTTGTCAAATCAGAGGGGATTTTTTTCTCTTGCATCCTCTTAAGAAATTATTATTATTATTAGCTTAGAATTGAGTACTAGAAGGAGAGATAAACAAAAAATAAAGACTTTGGTTTCCAAGTGAAATTCATACACTTCCTGATAGGACCAATCTCCTTTTCAACATGATTGGGAGAAACCAAAGGAATGAACATCATACCTGGAATAAGTGAGCTCTTAGAAATTCTTCAAGGCATATTTTTGTAAATTTTTCATTTCAGTGAGAAGACTTGTTACTTCGTGTTGTAGACACAGATGCATTTTTTAAAACTAAAGACATTTCTAGACATGCAGATATTTTCCTCTTTGCTGCTATCCTAATCTAGTGGTAGCTGACTCCAATTCGGTACTGAAACATGGAACATTTTTGGCTCTTTCTTCTCCCCCCTCCCCCCAAAAAATATGATGTTGAATGTAGATTCCATTTTCCTGGATGCTTCTTATCCAAATCCCCCCAATCACTTCAAACTTGGTTGAAACTTTACCATTTCCTCCCTCCTTCCATCCCTTCCTTCCTTCCAAGAAAAAATAGTGGGGGGGGGGGGAAACCCACACATACACCCATTTCAATAGCAACAAAATAACCTGTACATATAAGGGCTTCTAACACACATATAGATATGTGTGTGTATGTGTAGTGTGTATGTGTAGTATGTATGTGTATTTCAACAAAACACAACCTTATTTCATGGTAACCATCCATGCAGAATTTATATCTATAGGCCACTCTTTTATAAGGTGCAAGTAATATCAGATCTTAAACTCAATGGGTAATTGAGGCCATAAATTTGTCTTTCCAATGTTGAAGAACTAAAATGTTTTCTCCTGTGCTGTGTCCCATCTGGGGGAAAACCTTTACTTAGTGAAAATTCCCCCTGGCATTGGGCCAGAATCCTACATGAGTCCAACTTAATATAAGGTGTGTGAGTTATTGTCCCTGATGATGTGCCTGTGTTTTTTAAAATAATTCTTGCCCTCCGTTAGGGAGGGGATAGGCGGGGTATAAATATAAGTATAAATAATTAAAAATATATTTTGATTATTTTAATCCTCTTTTAGCCACCCAGAGTCACTTGGCATGTGGGGGCTGTATCAATTGGATAAATAAAAATGAAATGAAATCTTGCACTTAAAAGCTTAAACACTTAAACAATGTATTATTTTACTATAAAACGACAGAAAGAAAAAAATTATTACTTCAACAACTTTATAATGGATTCTTTCAAATAACAATAATTGAAGAAAAAAATGAGGTGGGAAATTATGGTTTCTCAATTAAGAAGTGTTGCAGAAGCTAATAGCTAGGGGAACCTCTTAATCATAATTAAAAAAATAAGTGTCAATATCATGAAGGTCTGAATCTGTAAATATAGAACAAGATCAAGGAACAGATGAAGTTGCAATGGGTATATGTAACTTGGTTTTGAGCAAGGGAAACATTTTTTATTTGCTAATTAATTTGACTGAGAGACAAACACCTATTGAGAAAGTACTGCTTTAGCTGGTTTATGAAACACCAATAGGGTAGGTAGCAAGTGAACCCAAGAAGGAGGGAGGCATCCTCTTGAGGAGGTGTTCACAGGGTATGGGATGCTTATGGTGATCTGTTACTGGTTAGTATGCATGTGGGCAGCCACCATGTCATTGAATCAATTACGACCAAAATGGTCGTGGTGCCTCAGGAGTCTGGGATGTCTGTTATGAAGTCCATCGATATGGCCTCCCAAGGTTGTCCCAGTGTGAGTAGTGGAATAAGAAGTCCCGTAGGCTTTCCCGTCTGATTCTTGGCTCGGCGGCACTCAAGGCACGATAACACGTACTGTTTCACCTCATCATGAATGCAGGGCCACCAGAACTCTCGGGAGATCAAGTCTAGCGTTTTGAAGAAGCCAAAATGGCCTGCAGCTGGGTTGTTGTGACAGTGTCATTTCTTGCAACTTCCCAGAGGGCACATAATAACAACCCCAATAACACAGTACATCATGGGACCAAGTCCACGGTGTGGTCTGGTCCACGGGTGCCTGCAATATTTCTTGTTTCTGCTTGATTACAAACGGGTCCTTCTGCTGCTGGTCTCGGATCTGTTGGAGGAGGTCATGTGGTGTGCTGGTCACAGCAAATCGTTCGAGGGGGATGACAGAGTGGTGCAGTGCTGAGGCCTCTAGACGATCATACTCTGGCTTTCTGGAGAGCGTATCGGCCCATTGATTTTGGCCTCATGGGATATAGGTTACCTGAAAATTGAAGTGTGAGAAAAACAAAGACCAACGAATCTGTCGCTGGTTCAAACTCCTTGCAGTCTTCGGATGCTCCAGATTGTGATGGTCCATTCTCACCAGGATGGGGTGATGGGCTCACTCTAGGTGGTGTCTCCAAATCTCGAATGCCACCTTGATTGCTAGCAGTTCCTTGTCCCAGATGGTGTAGGCTCTTTTGGCGGGTGCCAGTTTCCAGGAGTGGTATGCACAGGGGCACAGGTTTCCGGTTCACGGGTCAGCTTGCAGGAGATTGGCCCCTATGGCGATGTCTGACACATCTGTCTCGAACACAGATGGCCGGGGAGGGTTGGGGTGCCTGAGGATGGGGCCTGAGGTGAAGGAGACCTTTAGACTGTCAAAAGCCCATTGCTCGGCATCTCCCAAAGTAAACCTAGTCTTTTTCCAGAATAGATTCAAGAGTGGGGTGGTGAGCTCCACAAAGTGAGTAATGAAATTCTGATAGTAGTTAGCAAACCCCAATAAGCGTTGCACACTTCACGAACAGTATAGTAGCAGCCACTGGGGATGTGGAGGGTCTGATTAATCCCCTCTTCAAGTTGGTGTCGAGAAAGTCTCTGAGTGCTGCTCTGAGAGGGAGTAAATTCATCCCATTGGAAGTCTGGCACCCAGCACCAAATTGATGGGGCAGTTGTAGAATCTGTGGGGCAGTAGCTGGTCTGCTTCCTTCTCATCAAACACATCCGTGTAATCCCAGAGCTGTGGAGGCAGCAGCAGATCAGGTGCAACAAGTTGTCCTGCAGCAAGAACTTTGGGCATGTGTTTGGTGCACTGTGGGCTAGAGAATTCAACCCATCTGGAAGACCACGCAATCTTCAGCTCATGCGCCTAGAGCCACTCCAACCCCAGTACCACTGGGAAATGAGGCATGGTGACCATGTAGAATTCCAGCCACTCCTGGTGCTCGCTGATCCTCACAAGAAAACATTGCGTTGCGGAAGACACGGGGCCAGAGTGAAGGGTTTTGCCATCAATGGTCTTGACAACCAGCATGGGCTTCACCTCATGCTGAGGTATGCCCTGCTGTTTAGAAAACCCTTCATCCATTAAGTTGGCCCCTGTGTTGATCATGGCTTGGGTCTCGAGTGCAGGGGTCCCATAATCTTGCAAGGTGACAATCACTGCCAAATGTCTGAGGAGTGTGGGATGGGGATCTGTACATTGGCTAGCCACCAACTTGGCCCAGCCTAATTTCCCACTTAGGGTGGGCTGAGTCTGTTTCCCAACAAGGTGTTTGACTTGATCTTGGTGGGGCAATTAGCAGCTAGATGACCGGTCCCCACACAGTACAAGCACAAGCCCACTCACCTGCATTGGTCATTCTCCGCCTGGGTCAGCCACAGTCTCGCTCCCCCTAGTTCCACGGGTTCATCTCTGGAGGTCGTTCGGGTAGCCAAGAAGTCTGGGCCAAAGGACAGTGACATGGTTGTATTTATTTTATTTATTATTTGAATTTATGTCCGCCCATCTCCACGACAGCGGACTCTGGGTGGTTTACAACATTAAAATCATTAAAATCAATATCAAAAACCTACACACTTAAAAATATAATATAATAATAAATAGATAAGAATCCAGAGGATGGGAAGATCTTTAAAAAGGAGGGTACCTTGTACATTGCCTCTCCTTCCTCTGTTGGAGATGCCTATTGATGTGGAGCCACAACTGCATCAGAGATTGCAGGGTCTGCAGGCATTCAGTCCGGGCCAACTCATCCAGGATTTTGGGGGCCAGGCCGTCCTGGAATTGGTTGAGAAGTGCCTCTTCATTCCAGTTTTTATCTTGGATGAGTAGCCGGAAATCACTGATATACTCTACCACTGGATGTTGTCCTTGCCTCAACCCCCTTAGGTGCCTGCTAGTGGTCTTTGTCCTAACCGGGTCCTCTTTGTCCTAACCTTTGTCCTCTGTGGTCAACCACAGCTGCTGACAAAATCCATCAAAATTGTCCAGAAGAGGACTTGGTTGAAGGATCAAGGGGGAGGCCCAGCGTGCGGCAGAACCCAGCAATAAATTAATCAGAAATCCCACCTTGTGGCGATCCATGGGAAATTCCTCTGAACGGAGGATCAGGTACAGTTTACACCGGGAAAAAAATGCTGAAAATTGGGCGAGAGCCCCATCAAACTTTTTGGGCGCTGACATGGGGCACTTGGGGCACTGCATAACCATGGTAGGGGGTGCCATTTGTTGGTCTTGTAATTGGGACAGTTGTACGCTCATAGCTACGACTTGTTGTCTAAGCTGGGCATGTTCCATGGAGAGTTACTGGTCCGCCATACTGGCTTATTCCAATATCCACCATCTTCCTTTCCCCCACTGGGGTATGGCCGGAGACAATCTGTCCTGTCCCGACTAAGACTTGAAGCAGGAAAGTGTGGAATAATGTCTTTATTTACAATTAA